>OZ023269.1:101749421-102349421 GCA_964006375.1 Tillus elongatus | reverse complement strand
AACTAATACACAACAATAATATGGGATAACGGAGACACACGCTTCATGCCTTAGAGGTCTCTCTTGGCAGCTTTAAAACACACACAACCAAGATCTGTGGTAAAGGGTTGGATTATAATAGAACAGACAGTATGGCCATTACATTTATATAGGCTTATAGCCGAGCCAGCTAACACAAATTTATACAGGCTGGTGCATTGAAAACGAAACAGACCGATTTGCGTCCAGAGGATTTTTTTTTAAGAAACGCTGAAACACGTCAATTTTAATATTGAGGGGGACATAATTTGACATAAAACTGAACTTTGTCACATCCACCCCTTAAGGGTGGTGATAACAACACTTATATTTTAAATTGGGAACATGGGTCGAGTGTAACATCATTTGAAAGCTCTTTCTCTTCTGAATTCACCACATAAATTTTTTTGGAAGTTTTATTAACTCGTTTAAAAATTATTCACAGTTGGAGTTGCAAGAACGTATTTCATCCATTGTGATAAAAAATTCACTAATTAGTAAGTTTTTCGTAAAAAAAATAATTAAAAGCAAAACCAAACGTTCAAAAATTTTTATTCGGTTAATTAAGTGTTCAAATTGTTGACCACCAGCTTCCATACAAAAGTACTAATTTTGTTCAAAACGAGCTCTGACATTCTGGAGCATTTGTGGAGTTTTTTTATTTAATATTATTGGCTGCGGCATCTCAGGCCATTATCACATTCTTTCCCATCATTTAATATTTTTTACAAATTTTCCAGACAAAGTCAACTTGGCTCGACCGGGAATCGAACCCGGGACCTCTCGCTTTGCAGGCTGGCACCTAGCCACCTGCCCCACGAGGGCGTCCATTTGTGGAGTTATTAGACGGCATTATTCAACAATGCGTAGTCGTAATTCTTTTAGAGACTCCGGTTCTGTTTCGAAAATTCTACTCTTTAAATGGACTCATAGAAAGAAGTCTAAAAGAGTTAAATCCGGTGATCTAAGGGCCACTCAATAGCACCTCTACGTCTAATCCATTGCTCTGGGAACTCTCTGTTCAAAAACTACCTAACACGTTGTGAAAAATGTGGAGGAGCTCCATCTTGTTGAAACACTAATTGATTTTCTTGATAGCGATCATCATTTTCAACAACGTCAATTAGTAGAGGGTAAAACATATCTTCTGGTAACTCCAAATACGTTTCGCCACTCAAATTGCCATCAAGAAAAATTGGTCCGATTAAACGGTCTCAAAAAATGCCAGTCCAGACATTCAATTTCTGTGGAGTTTAAGTGTGGACTTCATGAAAATTCCTTGAATTATTATCTGCCCAATAACGACAATTATGACGATTGATTGTAGAGTTTAATAAATACGTGCACGTCTAAAAAACATATATTGAACAGAAAGTTCCCGTTTTCAGCTATTCGCGTAGTCGTAGCTTCTCAAACTCCAACGGCGGATCAAAATAATCTTTATTCAGTTGTACAAGATGAATTTTATACGGGTAAAATTTATGATGCTTCAATATTCGCTGAAAAGTTCTTCTTTTGATGTTTGAAATAGTGGCCAATTTTCCCGTGCTCAAAGTTGGGTCTGCAGCAATTTGTCATAAAACTCCAATCTCATTTCTGATCGGAAATTTACGTTCAGGATCCATTTTTTGTTGGCTACTGAACCACTTTTCAAAATTCAAAAGTCGGGATCTCCCCATTGTAAATTTTTTCTACGAGAATTCACTAAAATTGAAAATCGAGAAAAACCTCCAGGAATTGGGATCTACATGCTTTAAAACACGCTGTTTAAAGACATATTTTAAAAGTCACATCGTCGCGATGATATCCTTATTTTAGAATTTTAGGTAAAAGTGATAAAGAAATCTAGTTTATTTCGAGCTTTCGAAAAGGAAAATCAGCAATTATTTTAGTTTGCCTTTCAAACCGCAATACACTAGATGCTGGACTGGGGAACTAGAGAAAAAAATTATAAAGCAGAACGTTTTATTTCGTGACATAAATGCTGCCACCCTTTGCTACAGAGAAACCAATTCAGTTTTTTTTACATGGTTACGGCAGTGTATCATTTGCGTATTTTCCCACACCTTATATCACCAGTGTTACTTTAATTTATTCATTATCATTATAAATTTTTAAACGAGTTGGTCAGATCAGTATTTTTCACAAAACTCTAGTTTTTTTTCTGTCCCATTTTTAAATTATTTTTTGTCTGGCATAAATCCGTTCTTTGTTGTATTATCCATTGACTTTGTCTTTTTTATTTATTATTTTTCTTATAATACTAATATATAACTAATACACAACAATAATATGGGATAAAGGAGACACATTCTTCAGCCTTAGAGGTCTTTCTTGGCAGCTTTCAAACACACACAACCAAGATCTGTGGTATAGGGTTGGATTATAATAAAACAGACAGTATGGCCATTACATTTATATAGGCTTATAGCCGAGCCAGCTAACACAAATTTATACAGGCTGGTGCATTGAAAACGAAACAGACCGATTTGCGTCCAGAGAATTTTTTTTAAGAAACGCTGAAACACGTCAATTTTAATATTAAGGGGGACATGTTTTGACATAAAACTCAACTTTGTCACATCAACCCCTTAAGGGTGGTGATAACAACCCTTATATTTTAAATAGGGAACATGGGTCGAGTGTTACATCATTTAAAAGCTCTTTCTTTTCTGAATTCAGCACATAATTTTTTTTGGAAGTTTTATCAACTCGTTTAAAAATTATTCACAGTTGGAGTTGCAAGAACGTATTTCATTCATTGTGATAAAAAATTCACTAACTAGTAAATTTTTCGTAAAAAAAATTAAAAACAAAACCAAACGTTAAAAAATTTTTATTCAGTTAATTAAGTGTTCAAATTGTTGACCACCAGCTTCCATACAAAAGTTAAAATTTTGTTCAAAACGAGCTCTGACATTCTGGAGCATTTGTGGAGTTATTAGACGGAATTCTTCAACAATGCGTAGTCGTAATTATTTCAGAGACTCCGGTTCTGTTTCGAAAATTCTACTCTACAAATGGCCCCATAGAAATAAGTCAAAAAGAGTTAGACCCGGTATTCTAAGGGGCCACTCAATAGCACCTCTACGTCTAATCCATTGCTCTGCAAACTCTCTGTTCAAAAACTCCCTAACACGTTGTGAAAAATGTGGAGGAGCTCCATCTTGTTAAAACACTAATTGATTTTCTTGATGCGATCATCATTTTCAACAACGTCAATTAGTAGAGGGTAAACGATATTTGCTAGTAACTCCAAATGCGTTTCGCCACTTAAATTGCAATCAAGAAAAATTGGTCCGATTAAACGGCCTCCAAATATGCCAGTCCAGGCATTCAATTTCTGTGGAGTTTGAGTGTGGACTTCGTCAAAATTCCTTGAATTATTTTCTGCCCAATAACGACAATTATGACGATTGATTGTAGAGTTTAATAACTACGTACAAGTCTGAAAACAAATATTGAACAGAAAGTTCCCGTTATCAGTCATTCGCGCAGTCATAGCTTCACAAAACTCCAGCCGCCGATCAAACTCATATTTATTCAGTTGTTGTACGAGATGAATTTTATACGGGTGAAATTTATGATGCTTCAATATTCGCTGAATAGTTCTTCTTTTGATGTTTGAAACAGTGGCCCATTTTCCCGTGCTCAAAGTTGGGTCTGCAGCAATTTGTCCTAAAACTCCAATCTCATTTCTAATCGGAAATTCACGTTCAGGATCCCGTTTTTTGTTGGCTACTGAACCACTTTGTCGAAACTTTGCAACTAACTCCAAAATGTATTTTCCGTTAACATGTCTGTTCAGATGTCGTTCTTTAAACACATTTGCGGTACGGTTGGCACAGTCATCGTTTTTGAAAAAAAGGGTAATTATTTCAACTCTTTCTTCTACAGAATACACCATTGTGAAATTAATTTTCGGTAGTACTATCAAGTATCAAACCCACCGATAAACTGAAATAATAAACCGCATTTCTCTCATTCCGATAAGAAATGTTCTGATAGCCAATTTTTTGTTTACAAACCAACAAAACATTGACTATCAGCACATTTCTTATCGGAATGAGTGAAATGCGTTTTTGCATCTTCAACCCGGAATAATTTTTAAACGAGTTGATAAAACTTCCAAAAAAATTTATGTGCTGAATTCAAAAACTAAATAGCTTTCAAATGATGTAACACTCGAACCATATTCCCTATTTAAAATATAAGGGTTGTTATCACCACCCTTAAAGGGTTGATGTGACAAAGTTGAGTTTTATTTTAAAACATGTCCCCCTCAATATTAAAATTGACGTGTTTCAGCGTTTCTTAAAAAAATATCTGAACGCAAATTGGTCTGTTTCGTTTTCAATGCGCCACTCTATATACTACTTTTTAGTGATATGTTTTCCTTTTAGTGTATACATGTCAGTATGTTTAGTACGCAGAAGTTGCGGTAATCTAATGGGACAATGAACATAGTTTAGCTGGGTAATCTGATTAGTAAAAGAACAAATTACGTTTGTTTTCTGTTGGCAGTTTAAAATCATATGCTCAGTATCACCAAACTCGCCGCTATCACAATTTGGGTCCCTATTTAAGTTAATTTTAAAAATATAAAAAGGAACCAAAGAACTACCAAACCATATCCTAAAAATTTGGTAGTGGATTTAGTGACAGATATATATGAAAACCACGGAACTGCAGGTGGAATAAGTTGTAAACTTTTATAGTGTTTACCTTTCCGAATCTTTCTAAAAGTAAAGGTAGCATGTCAGTCATTGGACATTAAAACTGTTTTTTTCCTCTAGGCTCTATCGCCTCTTTAGCTAGCAAGTCGGCATTTTCATTGGAAACGATTGCACAGTGTGCTTTGACCTAAACTAAACTAACGGATATACGTACATTTTGTAAAATCGTAATTAGGGTAATTATATTTGCAACTAAGTAATTACAGTTTGAATTGCGAGGAATAATTTCTAATTTATCCGGGCTCACTTTGCTATCGCTAAATATAGTTGCACATTGTTTTGAATGTTGGCCAATAAGGTGTAAGAATTCCACAATTACGATGACTTCAGCTGAGAAGGTAGACATTTTTTCACCGAGTTTAAACTTCATTTCGATTACAAGGACAGGTACATAGTATGTAGATTGTGAATTATTCTTGGAAGCGTCCGTGAAAATGTGCAGAGAAAGGGAAAATTTCTCACTGATGTCGGAAAGAAAAACTATGTTTCGCACATTATTCAAGTCTATTGTAGAAACACAAAGCAAAGCCAATAAGCAAAACTGACAGGTTAAACAACACAAAAGTGCGTTATGGTAGTGAATTTTTTAATAAAATATTTTTAATACCAAATATGTGTTTTTTTTTTCAGAAAGCAGGCATCAAATTTGGTTACCAGTATAACCTATATAGTAAAAACAAAGTGCCATGTTTGATCAAAATAACTTTATTTTTGAAAACGTACAGAGATTTCCGAAAGTAAACTTAAAGTGTAACCGAAAAAATCCGTTTCTTGGTCAACCTTATAGGTTAATAGCAAAGTGAGCTTTTCAAATATGAAGCATTTAATCAAAATTCGCTACCATAACGCACTTGCTGCATCCAGAGTTTCTTAACTTACAAACATGCATTATATTTCGATGGAAAATGCAAAAACATAAGGCGTTTTCGACTAAAAAAAATAATTGTATCACCAACGACTTATGGGCCACCCTATGATTGTAGTAATAATTTTTTAAGGTGTAGCTCAAGACACCGTATAATTAATGTATACAAATATGTGTTTTCTTTTTATTTAAGAAAGCAGGCATCAATTTTGGTTACTAGTATAACCTATATAGTAAAAACAATGTGCTATGTTTCATAAAAATAACTTTATTGTGTGAAAATGTACAAAAAATTCCAAAAGTAAACTTAAAGTGTTCCCAGAAAAACTCATTTCTTGGTCAACCTTATAGGTTAATAGCAAATTGGGCTATTCAAATATGAAGTATTTGATCAAAATATGCTACCATAACGCACTTGCTGCATCCAGAATTTCTTTTCTTACAAACATGCATCATATTTCGATGGAAAATGCAAAAATGGAATAACATAAGGCGTGTTTGATTAAAAAAAAAAGAAAATTTGTATCACCAACGACTTATGGGCCAGTCTGTGATTGTAGAAATATTTTTTTAGGATGTAGCTCAAGACACCCTATAATTAAAGTATAATTTTTTTTCATATCTTGTATAATAACGGATATATTGAACGTTATTGATTTTTTATGAAAATTCGACAAAAATTATATGCCATTAAACGATAAACTATATAGCTAAGGCTACTGCCAAGCATCAGAGAAAATGTCTATTTGAAATGACTTTTCTGGAAACATTTTAGTAAAATGAAGGACAATGACGGTTGAAACTAAGACTTCAGGGTTTGTAAAACATTCTTCTTAAGACATTTTCTTTCCAGAGCCCGCATTAGATTCAAGTTCTTTGCCTAAATGTTGCGAATTTTGACGTTTTAAATTGTCACTTTGACGTTTTGAGGAAAACCCCAATTTATTTTTCTTTAAATGCCCCTAACTTTTTATCTTTTGACCTACAGGGCTAAATTTTGGTATGTAGCTCACCTATAACGACGTAAACCAGCGCACCAAATTTGGTTGCCCTTACTTTGTTAATTCCGGAGATATAAATTTTTTTTGAAGGAAAACACAAAATTTTCCGCCAAAACCTGGGCCGATTTTCCTGACTAACGAACTTATCCAAGCCATTTGCAAAACAAAGGTATTCACCACATTTAAACAAAATCGGCCCATTATTTTTTGAGTTATCGGTGTGATATATATATATATATATATATATATATATATATATATATATATATATATATATATATATATATATATATATATATATATATATATATATAAATATATATATATATAAATTGAAACTGACCCCGGATATGTGTTCTGGGGGGCCTAATTATCATTTGAAGAAATTTTTTCAAAATTCAAAAGTCGAGATCTCCTCATTAGTGATTTTTTTAAAGAAAATTCACTAAAATCGACATTAAAAATCATAATTAAATCGACATTACAAATCAGATTTAAATCGACGTGCCAAATGTCTTCCTTGCTGTTAATTATATTGGAATAAGCGTCTATAAGTAGTATTGTCTTTATCTTTAGCCAGTATATTAACGCCTTGATAATAACCTTTATATAACTTATTGATTAGCTGATTCTTTTTTTATTACAATTTAAGTACAACATTTGCTGATAATTTCTTTCCTCTGTAACGAACTGGCATTTCTCCACATTCTGACAAATTAATTTAAATTATAGTAGAATAATGTAAGTTTGCTGAATATTTGTGTGGTATGAAAGCGTAGGTATGGAATAAGAAGTAAATCTGGAATTCCCGAGCTACGGTAGGGATGCACAGTTGACTAACATCCCAGGCATGGACTCCAGGGTCAGGAGAGGCAATGAAGAGCATCTCTCAGGGGTCGCATTAATTTAGCGTTATGCACAACTAGCAGATCACTTCTAAAGAAATTCCCTGGAATTCTTTCTCTAATTTATTGTTTGCTCGACCGTCGTTCATGCGGAGAGGTTAAATTATTATGATATTAAGAGAAGCACTTGTAAATTTTTCCAATATTTTAATACCCTGCTTGACAAGGGAATAGGATAAAAAATGTTGAGGTGCACTGTTTCAATATAAAGGTAATTAATCCCGGTATGAGTTAGAAATGTTAATGTTTTATAGCCTATGAAAAAGAAGCAAAAACTGTATTAGATGCTCACTACCGATAGAATCAAACAGATCAATGCAGCATTTATACGGTATTGTTATTGCATGACGGAATTTGGCTATATTCTGTGTGTGTGTTTTTTTTTGTTTCTTTAACGTCGGCCTATTTCCGCGACTATAGCCAATCACCGACGCCAGAGAGCAGTTTCACCTCACTCTCCTGAAAATTTTGCCGAACGTCTGCATTCTGTAAGAAGGGTAGGAATCTTTAACGTGCCCAACATAGCATGGACACGGGCCGACGGATTTACTCCCCCTCCAAAGGGCGGAACGTACAGACATTAAAATTGCTCGAATACAATGCCACAACCTCGCTTGATGTTAATGTTACAGTACGTACTGAAAAAGTGAAAGGAGAACCCTGTGATCGAACCCAGTACTGTTCGGTTCAGAGGCACACGCTCTTAACTCTGGACTACCAAGGCTAAAAAAACTGTAAGCATTAAAATGATCGATGGCATTGTATATTAAAGTGTATCAAAAAGAAAATCTGAAACTTATCAAAAATGTTAGACAACCAGCGAAGCTATATGCGTACGAAAGTATTTATATTTATAGGCCAATAAAAAACAAAAGTTCCTTAAAGCGAGCTCCGCCACTGGTTTGTAGTCCTCTTTTGCGCTCCGTCTTTGATGCAGATAAACATTCCGAAACTTGTCAGGTAAAGTGATAAAGGAAGTTCAAAAACCTCGCCCGGCAATTAAAATACAACACACTGAAATATTTACCTGCCATTAAATATGCCTCTCAGTATCGTTTTTTACCTAAGGTACAGTATAAAATATGATGTTAGTAGTTAGGATTTTTCATCGTCTGATGACGCTAACTTTGTTAGTGAAACGATCGTCAAGTCTATAAAAATATATGTTATGGTGATTTGGGTTCTCCAAGTGTACTTATGTGAACTAGGGAAATAGAACAAGAAGCGTGTTTTGCAAGGTTTTCAATTTTTGTTACAGTAGCTGATCTCGATTTGACTAAAATATGTGGAAGCCCATTTTGCACAATTAAATGGCGTTAACCGTGACAAAGCGTATTGTAGTTCACATTTCTACTGAAGAGCTTCTAAATCGCCAAGTTGATTGAGTACATTTAGTTTTTCAAATCACATTCAAGTGTTGAGGTCTGCTGACCTAGCGGCTGCCCGGCCGTGCAGCGCAGTTTTTGCGCTGTTCGTCTTGTGACTAGTTCTTCGTTAAGTTTTAACTACATAACAAGAAACAGGCAATTTAAACTAGTTCACTGATTGCAGTGTTTGCAAGTCACATCTCTTAATTGGAATGCGTAACCTTGTTATTCTAAGCAAACTTGATAATCGTATTACTTACATTTCCTTAAGCTAACTAGATCACGGTAGACTAGATTTTTATTTTATTATAATAGCAAATTTATTGTATCTTTGGGCGGACCACACATAAATGCTGAGATTGTTCCTTGTTTTGTGAGTAATAGGCTTTCTTAAATAAAAACAAACTAAGTAAATCTATCTAAGTAAAAGAGTAAGGTTTCGAAGACAACAAAGAAAGAGTGGTGCTGGCCCTTGTTTTTGCCGTCAACAAGTTCAGAGGCTACATTAACGGTTCATCTGACATTACCATAGGCGCTCACCATCAGCCCTTGCGGCGACTGATGTCAATCAAAACTCCAACTGGAAGGCTTGCCAGGTGGGCGTTACAGCTTTAGTAGTTTAACCTCAAGATTCAGTACACACCTGCTAAAGCCAATGTTGTAGCTGATAAGCTCACACGACTTCCCCTTACTAAATATGATCTGCCAACAAAGGAAGTATATGAAATCACCTTCGATTTGCCAAGGATTTGAGCGTACACTTCAGAGAATCAAAAAGTGTCACTACTGGCCAGGAGTGAGAAAAGCCGTTATCAACCATGTCAAATCCTGTGTCGAATGTCACCGTTACAAGGTGTCTAACCAAAAGCCAGTTTGCCTTGTTCAGACGTTTTTGTCAGCTGTCGGGATTCAGGCCACTTCAGTAGACTTCTCCGGCCCTTTGCCATAAATACAGGAAGGAAACTGATGGATTCTAATCGTAAAAGACATCGCCTCCAAAAGAATAGAGATGTTCCCCTGAAACAAGCAACAGCCGTTGCCACAGCTGCTATTTTTCTAGAATAAATATATTCGCGATATGGCTTAATAAGAAGTTTAAAGAGTGAAAGCGGCGTGCAGTTTATTAGCGAAGTCATGGAGCACGTCTGTGCCTGCCTAAGCATATTACAAGACCTAGCTCCTTTATACCATGCGGGATTGAATCCAGTCGAACGCAAGAATCGTGACCTAAAGACAAGGCTAGCGATCCTGATAGCAAAAGACCATACCAGATGACACAAGAAACTCCCTTTTGTACGTTTCTCCCGAAACACAGCCACCTGCGAAAGTACAGGCCAGACCCCAGCATTCATAACATTTGGTCGAGAACTTCATTCTGCTCATGAAGTAGCCCACGACATGCGCCAAATTTTCAGTACAGAGAACTAACTATGTTCCCGCCATCACATCTTGTATACAGAGAATGCGTAATGTTCTTCAAGAAGTTTGGGAGCGGCAATAATTCCACGAAGATAAGAGCAAGAGGTATGCCGACGAGAAACGTCACCCAGCTCCCAAGTACGAACCAGGTGATCTAGTGTTAGCTAAATCACACATACTCAGTAATGCAGCCCATAACGTAACCTCTAAGCTTGGTCCAAAAAGAGATCGACCATACCTCATACTGCGATCTGCGACTAAGGTCAGTTATCATATTTCCGACCATAAAAATCCAGCAGTCTCAGTTGTCAAGTACCATGTGTCAGACCGGACACCCTTACACCAACAAAGTGGTCACCTTCCTTCTCCAGCTCTGCCAAAATGCCAAAGAGGAAGACCCTAGAAAATTCTGGAAAGGGAAAGTGATCCGCACTCCGTGTCCTTGCCATAGTGGACCTTAAACTGTACCCCAGCTCGTCATACAAGGACGCTTATGACGATCTGAGGGGGAGTATAGCAAACCCTCTTTATAAACTTGCAGCATTGCCTTTTGTAGCCTCATCCACTTCCTATAACGGATAAAAAACAAACGCAACAAGCGGGGGTGTTTTAGGCGTGAAGCGGCAGTCGGGAAATAATAAGCGAAGAGTCGTGTCAGGGTAATTTTAAGGGGAAGTGAAGAAGTTCCGGCGTCACCGTGTCTCCTTTGTCATAGGAAGTGCAGAACAACCCCATTTGTATTTGCACGTTGTACCTAGTCCATTGTTTATTTATATAATTCGTCATAAGCGCATTGTTATGTAATACTCAAAACCCATGAGGTTTGTATATAACGTGTAACCGTGTTGTAGAGGTGGTATGTTGGTGAGAGTGATGTATATTGGGTAAAATTGTAATAAAGTTCTACATACACTTTGGCTACGTTTCTATTATTTCTCCACCGATTACCTAATTAATATAACCCAATCGCGCGCGTATACGGTGGTGTTTCATATGCCAAAATTATATGGGAAACCCTCGTATACTTGAAGAAAGCAGGAACGGGAATGAATACATTTCGTGATTTCGTGTAATATAATTCCGTGGTGTGGAAACCTCACAAATAGATGCATGATGTCATATAAAATTGAAGCTATTGTTCAACTGTGTTATATAACAATGTAGTTAGATTTTATTGATGCATTTATTTTATGTTTAGTGCTACTAATTTCCTTTAGTCGTAAAAACTTCAACTCGCATTTCGCATGCAAACTTGTGGAGATTTAAATGCTGAGGCAAATATGTTTCAAAGTGGTACATTATTATGTACCTATTTCAAATAAAATTAGTATAGTTCATATTCTTTAAAAAATTCTAGATGGATCAAAATAATTTTTTCTAAAGGAGTTTTAACTCAAGTAATGTTTTTAGAGAATACATAGTATAAAAATTTGGTTACCAGTATAACCTATATAGTAAAAACAATGTGCTATGTTTCATCAAAATAACTTTATTGTGTGAAAATGTACAAAAATTTCCAAAAGTAAACTTAAAGTGTTCCCGAAAAAACACGTTTCTTGGTCAACCTTATAGGTTAATAGCAAATTGAGCTGTTCAAATATGAAACATTTGATCAAAATTCGCTACCATAACGCACTTGCTGCGTCTAGAATTTCTTTTCTTACAAATATGCATTATATCTCGATGGAAAATGCAAAAATGCAATAACATAAGGCGTGTTTGATTAAAAAAAAAAGGGAAATTTGTATCACCAACGACTTATGGGCCACCCTGTGATTGTAGAAATATTATTTTAAGATGTAGCTCAAGACACCCTATAATTAATATATACAAATTTTTTTCATATCTTATATAATAACGGATATATTGAGCTTTATTGATTTTTTACGAAAATTAGACAAAAATTATATACCATTAAACGATAAACTCTATAGCTAAGGCTACTGCCAAGCATCAGAGAAAGGGTCTATTTGAAATGAATTTTCTGCAAATATTTTAGTAAAATGAAGGACAATGACGGTTGAAATTAAGACTTTAGGTTTTGTAAAACATCCTTTTCGGGACATTTTATTTCTATAGCCCGTATTAGATTCAAGTTATTTGCCTAAATGTTGCCAATTTTGACATTTTAAATCGCCACTTTGACGTTTTGAGGAAAACCCCAATTTTTTTTAAATGCCTATAACTTTTTTGTCTTTTGACCTACACAGCTAAATTTTGGTAGATAGCTTACTTATAAGGATATAAACCAGCGTACCAAATTTGGTTGCCCTTACTTTGTTAAATCCGGAGATATAATTTTTTTTCGAAATAAAACACAAAATTTTCCGGGAAAACCTAGGCAGATTTTCCTGCTTAACGAACTCATTCAAGATATTTGAAAAATGAATTTTTTCACCAAATTTAATCAAAATCGGCCAATTATTTTTTGAGTTATCGGTGTGATACATATATATATATATATATATATATATATATATATATATATATATATATATATATATATATATATATATATATATATATATATATATATATATATATATATATATATATATATATATATATATATATATATATATATATATATATATATATATATATATATATATATATATATATATATATATATATATAAATATATATATAAACATATAAAAATTGAAACTGACCCCGGATATGTTTTCTGGGGGGCCTAATTAGCGCTCATTTGAAGAAATTTATTCAAAATTCAAAAATCGGGATCTCCTCATTAGTGATTTTTTTTTAAGAAAATTCACTAAAATGAGAAGAGAATAGTGTATTTATTAACAATGGAGCAGGTCAATATTACCTAGAGGTTAGGGACATGTGCGTGCACAACACAACAGTAAAAGCATTACACATACAATGAACCACACTTAAATTTTCTTTTAAACAGCCTAAAGGCGAAAACAACGAAAATAACAAAGCACACAAAAACGTTTGTTACAGGGTGCGTATAGGAATCAAATATGGTTTTTCAGAATACACCGGATGCACAAGCTTCATACAATATTACTATTAAGGAGTGCACATCGTTAAAAATAAAAAGTCTCCACCACCAACAGCGTTATATTAGTGAATTTTCATATAAATGATGACACCAAACATTTTTTTTAATAAATGCTTATCTTTTTTTTCTTGTAACGTAGAGCTCTAACTTTTGGTATAAAGTTACTTTTCATAACGTAAGCTTGTAACGATTACGTTTCGTTACTGCTTTAATTATTCAAAATAAACCCGTAAGAGACTTAATTAAGACCTGACAATCCAATATCTGTAAGGCAATTCATGTTTTAATTTCAAAATTATTTTCATGAAAAGTCGCTAAATTTTCAAGTACCGTAAACCCCTTTACTGCATTTCTAATTTGTACCTTAAAATTCAATATATGTTTGCCATGGGAAACTACCTCGCATTATTACTGAACACATATTTTCAGGAGCGAAATAAGCATTCAAAATATTGTTTATTTGTAATTTTCCGGTGATTTAACCCAAGAAAGACCGTTGAAAACGTTGCAGAGAATTGGCGGCAAAAGCCTTCAACTGTGAACACGGGAGGTGCGACGTCGTGATTTCACCACCGATTGGAGGTCTCGTTTTATCTCATTCGAAGAATGAAGGCTAGAAAGAGCTCGCGCACAGCCACCAACCGTCACAGTAAGAATTTTTGCGTGCAGAGACTAACAATTTGCAGAACCCGATACATTAGCGAGGACTCTCTGCTGAGCGTTCATAGAGTGAACACCGTCAGTTTTCGGTGGCTACTAAATTATCTTAAAACGGAGTTGTAATGTTCTTTCTGTTATCTGTACTACCTAGTAATTATTGTCAGTTATTGTTTGGAGTGATTCAAGTGATTTTTGAATTTGATTAAACATCGTATTTAGCATAAAAATGCGAGCTAACTCGTGGTTCTTTGTTCCGCGCTGTTGACTTGCCGTAATTAGAAAGAATTCCTGATTATTATCGAACCTTAAGTCAATTGGTAGTAAATTTTACTTAAGTAAATTCACGTTTTAATTGCGATTTGCAAAGTTTCCATCAAGCGAATTCAGAACATCGACATAGGTGTCAAATGGTCCTGTAGTATCGGAGCAATAACATACACTGGCCCAATAATCTCTGATGAGAAGTCCCAGTCGTGTTCCCCAATTTTTCAGCTCTTATTGGAGTCTGGAATCTGTGTGAGGCACCCATGATTGATCCCAGCTGGAAAGCATCTTCACAGGGTCACCAGGTAACTTAATACCAGAAGACTGGTGAGTCTAAACAAATCTTTTCTCTGAATCAGAAGAATTTTCATGCCAAAATCTAACTTCTGAAGTTTTAATAACCTGACCTTTCAAAATCACGTAATCAAGTTTGAGATTATACAATGTGAGAGAGGTGCTGTCAAAGCTATATATTTTCTGTTTAATCTCTAAGATTTTGTCAATTTTTGTAAATTTAAATACAGTTTTTATTTTATTTTAAATTGTTATTGACAAATTTTGTCTGTAAGATACCTAACCTATACATTCTCTAGTTTTCATCATTGATATAGAAATTTCACGTAGGAATATATTAAATAGAGTTTTTTTTTTTGGAGCATCACTCAAAGAACTGTCCAGTTAATTCACAAGAAAACCTAGCAATTGGTTGACAAACGTCAAGTAATTTACCTAATCATTTATGTTTATTTTTGAGCGATACCCTGAGTAATTGACAGTAACATTTTAGTAATACACAACTATCTTTATCTTATTGTCTTGGCATATGTATGTACATTAATAATTTCTTGTTGTTGAAATTCTTGCTGTTTATTTGATTTCTATTTGTGTGCAATTAATGTTTATTTGAAATTTATCAATCATTTTATTTCATTATATTCACTATTCCAAATTTAATTTATATGAATAAATTCAATATTTTGTTACATTAATATATCTGTTTAATTGAAGAGAAATTCCTCCCTAGTATCTACTTTTCTTTTGACGTCAGCGCAAACAATTTATTCTTACTATTACCTAGATATCTAAATTTCCATGTAACCTGGCACTAGTCTGGAGAGCCCACAAATATAGGACTCTGGATAGTGCAAAGCAAATAAAGGAAGAGAACGTGAGTATCAAACTACATCCAGATCTGTCAACCTCCTAAAAAGTGCTCCTAATCTTAATAAATTTGATAATCCGATAGATAGATACTTTAGGGTAGGGTGTTATAGGCAACTGTGACCTCATTATTGAGCAGATCTATATCCACCTGAGATCAATCGCAATATACCACGGTTCTTGTACTTAAAGCTTTTCTTTGAAGGAGGTAACAAGCTTATGTATCAAATTTGGATCTAGCTTTTCTATATTCGAAGATAAAAAACATTCTGAAAGAAAACCCAAAATTTTCCCGGAAAACATAGTCAGATTTTTCTCGCTAACGAAGTTCTCCAAGCCAGTTCTAATATATACGAGGGCGATTAAAATATTAGTTTATCAAACATTTTCCACCTACACGCTCCTATGAACGACATCAATGACAGTTTATACTCAATGCTCCACTAAGCAAACTAATAGTAAGAGCAATATCTACCTAATGCTCCACTGAGTAGCTTCCACCCTAACAGTAGTTACTACTCAATGCTCTACTATGCAACATTGACACTAAAAGTAGTTACTACTCGATGCTCCACTGAGCCCAACTTTAACATTAACAGTAGTTGCTGCTCAACGCTCCACACAGCAACATTATAAACACTAAACAACACATCAGTGCCTTAGAGCTACTTTTAAACAATGACTGAATAGTCAAACAATAGTTTAACTTGTATGCTTAATTGGGTCGCTCTTCCCGATACTGGGTCCGTGCCGGCTTCCAGATGTGCAACGAGGACAAGAGCGAACTCAGCGATACGTCACCTAGAGTGTTAGCGACCGCACAAGTAGAGCACCGGGAAGTGCAATGGACATAAAGGGATTCTATAATTTCTCCGCGCTGACACTAACACGCGCAAGAGACAAGGAGCTGACTCACGGTGTCTCTTGCCAAGCTACCCAGGCCGGTTCTAAAATACAACAACGATTTACACAGGTTGATACTGCAATGTTCAATGGAAACAAAGGGCTAACTCACAATGTTCCTTCTCCAATAACCACTTACGGACATGGGCAGATGCAATGGGTACACGGAGCAGAAACACTGTACCCCTACCGAATAATTTCGATGCCCCTCTAACAACCCTAATGTGATTACGTAACCCAGGACAGAAGCCCACGCTTCGCCAACATGACGTCCTGTTGGTTGAGCAAAGAGCGAAGGTGTCCCACACACCTTCGAAACTATCTTTAATTTACTTTAGAACAGACTTTATTTTCAACTGATTTGCTTTCTGCAAACTATTATAAGCCAACAATTACTTAAATTATTATTATTGACTCAACTTAGTATAAAAAACAAAACTAAATTGAAGACTTTTGTGTAAAAACCGGATAACTCCACTTTTTGTCGAAATTCACTTTTTGTCGAAATTCGCTTTTTGTCTTTGTCTTGCTAAATTTAATGTTGGCGATCGTTTGGTACAAGAATTAGTCAACTCCGAACACAAAATGTGTTTTCTTATTACTTTTAGACGCAACTGAACAGCTGTTGGGTGCATGAATCATTTAAGTCCATGAGTTTTCTGTTGTATGCAACGAATTAATGTAGTTTGCGGTTAGGAGACGTTGATTTTCGTCCGTACTTTAAAATGTCGTCCTCTTCGGGTTCTTGCCGTTCCAGTCATCGAGGAGTGTGTGCGTTCTAAGTGACCATGATAAACCAGGTCCAAGTGGGTAAGGGAAGATTTATCTAACATATAAAGGGACCAAGACTGTGAAACAGAATGCTGATCAGCTGACATCTAATGTTGATCAAGTGAAACAGAATGTAAATAAACCTCAAAAAAAAGGTAAGAAGCGAATTCGAAGTCCCAAAAAATTGCTGCGCAATGCAATGAAGACCAAAAAAGCTACAGACGAAACCTATTTTAGTAAGTCTGGGCGCGAAGTATCAGCAAGAAGTATTGACAGGGAATGTGCCGCAAAAACGTTTTTCGTCGATTGAAGATGCTAAAATAAGACAGATGTTGCACGAGTTTAACGGGTAAGCAAGACACCTATTTATGTGGATTAATTAGCCCCCAGCCCGTAGCTACAAAAAGAAAAAGGATCGGTTCCAAGAGAGACCGGCATGCTCCTTTTAAATATAAAGTAAGTTAGAAGCTATAACTTTGTCATACTCATTTACTTGTATTAACCCTTTTATATCTTATTTGCATTACGTTTAAAAACTATCCGATTCTACAATACCTTTCTTTTTTTTTAAATTTATTTCAGCAACACACCACGAGGGCTTACAGCCTAAATACTATCGTACCGTGGGTGTTGACAAGGAGGAAAGAGGCAGCTTGTTAATTCTCGACTTGAAGGTTTGGAGGTTCGGAGGAGAAGGAAAAACATGTGCCGGCAAAGAATTCCACAACTTGGAAGTCCTCGGGACAAAAGAGCGGTCATAACAAGATGTTCTATGTCTGGTGACCCGGACAGTGAAGGGGTGCATTCGCTCTGTTCCTCTGGTAGATCTGTTGGGGTGAGCAGTGCCCGTGCAGATATCTATAAAAGAGAGAGAGGTCACCAACGGTCGGTCGGTGGACAAGGGATGGCAGCCTTTGGGTAAGGGTAGGGTCACCGATGGGACGTATAGCTCTCTTTTGAATGGAGTCCAGGATAGCTAGTGTAGAAGCGGCAGCGGCACCCCAGATGTGGGAGCAGTATTCGAGGTTTGGCCTTATTTGTAAAGTATATAAGGTATAGAGATTAGCTGGTGAAAAGTATTTGCGAGCCCGGAAGACGAAACCTAATTTCTTAGCAGCCGCTTCTGCAATTGATGTGACATGTTGGTGCCAATTAAGATTTCGATCCACAGAAATGCCAACAAGAGAAAAAGACTCATTACTTTGAATAACTTGGTTGTTCATTGTGATGGGTCTAGGGCTGGTGTATCTCTTGTGAGAAAGAAAGCAAGACTTAGTTTTGGTGGGGTTGAATTGTACAAGATTTCTACTTCCCCAGTCTAATATTTTTTTGAGATCCACGGAGACAGAACCCTCCATGAGTCTGCGATCCTCATCTAATTGAGCGAAAGAGACAGGCTTAGAATATTGTATATTTGAGTGGAGGGTGCTGTCGTCCGCGTAACTGTGAACTGGGTTGGATGTGCTAGAGAGGAGGTCATTGATGTGGAGAAGAAACAAAGGCTAAAGCTGAACCTTGAGGAACTCCTGCATTAATTGGATACAGTTTAGAGGAATGGCCATCTACAACAACAGATATGCTCCTGTTTGAGAGGAAATTTGCTGTCCAGGTACAAAGTTTTTGTGGTAGGCCATAGGCCGGAAGTTTATTAGGCAGCGCTGCGTGCCAGACCTGGTCGAATGCTTTTGATATGTCTAGAGCAACAATATGGGATTCACCGTGTTGTTCCATAGACTTGTTCCAAGAATGGGTGACAAAGGAAAGGAGGTCGGCAGTCGATCTGCGCTGACGGAATCCATACTGCATGTCGTCGATTAGACTGTGTTTTTCAAGAAATTTTAATAATTTGGTGTTTATATACTTTTTCATCACTTTAGAGACGACTGAAAGGAAAGAAAGTCTGTAGTTGCTAGGAAGCGCTTTGGATCCTTTCTTGGGGATGGGTTGTACTCGAGCAGTTTTCCAGTTACTAGGGAATATGCCTTTATTATAAGATATCTTAAACAGACGAGTCAGGACAGGAGCAATCTCTGGTGCGCATTTTTTGAGAACAATTGCTGGGATCTCATCAAGGCCAGAGGCTTTCCTGGTATTAAGAGAGCATCTTTCGTACCTTTTTAGTTTTGAAAATCATATTCGTCATTTTATGCGCGACATTGGGCACTGTCGGTGGTTGAACATTTGGAGGTGGGTTGAGAGTACAATTGCCCGCGAACAACGAAGCAAAAAGTTCAGCCTTGCCCAGGGCGGTAGAAACAATTTCATCCCCTGAGACAAGAGGTGGGAACGTGCTTTTGCAGAAATTATTCCCAATAGATTTAGCAAGATTTCGTTTGGTTATAGATACGCCTCGGCGGAAAAGAATATTCAGCCTGCAAACAGGCATTCTGGGCTATCCATGGAGTCACAAGACATCGAATAGGCCGTTTAGAAAAAGAATTACACGCAAATATTTATGCGCCACCGGACATGAGAGAAAGGCGTTCCACTCGGCCCAATAAAATAGCCGCCAATGTAGTTAACAAAATAGATGCTCACAAAAGAAGTTTCCTGAGGCGCCCATCCCATTACAGTAGGGAAAAAATGGTGGAAGATTTTATTTATCGGCTGAATGAAATCTAACAAAAATTTCGGGACGCGGCAAGTGCGGTATGGTAGCGACTATTTAGTAATTGCTTCAAATTTGTATAAGTCATTTTTATTCATATATTCCGGGTTCTAGGGCCACGTTTAAAAAAAAATTGCAAAGTCTCACGATCAATTTTTTTTAAAATAAAAATTCGCTATAAATGTATAAGATGTATGTGGAGAAATATGGGCCAGATATGCATACAAAAATGGAAGGAAATGAGAAATGTACGCCAAAGGTATCCTATGATTTTTACTACCTCCACTGCATTACTGCATAATTTTGAATAAAGCTTTGGCAGTCTAAGGTCAAACACCTGTCAAACATGCGATCGTCTTCAAAATTCATTTAGCGCCGAGCAAGAGAAGTTTGAAAATCTTACACTTCTTTAAAAAAAAACAATCGTAGCAAAAAATAATTCCTCAAAAGAGGTACTAGACTTTGACTTTCAACAAAACTTACCATTACCTCAGATACCAGCTGGGGATGTATTTTACAAGAGGCAACTTCCAAAAGGGGCAGCAATGATGTCATTGACTTCTTAGACCATTACCTGAATAATTTTTCACCAGAAATTGTCAAGATAATATACCTTTTTCAGATAACGCCTTTGCACAAAATAAAAATCAGACTTTAGTCAAATATTTGTATACATTTACAAAGTTAAACAACAAGGGAATCAGAACTATTATTCATCAGTATCGTGGGCCAGGCCATAGTTTTCTGCCCTGTGATCTGTCATTTGCGTTAATTGAGACAGAAGACAAAAAGACGCAAGGCAAAGGGTTCACCTACCCGATGAGGGGAAGGCGCTAGTTAAAAAAACGTCAAATATGTTTAGGGTTATTAAAAATGTAACACAAGACATGTTTATGGATTTCTTAAGTCACTTCAAACCTTATTCTAAAGCAATTTATTGCTTTTAAATGGCCGTTTTCATGTATCCCTTTTCACCAGCTAATCTCTATACCTTATATACTTCACAAATAAGGCCAAACCTCGAATACTGTTCCCACATCTTGGGTGCCGCTGCCGCTTCTACACTCGCTATCCTGGACTCCATTCAAAAGAGAGCTATACGTCTCATCGGTGACCCTACCTTACCCAAAAGCTGCCATCCCTTGCCCACCGACGTGCCGTTGGTGACCTCTCTCTCTTTTATAGATATCTGCACGGGCACTGCTCAGAGGAGCTTTCCTCCATAGTTCCCCCACCTGCTGCCCCCAACAGATCTACCAGGGGAACAGAGCGAATGCACCCTTTTACTGTTCAGGTCACCAGACATAGAACATCTTGTTATGCCCGCTCTTTTGTCCCGAGGACTTCCAAGTTGTGGAATTCCTTGCCGGCACAAGTTTTTCCTTCTCCTCCGAACCTCCAAACCTTCAAGTCCAGAATTAACAAGCTGCCTCTTTCCTCCTTGTCAACACCCACGGTACGATAGTATTTAGGCTGTAAGCCCTCGTGGTGTGTTGTTGAAATTTATGCCTTCGCTTGTTCTATGGTGAAGCAAGACACAAATGGAAGAGAAGTACCGATAATTTATCATGACAGGTATCCCGGAAGAATCGCGTGCAGCAAAAACATTTTTCAACGTATCTACAGACGTGTAAGGAAAACCGGTGCCTTAAAACCTTTAAAATATAATTCTGGAAACAGAAGATACCGTCCAACTGTTACAGTTAAAAGGGTACGTTCTCAAAGCAGTGGAAGATAGCCCCACTGAAAGTACCAGATTCGCTTCTAACGAAATAAGGATAATTTTCGTATTACATGTACACAGAATCCGACAAGAGCAACAATTAGAACCATATCACTACACAAGTGTTCAAGAACTTTTACCAAGAGATATGGGCAAAAATTTTGTCAGTGGTTTTTAGATAGGTTGGACAACAAGCGACGTTTATCTTGTCATGTCCCTTTTACAGACGAAGCATTATTTACAAGAAAGGGAATTATACATTTTCATAACTTGCATAACTGGTATCACAAAAATTCCTATTCACTGAAAGTAGCAAACCCACACTATCAGTCATCTGTTAATATTTGGGCTGGTATTGTTATAAATCAAATTATTGGTTTAATTATGATGTTACATAGACTGAATGATGTGTCATATTTAAATTTACTGATAAATGATCTCCCGAACTATTAGCTGTGTTAGTGAGAAATAGAATGTCGTACCAATACGATGGCGCACCGGCGCATTTTGCGGTTGATGTTGTAGAGTACCTCTCGGAAACATACGGTCATCGATGAATTGTTTACAAGACACCAGTACAATCATTTAAAGAACTTATACAACGCATATAACTGGCATACGTAAGATTTCAGGAAAATCCTCCCATTTGTGCCAGAGTAGGAAGACCTTTTCACTAACGATTGAGGGTTTGTGATGAAGCTGCAGGTGGCATTTTTCAATACTTGCTGTGATTTAGATGACATTTAGATAACTTTCTACTAGCAAATATTTCAAATTAAGGACCTTAAAATGTAAAAAAAAATTCGATACGCTACATAGCACAACATGATTGCAGTTATCTCATAAAAGATATCGAAATCCAGAAGATATGAAGAAGGAACTTTTAACAGGCATTAAATGACCTACATAACTGTGCTAACAAAAAAAAGTCAGTGGCGCACAGCTTTTTTTTAGAGAACTACTGCATAGTACATTGACAGCACGTGCGTAGGGTCCCGGTGGAGCTGTCTACACTATTTTAGCAGAAGAACATGTACTAGTTCAAATAATTTTTATCCTCAAAATTTAATTCAGATTACTACAGGAAAAATATGGAATAAACAAAAAACAAATTAAAAATCTCTAACATTGTCTAACTGCGAACCGAAGCAAAATCGGATCTATGTTGATGTAAAAAATCTAATTTTTACGTGAGGAATCTAACCACGAGCGATGGCATATGTTTTTTAAAACACCCTGTATACGATCGTATACTGACTTTAATTGAGTTTAATATGCGTTCGATTGACTTTAATTTGCGCTTATTTGCAGAAACTTTTCAAAAATTTAAATGTCGTAGCCCCTCTTTTAGCAAATTATTTTAATGAAAATTCTCTAAAAATCGGATAACCGTGGCAATACGATATTACTTATCTGATTATTTCCTAGCGTTTCAATCCAAACAATTATAAATAAGAAGTGAGTAACGAATAGATGTTTTGAAATAATTCAGCTGAAACATAACTGCCTTAAAAAGGTAAGGGCTATTAAAACGTCAATTGACCTGTCATAAATCGATATGAAAATTTGCTACGTAGAAACCCATGTATTTTGATATAAAAGTGTGTGACAACCTTCAGATTATGAATGTGTAAAGCCCCGTTCAGTTCTGGAGGTCTTCTGGGCCAGTCATGCAAAGAAACGACAGCTTACGATTGGGACAGCTCAGTTCTGGTTCAGTATTCATTCAAAAGGGCCCACACATACATTACAAGGTGTGCACTGTTCCTGACACGTTTGTATTTTAGAAATAAATCAAGATGTCCTCTTGCCTTGACTTGTCTCGTCTTACCGTGCTTTACGTTTGGTTCTTGCTTCTTGTTGAAACGCAATTTTTTTACCGGGAATTCGTTCGAATGTTGGCATATCCCTTTTAGACGTCCGGATATTCAAGCAAGCATGTAACATATCTTTCTTAGAGTACGCTGGGAAATTCTCAGCTCTTTTACAGTACAGTCACGAAACCTATGCCACTTGTCATCACTAAAATACGCCGGATATTGCAATATCACAAAAGTATCCACAAAGAAAAATTACATGACGTATCCGCAGATTTGTAATTAAACCAAGCTACTTGTTTCTATCTTTAGAGTTGCGTCAGTCGAAACAATTGTGAGGCATTAAATTTGATCGAAAACATTATAATCCAGTAAAGTAAGAATCCAATCTCGAAATAAAAGATAATAAGCTGAAACTTTTCATAGACCTTCGTTTTTACATTCTTAACACTCCCTGAGAAGTTTCATATAATCTCGCTTATGCGTCTTGAGATATACAAGGACAAATCTCACGAAAACCGGTTTTTTGCAACTATCTCGTTTCCTATGGGTCAAATTGCTTTTTAAAGTTATTACAAAATTTGCAGAGCATAAAATTCTCTACAATATATCTCTTATAGCACTATGTGAAAACTTGAACCTGTGATGAGTACTAGTAGGTAATGCGGCACTTTGAGCAGACAGTGACGTCACAGGAAGTGACGTCACGGCGCCGGCGCCACGCCCCGGCGCCGGCGCCACGCCCTGGCGCCTACCCTGACGCAGGCGCCTGCACTGGCGCCTGCCCTGGCGCCTGCCCCGGCCCCGGCGCCTAGCCACGCCCCGGCCCCCGGCGCCAAGCCCCGGCGCCTGTCCCGGCGCCCAGCCACGCCCTGGGCCAGACAGTCACATTTAGTCTTGTTATGTAAACATTCTAAGGTCATTGACCTGTCTTTGGCCAGACAGTGACGTCACATGACTTGTGCCAGACAATCACATAAGTGTCTAACCTATTACTTCAAATTATTATATTTTGAAAAAAACCATTTGGTGCAGGTGAGTTTCGAACCCGGGGCATTCAGATGGGAGGCAACGATGCTACCCGTTAAGCTAAGCAGACGCTTGTTAATTTATTGTTTTAGGTTGGTATATATATATACGACTACAAACAAACCATACATGTAATAGAATTAAAGTTTATTATTAGACAAATGGATGATTTACAAAATAATGTTTAATATTAGAGGCGGAACCAAAACGGAAGAACCAAAATGGCGGAATGAAAGATGGAAGCCTGTGATACCTTAAGCTGACATTATAAAAAATGGCGGCTTTCTTTCTTAAAGATGGTGCCTTTCGCTTGATGGTTGAAGACTTATTTAAAAATAACACACAGAGGTCGTTAGCAAACAAAAGAAGGAAGTTCAGAAACATACTGTAGGGGGCCCCTTGATGGGTAAATGGTATTCGTGTTTGAGCTTGTCTAGAATACAGCCGTTAGAAGTATGACATCATCCACAAACCTGTTCCACAAACCTGTTTGAGTTTTGTCTGTACGGTTGTTATCTAGTGTAATTTCCGTTGAATGACATCACCCCATTATTTGTGTTTGAACTTGTCTGTGTATCTGTTTAATATACGCAAGAGAGAGGCCCGCTTAGGGTAAATAACGTGTCAGTTGATGACTTTGGTGAATGTTATCTTGTGTTATATCTGTTCAATCACCCCCATTACTCGTGTTTGAGCTTGTCTAGTACAAACCGAAAGGATGACATCATCCATGTAAATTGTTCACTACACACTGTTAAACTCATTCAAAATTTAGTTATCGTAGAGGTAAGACGTGCTTCAGTTAACTCTAACGTATCCAAGTGCTCAGTAGTGTGTTTAAAATGGCTACATTAAATGATGTGTGCTACCAGCAAATTAAAGACAACTTCTGGTATGGTTTATTTGCAGACTTTCAATTAATTATTGATAAAAACACTGGTTATTTTAATGCGACTAAGCTGTGTAAAGATGGTGAGAAAAGATTCAGACATTGGTTGGAAAATAAGAAAACTAAAGAGTTGATTACCTATTACAACGGTCAGGCGAAGAAACATTTAGGTAGCCAGAATACCGATTACCTTAATATTTCAACCGAAGATGTCCACTTAGAGTCACATCTAGGGGGCCGGAATTCCGGCCCCCTAGATGTGCTGGAAGCAACATCTCAACTAACACCTACAACCGCTACATACTTGGTGGACTTTGGTGGAACACAGACTGAAAACAACTTGATATCTGGTACATATGTCTGTAAAGATTTGATATTAAATTTGGCTTGTTGGATATCCAATAGTTTCTATGAAAAGTGCAACCAAATTATTTTTGATTTTTTCGTAAGTGAATTTAATCAAAAATACAAGGATAACCTCAAAGAAATTGAAGTGAAATTAATGGAGATAGATGATGAAGTGCAGCGTATGCGAGAAACAAATGCTAAAATCACAGAACATTTAGAAGATATATCTCCAAAACCAAGCAACCCTGGAAAACTTTGTGTTTTTGGTTTGCTTTCAAGAAATGAGAAGGATACTACCTATCCATATCATGCTGTAAGGACTCAGAAGAAAAGTTTTAAAAGAGCTGTCAAGAACTTTAAAAATAAACACCCTGATTCCGAAGTAGTTTTAAACATGTTGTATGATCCAAATTCTGTAAATCTCTTTAACAGAATAAAGACCGAAGTCGAATACCTCAAGGCGAAGAGAAACGATCTACAGATAGCAGATGTACCTCAGGAGAAGTTTATTCAGGATATTATTGATTTACGATATAAATTGTAATTGTTCACTTAGCTTAATTGTATGTAACCAGATGAAAAAATAAAATAACATTATTTTAATAAAGACTTTTATTTTATTCTAAGTACATTAATACATTAAATATATAAGCTTATTTAACATCATCTGAATTTATCCAAGAATTCTGAGATTTATCAAAACCCAGCCATTTTACATAGAGCTGCTTGCCTTTCTTCCTCAAGATGCGTTCAACCAGATAGATGTCTGTTTGTTTCATGGCGATGTTGGATTTAAAAGTATCCACTTATCATGTAAATCTTTTAGTTTACCGTCTATTTCTCCCAGCTTATTCTTTAGCTTATTATTCTTTAATACATCAACATCTTTTAAAACTTGAGCAGTTATGTTCTTAGCTAAAATTTTCAATTTATTTTCAAATTCGTTTTTTAAATCTTCCAACTCAGGTTTGTGTACAGCTTCAAGTAGTATGGCAATGATTCTTTGTGTTACCTCATCTTTGTTCTTCTGATAGTCGTCTATCCATACATCAACAAATTTTTTATTTAC
This sequence comes from Tillus elongatus, assembly GCA_964006375.1. NCBI lineage: Eukaryota > Metazoa > Arthropoda > Insecta > Coleoptera > Cleridae > Tillus > Tillus elongatus. Next base: position 102,322,834 of record OZ023269.1, on the reverse strand, counting down.
ACCATCTGTTGCATCGACTGGATCAGCTATGTTACACAATCTATGGCTTTGCAAATCAAAATCACCACTAGTAGTTCTTGGGAAAATCTCTCTTTCAATAATTTTAAACTTAGAACCTTTATTGGATTGGGAACGTCCGAACTTATCGATAGACATTTTTATACTAAGCACTAAGGTAGGTATATCTTTGATATATGTAGGTATACTAGGCGATAACACCAACCTCCTTCAGTTCTTCAATGATTGACTGAATTTCATTGTTATGAGCATTATTACCAGCAGCCTGGGAAGCTACTAAAAGTCTAAGTCTATCAACCAGCTCATTTATGTCATCCCAATAGACATATTCTATTTGTTTGTTATTTTGTAGCATATAGTTGTTAGTGTTGCTGCTTACATTCTGAGCTCTAGGTTCAGTTTTTTGTTCTGCGTTATGATGTGTGTCGTAACCAAAACCTTGAGGAGTTGAGGATCTACGACCTCGTGGATTTATCACCGGTTTTATTAGAGTCAGGTACTTTTCAGAGGAACAACCCTTGGTTCGTGCGTTAGGATCATAGTTCATTTTATGCACACTAGTTGCTTCTAGAATATCTCTATAGTGTTGAAGATCGTCATAGGTATACCCTCTAGGTGTTTTCATAAATATCAATTCTAGCAGACCTTGTGTTTGCGGATATCTCCGTTGACCTAGTCGAATGTCATTATCAGTAAAATCCAAGTGTTTATTGCCAAGACTCCAGCTACCGGTATCTTTAGCGTAGCGAGCACCATACGTTTGATCAATGGTAGCGAGCCTTGGTGGTTCAGTAAAATACTTGTCTACATAATATCGAACTCGTTCAGGATATTGCTCCAAAAATTCTTGATATGCAGGGTTGGATGTGACAGTTTGTAGATCTGCCTCAAGCTCTTCAAATGTTGGGATATCCTCATCGGAACTTGTCTCCTCAGCCTCTTCCCTAGGTTCAGCTTCAAAAACTTCATGGTCTTTAAGGAACTGTACTTGGGGTTTCGTTTCTGGTACCACTTCTTCTTTGATTTGTTCAGCCTTTGGTTGTTGCTGGGGCTGCTGCTGCTGCTGTGCTGCTGTGTTTTTAGATATTTCACTTAGGGGCTCAACAAGTGGTTTATATAAACGTTGCAGAGCATCATCATTCTCGGCTCTGTTAAGTTTAAGCATTAAATGTTTTTTTCGAATATTGTCAGCAAGTTGTAAAATCCTTTTCTTAACTTTTCGCTCTTCCTTACCCAACACTTCCATTGTGCTACAACTGGTCGGTATTACCAGCTGGTCTAATAATTTGTTTGAGCGATACAGGTTGTGTGGTGGTTTAACATATACTGACTCCTTCATGGTACATGCCTTCTTATTTATCACGATGTCTGGCTGTCTTGTTAGACAGCTGTGTTAGACAGCTGTGTTAGACAGCTGTGTTAGACAGCTGTGTTAGACAGCTGTGTTAGACAGCTGTGTTAGACAGCTGTGTTAGACAGCTGTATGACAGCTGTATGACAGCTGTGTTAGACACTTGTATGACATCTGTGTTAGACACCTGTGTTAGACAGCTGACTGTCCTGTCTATCATCGTTTGTTAGAATAATATATATCTATCGAATCCTTTTCTATATCGACCTTTGTGTACATCGTTTTCCTTCACAATCACCAACACACCATACTTATTATCTTTCCAGCATTGGTGGCAGATAGTTTTAAATTGTTTAAAGTCCATATCGGTGGTCACATGATCGTCGTACACATGTTTTAAATTGGTTTCATCTTGCTTGAATAACACAATAACATTGGTGTTGTCACGTACCAGATGTTTGGGTATTCGTGTATATGTTTGACAGAGATAGAATGAATCAATATTCTTATGTCTGCCCATACTGAAGTATGCTCTTATTTTATCTTGTTTGTCACAAGCTACATCATCAAATATAAACACAGAGTTGTCCTTGGCATCTTCCGGATCTAATATTTCATCGTTTTCTCGATAAGGATAGTAACCAACACCTTTTGTGGCATTCATCACCTCCTTTAACATCTTGTATTTCGGTTGATACAGAGACTTTGAATACACATACACGTTATCAAATTTTAAACCGTTTGCTTCAAACAACAAACTCAGCATGACATTAGTTTTGCCACACCCACTGGGACCACATATGATACAGCGAACGGTGTTTGGAAAGAGAGGACCATGCCTCAGTTGTTGTTGAGCTGTGTCCGTAACAACATCGTCTATATTTGTAATGGGTAAGGCAGAAGCGTGTTTGCTGGTACGCATCTTAACTTAAACTAAACTATATTTTATTTGGGTGTGTATATATATGAATGCAAGTGAGACACCCAGTCAGTATGCATGTTGGTGTCACAGAGTGAGGGCTGTTATTAACAAAGACAGATACAGGTTTTGCTGAAACGTTGCGGGGCGTTACAAACACCATGAAAGTTAACAGAAAACTTAATGAGGGGTTTTATGTAATCAACTCGAAGCCAAAGAAGAAGGTTCCCTTTAAAAACATACTAAGTCTGATTGAGGAAGTTATAAAAGATAGAAATCTTATTCCAACAGCGAACGCCGTATTTGATATAGCTCATACAATCGTTAGAAACATTGGTGGGCGTAAGAATGTGCAGAAACCTCGAGTTATTCCAATACCTAAAAGTGGAGGCTTCCTTCCGCTGTTGCCTCTGATATTTGGTGGGCTGTCAGCACTAGGAGCTCTGGGTGGTGGTGCTGCAGGTATTGCCAAAGCCGTGAACGATGCCAAGTCTGCGAAACAGAAACTAGAGGAGGAAGAACGGCACAACAAAACAATGGAAGCCATCGCGATGGGTAGGAGAGGGAGTGGCTTGAAATTTAAGCCAAAATGCAAGAGACTGGGCACAGGCATGTATCTCAAGAAACAGCGCTCCGGTTATGGGTTGTATCTGCAGAAACCAAAAAACGAGTAAGATGTTTACCAGCAAGACCTCTAACAAATGAAGACCTTGTGAAATTTGCTGGTAAAATGAAAATTCCATATTTTAGAGGTGTATACATGCGAGATACTTTGCCATCGAATGGGCCACGCAAGAATGAATCACTTATCATGAATTTGCAAACAAACAAGGAACCTGGCAGTCATTGGGTTGCAGTTAAGAAACGTGGTGACACAGCCGTGTACTTTGACTCATATGGAAACTTGAAACCACCAGTTGAGCTGCAGCGTTACCTTAAAAACTCTACTTTAATGTACAATCATGATGTGTATCAGAAATATAATACTTATAATTGTGGTCACTTATGTTTAAAATTTTTAAATAAAAGCCTTAAACAGTAGCCTGTGTGTATCAGTCATGGCGCACACCTTTGTGTTGAAAGACCGCAGCTCCCATCTGTCGTCAGACTACCATCCACCAATTGTTTTGGATGGTAATTATGCTGTTGCCTTGATAGGCTTTCACACCTACAACAACATACCCAACATCTATGAAGGTAAAAACAAATTTCATGTAAAAGAAGGAACCGGTTGGCGAACCATCACGATACCCACCGGTGCTTATGAAATAACACACTTGGAAGAGTTACTTCAAAATGAACTTGTTGGTGCTACAGCAACACACGAACAAAAGCAACAGGCTCTGCTTCTGAGACCTAATCCGAACACCATCAAATGCAGACTAAAGTGTTATACAAATGTCAGTTTTGAATTTGATGGTTCGATTGGGCGAATGTTGGGCTTTTCAAAACAAGTTCTTCAGCCGGACACCTTTTATGAATCTGATTTACCTGTTGATATAGTGGATGTTAGACAGATTCGCATCGAAACCAATATTGTGTCTGGTTCCTATTATAACGGACAACCCTCACATACGCTGTATGAGTTTGCTCCGATGGTTGATCCTGGCTACGCAATCGACATAGAACCTAACAATTTAATTTACTTGCCTGTGAACAAGCAAGAGATTTCCAATATAAGCATCGACATCGTCGACCAAGATTCAGTTCCTGTCAACTTTCAAGGTGAAGAGGTGTCTGTTCGCTTAAAACTTATAAAAGTTGCTTAGTATGTTGGTCTTCAAGGATATAAAATCAAGTGCATCTACCACATCAAATTCAGTTGAGTCAGACACGTCAAAGGGTACGCTTCGTCCCGATAATATTGAGTTCCTGCAAAGCCTGGGTTATCATGTCGTCAAAACTAGAAATATTCAAAGAACCCGTGTTTGATGATGGCATCGATCGAGAAGAGCTGCGTTCTTACTATTCACCAACTAAATCGTTTGGTAACAGCGATGAAATTGAAATAGCCATCAACCAACAAGATGCGTTCGTATGTCTGGCCGAGTCAGCTCTAATAATCGAAGGTGCTCTGGAACCTGTAGCAATCCAAAATGCCACTGGTGCTTGTTATCTGTCAAATAATGGAGGAGCAGCTCTGTTTGAATCAATGACCTATGAGTTAAATAACAAGGAAGTGGAACGAGTGCGAGACCCATACACCACAACCATCATCAAAAGTCTGCTATCGTTCAGTAAGAATGAAGCCCAATCTCTTAGCAACGCTGGTCTGAATGTGTCGTCGGAGCACATCACCTTAAATGATAACAAGTTTCACATGCTCATACCTGTCTGGTTCCTCTTCAGTTTCTTTCATCATTTCAAAGGAGTTCTCTGTGGCAAACATACTTTCCGCTTTACAAGAAGTCGAAACGATTCCAACGGCTATTACAGCACTGGTACGGCACGAGCAAAAATTACCGTAACCAATATGTTTTTAAAGGTAAAACATGTATTTCCCAATGATAAAATGAAATTGGAACTGATGGATAAAATAGCCAAAGACACCTCTATATTTCTCGCATACCGTAAATGGGACATATACGAGTTACCAGCACTCAGAGATATCAACAGAGATGTGTGGGCTGTTAAAACTGCAACCAACTTGGAAAGACCTCGATATGTGATTATAGCATTTCAAACAGATCGTAAGGATAACGTGAAGAAGAGGTCAGACTATTTCGATAACATTGGTATGTTGGACCTCAGAGTGTTTCTAAATTCAGAATGCTACCCTTATGAATCTATGAATATGGATTTTGAGAAATCGAAATATGCAGAAGCCTATAACATGTATACAGATTTTCAAAAAAGCTTCTGTTATAAAAACATGTCGGAGCCTATCTTGAATTATGACGAGTTTAAAGACAGAGCTCTATTTGTGATTGACTGTCAGTACCAGAACGAGTCAATCAAGTCTTCAACGGTGGACATTAAGGTGGAGTTTATGAGTCACGCCAACTTCCCAAAAAATACTCGTGTTTATTGTCTGGTTATTCATGACAGTGTAATGGAATATAAACCTCTAACGGGTATCGTTAGAGCCATTATGTAATAATAGTATGTCATTTATGTATGTCATTTATGTATCAATATGTACAACTTAATTAATCCTAATAAATTTTTATTGTATGTAAATCAGTTGTTTTATTTTTATTTTGTTGCATTTTTATTAACCCCTTTCTGTAAGGTTAACAACTGTAAAAAACGTTGTTTATCCTTTGTAAGACCCCCTCTCTCTTACATCAGTTTGTTTCCTCAATACAAGAGAGAGAGACACTTGTTCAGTATGTGTTAAGTCGTGAAACAAGGATGACGTGTCTTGCTGTATGTAAGTACACTCTTCTTATTATGTCTGTTTGTATTCAAATAACAAATACAAACATAACCTTACTAACAATTGGATGGCAGGGTAATCAGCCTGTACAAGAGAGTGTGTGTTGGTTTTAGGTGTTAATACAGCTTGTTCTAACTTACTTAAATATTATATTTCTTCTGTTCAACAAGACGATTATTTTGATGTGTCACACATGTATGTAGCTCTAAGAATAGCTATACCGGAAGTGTCTACCGGAAGTAACATTTTTATTGAATATGCTTATAGAGTTTGCTTTGCTGAACAGCGTGTATGTATTGATTCTATCGTACATCTCACGGATCTTCCGCGATAAGGGTTTGAAGTTTTTTATCTCAGTTTCTTGTAGACCTTGTTACGAAACATACATTTTTGAAGTCGGTTCCTTTCTATCACTTTCCATTGAAAAGATATAACGATTTAAAGTTTTAGACCGGAAGTGGCCATTTTATTGTATATTCCAATTTGATTTGGCCTCCTTAACACCGTGCATGTATTGGTTCCAGCGTACATCTCACGGATCTTCCGCGATAAGGGTTTAAAGTTTTTTATCTCAGTTTCTTGTAGATCTTGTTACGAAACATACATTTCTGAAGATAGTTCCTTTCTATCACTTGTCGTTGAAAAGATACAAGGATTTAAAGTTTAGACCGGAAGTGGCCATTTTATTGTATATTCCAATTTGATTTGGCCTCCTTAACACCGTGCATGTGTTGGTTCTCTCGTACATCTCACGGATCTTCCGCGATAAGGGTTTAAAGTTTTTTATCTCATTTTCTTGTAGAGCTTGTTACGAAACATACATTTTTGAAGTCGGTTCCTTTCTATCACTTGTCGTTGAAAAGATATAACGATTTAAAGTTTAGACCGGAAGTGGCCATTTTATTGTATATCCCAATTTGATTTGGCCTCCTTAACACCGTGCATGTGTTGGTTCCATCGTACATCTCACGGATCTTCCGCGATAAGGGTTTAAAGTTTTTTATCTCATTTTCTTGTAGAGCTTGTTATGAAACGATATATTTTTAAAGTCAGTTCATTTCTATCACTTGTCGTTGAAAAGATATAACGATTTAAAGTTTAGACCGGAAGTGGCCATTTTATTGTATATTCCAATTTGATTTGGCCTCCTTAATACCGTGCATGTATTGGTTCCTGCGTACGTCTCACGGATCTTCCGCGATAAGGGTTTAAAGTTTTTTATCTCAGTTTCTTGTAGACCTTGTTATGAAACATACATTTTTTAAAGTCAGTTCATTTCTATCACTTGTCCTTCAAAAGATATAACGATTTAAAGTTTAGACCGGAAGTGGCCATTTTATTGTATATTCCAATTTGATTTGGCCTCCTTAACACCGTGCATGTATTGGTTCCATCGTACATCTCACGGTTGAACCTGTTGTCTATTTTGTTTCTGAACTTCCTTCTCTTTAAGAAAGAAAGCCGCCATTTTTATAATGTCAGCTTAAGGTATCACAGGCTTCCATCTTTCATTCCGCCATTTTGGTTCTTCCGTTTTGGTTCCGCCTCTAATATTAAACATTATTTTGTAAATCATCCATTTGTCTAATAATAAACTTTAATTATGTTACATGTATGGTTTGTTTGTAGTCGTATATATATATACCAACCTAAAACAATAAATTAATAAGCGTCTGCTTAGCTCAACGGGTAGCATCGTTGCCTCCCATCTGAATGCCCCGGGTTCGAAACTCACCTGCACCAAATGGTTTTTTTCAAAATATAATAATTTGAAGTAATAGGTTAGACACTTTGAAATGTTTGCATGTGACTGTCTGGCCCAAGTCGTGTGACGTCACAGTTTCCTAGACAGGTCAATGACCTTAGAATGCAGAATAACACGGATGTGACTGTCTGGCCCAGGGCGTGGCTGGGCGCCGGGACAGGCGCCGGGGCTTGGCGCCGGGGGCCGGGGCGTGGCTAGGCGCCGGGGCCGGGGCAGGCGCCAGGGCAGGCGCCAGTGCAGGCGCCTGCGTCAGGGTAGGCGCCAGGGCGTGGCGCCGGCGCCGGGGCGTGGCGCCGGCGCCGTGACGTCACTTCCTGTGACGTCACTGTCTGCTCAAAGTGCCGCATTACCTACTAGTACTGATAAGTACACTGAAGAACCCAAATCACCACAACACATATTTTAGAGACCTTACGTTCATTTCGCTGACAACGTCAGCGTCATCAGAGGATGAAAAATCCTAAAACTAAATGAACAGCTACGACATATATAAGACAAGACTTGCAACGAACTGTCAGCTCTCTCTGAGGCCTAAGGTTGAACACACTGAGACTTCACAGACTATCTCCGGCGAGATTTGGGGAGCAGGCAGATTGAGGCCCCGTAATCGAGCTACAACAACCCAACCCACCCTTGTCCACCGCTACAAAGAGTAGGCAGATTGATGCCTTAGAGTCTCCTTACATATTTCCTTTACATCTTGAAAATGGCTCCAAAAAAACAGGATAACATATATATATATATATATATATATATATATATATATATATATATATATATATATATATATATATATATATATATATATATATATATATATATATATATCGGGTAAATCAGACACTCGTACCAGTCGTTTATGAGCCTACTGGATGCTCTAAGGAAAAAAAAAGGTTTGTATACCCAAATCGGATACGCTCTATCGATTTATCGGTGATGGAGTCAACTTCCGGAACAAACCGGAAATGGGTCGTTCTGTCCCAAATATTGAATTTTTAAATAGAACATGGTATTTTTTATTACACATTTAGGTTACATGTAAACAATAAGAAACTTTCATCTCAACCACTTTTCCGATAGATGTCACAACTAACCTGGAAAATTAATTTTAAGTGCTCTTAACTCAAACCAGATCCAACGCTTGTCGTTGGACGTGGCTGTTGTGTGTGGGGAGAATGGATGGCAGAAAACGTAAGCGTTCGTAAATTTTCCAAAGTGTCTGCCACCTTGATTCACACATTCCTGGATCCGTGTTTGAACGCTGTCGTTAGTTCGCAAGATCTCTACGTCACTCGACGACTGGCAGGCTTCCCGGCTTTGCATCTTCATATCATCTTTTGTTGTGGGGTAATGTCCGTAAACAATATCTTTGACCCGGCACCATAGAAAAAAATCCAAGGGTGTTAAGTCAGGGGATTGAGATGACCACGCTACAGGCCCTTCTCTTACGATCCATCGTCCAGGGTACAGGTTATCAATGACATTACGTGCTTCTAGCGTGAGCATCCGGAGCCCAGGTGGTATTCTATTTATAACAGCAGTTTTTAACGCGGCAATACAAATAGTATAACCCTTGGGGTCAACTCTTCTGCCAACTCTTTTGCTTTTATTTTTGGACGCCCTCTGTAACCTAGTCTTGTTTTGTTAGTAGAAGTTCTAAAAGTACTTTCGGGTCACTGAATTGCACCCTTGCATCTATGTTTTTTCTTTTTATAACTTATATCAAGAGAAATGGAAGTAGATAATTATGTAGTAATATAAGAAATATTTAAACTCGCTACCACAGTGTACTTGCTGCGTGGATACTTTTTTGTTTTTGGTAAAATTTCAGTAGCGTTAGCCAAGCATATTGGTGAGCTGACTAATATTTTTAAAAGAAAATTATACATGCAGTAAAAATTATCATCAGTCTTTTCACCACAATTTCAACAGAAAGTTACATTCATTTAAATATTGTTTGCACCTTTGTTATGTTTTTTTTGCAAAATTTAAACAAAGACTATCGGTACAAGCCTTATCTAAGAAACTGTGGTGCATTGAGATAAATAAACTTTTAATGAATGTCTGTTGAAGGCAGCAACTCAGTATGACTTCCACCAATGTAACTCCTTTTGAAATTTCAGATATATTAGAAGATTTTCAGTGAATAGGAAGTAAGATCAGTTTGTAGTTTTTCCGATATTATATTACTCTCTGAAAGCCTCTATTATGTCTTGAAAATAGATAGGAATGGCAACCGGAAAATAATTTCCGGAGATGTGTATATGCTGGGTTTTCTTAGCGATTTGTCGGGACTTTAAGACATTCAAAATTTGTTTCAACTAAGCACGAATTAGAATGGAAGCACTGGAACCCACATTCAATGATACTTTAAATTTTTATCAATAATATATCTATATATATATATATATATATATATATATATATATATATATATATATATATATATATATATATACAGCGTGGCGCATTGAAAACGAAACAGACGATTTGCGTCCAGAGATTTTTTTTTAAGAAACGCTGAAATACGTCAATTTTAATATTTAGGGGGACAAGTTTTGGCATAAAACTCAACTTTATAGGGAACATGGGTCGAGTGTTACATCATTTGAAAGCTCTTTATTTTCTAAATTCAGCACACTAATTGTTTTGGAAGTTTTATCAACTCGTTTAAAAATGATTCACAGTTGCAGTTGCAAGAACGTATTTCATTATCTCTCCAATCATTGCGGACCTTTTCATAAGTAGATTTGAAGCGGAGTTAGAAAATGAAAGTTAGTATTTTCCTAGAATATGGTTTTGTTATGTGGACGATATTTTTGCAGATTTTTGTGTTTAACACAAATATCTGCAAAGGACATGACTCTACTAATAGACGCAAATGTCAATTTGATTCAACAAAATTCAGCCACGAATTGGAAGTTAACAGCAAACTTTATTTTCTAGATAGACTAGTTAAAAAAAACGACTCTCCTAAATTCGATGTCCACTGGGAGGAAACTACCACTAAGTTACATTCAAAATGACTCGCATCATACGTTTACACAAAAAACGGGCAGTGAAATGCCTTAGTGAATAGATAATTAACATTTCTCTCAAATAAAAGAAGATATAGTAGATAATTAGAGAGCATTCAAAACATGGCTAAATATAAACGGAGCGTCTGACTGCTTAGTGGAAAAATTAACTAATCGAAACAGAACAAAGAAAATGTTAACGGAATCCACGATATTCAGGAAGGGTTAAGTAGAAAATAAGTTTGTTTGCCTACGATTTGAACCGCGTATTACAAGGAGTTTTGAGAGCATTTTTAAGAAATCCGACTTACAGGTAACTTTTTTGACAAAAAAATGTTAGGTAATACGAAAGATAAAGATAAAGCCGCTGAAATCTCGCGTATCTATGAGACAGGTTGTAAGGATTGTAACCATAAATACGTTGCTCAGACTAAAATAACCATTTAAACCAGATTCTAGAAGCATCTGGTAACTTTTCTGACAAAAAATAATTTAAGAAATTGTCATGTAATACGAAAGATAAAGATAAAGCCGCTGAAATCTCGCGTATCTATGTGATAGGTTGTAAGAATTGAAACCCTAAATATGTTGCTCGGACTAAAATAACCATTGAAATAAATATTCTAGGAGCATCTGGTAGAGTTGAGATACGATAGTGTAGACAAGTCATGCGTGACACAACATATTTAGGATAATGATCACGACATAGATAAAGAGAAGGAAAAACTTATCAAAAACGCTAGACAACCAGCAAAGTTGGATGCGTATCAAAATATTTATAATTTTAGGGTAACAAAATATAAAAGTTCGCAATAAAAAATAAAATCTCCTTAAACCAAGCTCCGCCATTGATTTATATCCCTTTGTTTACACTCTGTCTTTAACATAGAAGATATTTCAAAACTCGACAGGTAAAGTTATAACGGAAGTTAAAAAACCCCGTTCGGCGTATATGGCGTACGCAAAAAATTTGCCTGGGAGTTCGTCCCTCTCTTGATCGGTATTTACATAAGACGTAGTATAAAAGGTTATGTGTAGTGGTAAATAGTTTATAATTTTTCATCCTCTGATGACGCTAACTTTGTTAGTGAGATGATCGTCAGGTATTTGAAAAGATGCGTTGAGTTTTCCAAGTGTACTTGTAAACGATATACCAAAAAATAATTCAAAAAAATCTTGATTTTTCTGCATTAACTTTAGGTAAATAAATTCATTATTAATGAATAAGGCACGGGAAAATTTAAGGTATTTCATGTACCTCATTAAAACTGAAAGTTAAACATAGAGTCAGAAAACGTCTGATTTAGTGTAATACAAATACTAAGTACCTAAGTCAAGTTTCTTGCTAATTTAGAATCCTATTAATATTGAGAGTATATCTATTAAACAACTTGCTAACCTTGTTGCTTTTGGGGTTATAATTAGCGTTTATGCCTGTCTTAAAGACACACACAAAACTAAGTCAAACAGTTTCTTTAATTATGTTAAACTAGTTCTGGGTTTGTTTTGTTAATATCTAAGTTTCGAAACCTAGCCGACACTAAAAAGCATTTTTGTTACACTCAAAGAGTTTGTTTATATCCTTTTTAAAAAGTTGCCGAAACTTCAAAGTACGGACGCAGGAATTCCGTCATTTTAACTAAATTTTAATTACCCAAGAAACTTTAGAATACTTTTGGTACATATTATAATATCTACAAAAGCACTATGTGTAACAAATTTAAATTAACCCACTTGATGCCTTATGGAGGTACAAAAATTTGTTAAAAAACTCAAAACTTATGAAGACATGTGCGCTATATTATACAGGTGTGCCAATTAAAACTTCGCACCTGAAAAATATCGGTATTAAAAAAAGCCGAGACACGTAAACTTTGTATTCAAAGGGGATATATGATGACGTAAGTTTTGGTGTCTTGGCTCTCACCCCTTTGGGAGGGGCGTAAAATACCTTAAATCTTAAATGGCACCCTATGTTGAGTGACACCTCATTTTAAAGCTCTCACAATTCTGCGTACGACAACATATCGCTTATTTAATTTTGGTTTGGATATGGCAATAAAAATATGAATTAAATAATAAAACAAAATATCAAAGAATGAAAAAATTTTTCTTAATTAAATGTTCAAATTGTTTTCCTTCCACTTCAATACAATTATAAAATCGTTGCTCCACTTCTGAAAGAACATTTCGAATGGTTTTTGTCGCTTTCTAACGAAATTCACATACAGGGTGTGTCAATTAAATTTTCGTACCTCAAAAATACCGGAATTAGAAAAAAAAAAAAAAAAAGTTGAGATAAGTCGGCTATGTTATCAATGGCGACATACGACGTCGTAAGCTTTGTTGTCTTGCAACCTACCCCTTAGACAGGGGCGCATAATACTCTTAAATTTTAAATAGCACCCTATATTGTGTGACATCTCCACTATTTCCTCCAGGCTAATAGGCCCCAGCTTCTCTTCCTGACCGAAACTCAAATCAGTACCAAAACAGGCACTAATCACCTTAATTTCCCGGGGTATGAGCTCCTTACTTCTTTTAAATTGCAGGTAGGCGTGTGCGCGTACGTCCGTAGCAATTTACCCTGCACCAGACTCCCCAATTTAGAAGCTGGAAGAAAAGACATACTATGGATAAAACTCTCGGTCACCTTCTGACAACAACTTTGTCCAGCTCATTGACTACCTTTCTGAAAAAACCGACCATCTGATTTCTGAATATCCTTCCTCCGAGGTCACTATTCTTGGTGACTTCAATGCCCATAATAAGGAATGGCTAGGATCTTCAAAAACCGATCCACAAGGAAGAGCAGCGGAGGCCTTTGCAGTCAGCAATCCTTTAGCCAATATGGTTCAGCAACCTACTTACTTTCCGCGCATCCCAACACACAGCTCAAATCCCTTGGATCTCCTTCTTACTACAAATCCTGACTGCTATAAGATATCAGTCACCGCCCCCCTGGGTCGCTCAGACCACGGCATTGTCACTGCTTCCTGTGCAATGCAACCCGAGGTCACACAGTCATCACACCCACGTTTCGTTTGGCACTACCATTCCGAAAACTGGGACGAAATGCGAGAATACTTCTCCTCATTTCCATGGCCGTATGTCTGCTTCTCTCATCCTGACCCCTCGGATATCTCACAAAACGTCACCGAAATTATCCAAGCTGGCATGGAATTATTTATTCCACGTACACAGAAAACCTATGCCGCCACTCAAAAGCCCTGGTTCTCTAAATTCTGTGACAAGGCCAGACCTGAAAAGGTCAAAGCTCACAAGAAGCTTCTACACAATCCCAGTCATGAAAACCGTCAAACATTTAAGGACGCAAGAAACCGCTATGTCCGCATTCTTTCTGAGGAAAAAAACTCGTGTAATAACCACATCAAAAACAAAGTCCTCTTAAGCTATAGTGGCAGCAAACCCTTCTGGACTCCTGCTAAATCTATTATGAATAATTTCTGCAAGAGCACGTTCCCACCTCTTGTCTCAGGGGATGAAATTGTTTCTACCGCCGTGGGCAAGGCTGAACTTTGTGCCTCGTTGTTCGCCGGCAATTCTACTCTCAACCCACTTCCAAATGTTTAACCACCAACAGTCCCCAAAGTCGCGCATAAAATGACGGATATCATTCTCAAAACTTAAAAGGTACTTTTCTCTTAATACCAGGAAAGCCTCTGGCCTCGAGATCCCAGCAATTGTTCTCAAAAAATGCGCACCAGAACGTGCTCCTATCCTGACTCGTCTATTTCAGACATCTTATAATAGAGGCATATTCCCTAGTAACTGGAAAACTGCTCAAGTACAACCCTTCCCCAAAAAAGGATCCAAGCGCTTCCTAGAAACTACAGGCCTATTTCTCTCCTTTCAGTCATCTCTAAAGTGATGGAAAAGTATATAAACACCGAATTACTAAAATTTCTTGAAAAACACAGTCTAATCCACGACAGAGAGTATGGATTCCGTCAGCGCAGATCGACTGCCGACCTCCTTTCCTTTGTCACCCATTCTTGGAACAAGTCTATGGAACTACACGGTGAATCCCAGATTGTCGCTCTAGACATATCCAAAGCATTCGACCAGGTCTGGCACGCAGCGCTGCTCAATAAACTACCGGCCTATGGCCTACTACCAAAACTCTGTACGTGGACAGCAAATTTCCACTCCAACCGGAGAATTTCTGTTGTCGTGGATTGACATTCCTCTAAACTGTATCAAATTAATGCAGGAGTTCCTCAAGGTTCAGCTTTAGCCCCTACTTTGTTCCTTCTCCACATCAATGACCTCTCTAGCACATCCAACCCAGTGCACAGTTACGCGGACGACAGCACCCTCCACTCCAATATACAATATTCTAAGCCTGTCTCTTTAGCTTAACTAGATGATGATCGCAGACTCATGGAGGGTTCTATCTCCATGGATCTCCAAAAAATATTTGACTGGGGAAGTAGAAATCTTGTACAATTCAACCACACTAAATCACAGTCTTGCTCTCTTTCTCATAAGAGATACACCAGCGCTAGACCCATCACAATAAACAACCAAGTTATTCAAAGTAATGAGTCCTTTTCACTCGTTGGCATCTCTGTGGATCGAAATCTCAATTGGCACCAAGATGTCACATCAATTGCAGAAGCGGCTGCTAAGAAATTAGGTTTCCTCTTCCGGGCTCGCAAATACTTTTCACCAGCTAATCTCTATACTTTATATACTTAACAAATAAGACCAAACCTCGAACACTGCTTCCACATCTGGGGTGCTGCTGCCGCTTCTACACTCGCTATCCTGGACTCCATTCAGAAGAGAGCTATACGTCTCATCGGTGACCCTACCCTCACCCAAATGCTGCCATCCTCTGCCCACCAACCTGCCGTTGGTGACATCTCTCTCTTTTATAGATATCTGCACGGGCACTGCTCAGAGGAGCTTCCTTCCATAGTTCCTCCACCTGCTGCCCCCAACAGATCTACCAGGGGAACAGAGCGAATGTACTCTTTTACTGTCCAGGTCACCAGACATAAAACATCTTGTTATGCCCGCTCTTTTGTCCCTAGGACTTCCAAGTTGTGGAATTCCTTGCCGGAACAGGTTTTTTCTTCTCCCCCGAACCTCCAAACCTTCCAGTCCATAATTAACAAGTTGCCTCTTTCCTCCTTGTCGACACCCACGGTACGATAGTAGTTAGGCTGTAAGCCCTCGTGGTGTGTTGTTGAAATAAAAAAATAAAAATAAAAATCTCATTTTACAACTTTCTCAGTTCTGCTCACGAGAACATACGACTTATACTTATTACCTATTAAGATTCGGCGGCACCTAGCTATACAATTTCCAGAAGTGCATGCAAGTTTCCAAAGACTCAAATCTGGTTCCATTGCATTGTGTCCCAGGGCAGATACCTTACCCTTATTACGTATGACCTGCTCAAGTTGATGCTTTCTGTTTGCAACCGATCCAGTTTACCAAACAGTACCGATGACGATCATAAAAAATATGTGCTGCTTGTCCTGCACACTTGTCATTCTTGTAGAACAAATTGTTTCACTTTTTCAGCAACTCAATAACCCAATTTTAGGAATTGGGATACTTTTTGTTTATTGTACGGGATATTTACTTATCTCGTTTAAAGTAAAACAGGCGAAACGGTTTAGCTGATAAAGTTTTACGAAAAATCATGAATATCGAGCAATTGTTTAAAACAATTTGTCAGATAACGCCCGAAATGCTTCGAGATGTTCATTTAGAAGTGGAGCAAAGATTTCATAATTTAATTACCTTTAAGAACATTTAATTAAATAACATTTTTTCATTCACTGATATTTTTATTCTTTAATTGATGGTTTTATCGCCATGTCTAAACCAAAATTTAAAAAGTAGTATGTTGTCGTGAGCAAAATTGAGAAAGATTTAGGATGAGGTGTCACACAACATAGAGTGTAAATTTAGGAGTACTTTACCCCCTGCCTAGTGGGTAGGTTCCAAGACACCAAAACATGCGCCATCATCTGCCCCCCTTGAAAACAAAGTTGTCGTGTCTAAGGTTCTTCTCTTTTAGTGAATTTTCTTGAAAAAAAATCACTAATGAGGAGATCTCGACTTTTGAATTTTGAAGAAATTTCTTCAAATGAGCGCTATTTAGGACCCCTGGAACCCAAATCCGAGGTCGGTTTCAGACTTAATATGTTTATATATATATATATATATATATATATATATATATATATATATATATATATATATATATATATATATTATATATATTTTTATGTGTCACACCTATAACTAAAAAAATAATGGACCGATTTTGATAAAATTTGGTGAGTACCTTCCTTTTGCAAGTGGCTTGGATAAGTTCGTTAGCCAGCAAAATCCGCCGAGGTTTTCCTGAAAAATTTTGTGTTTTCTTTCGGAAAAAATCGAAAAAAAATTATATCTCCAGAATTAACAAAGTAAGAACAACCAAATTTCATACGCAGGTTTATATCATTATAGATAAGCTAACTACCAAAATTTAGCTCTATAGGTTAAAGGACAAAAAAGTTACAGGCATTAAAAAAAATTTGGGTTTTCCTAAAAACGTCAAAAGTCACGATTTTAAACGTCAAAATTGGTAATATTTAGGCAATTAACCTGAAACTGATATGAGCTATGGAAGGAAAATGTCTCAAGATGAATGTTTTATAAAGCCTGAAGTCTTAGTTTCAATCGTCATTGTCTTTCATTTTACTAAAATATTCGCAAAAATTCATTTCAAATAGACCATTTTTCTGATGATTTGGCAGTAGTGTTGGCTATAGAGTTTAACGGTTAATGGTAATCATGTTTGTCGAATTTTCGTAAAAAATCTTTAAAGTTCAATATATCCGTCATTATGCAAAATACGAAAAAAAATGTATACACTAATTATAGGGTGTCTTGAGCTACATCTTAAAAAATATTTCTACAATTACAGGGTGGCCCATAAGCCGTTGGTGATTCAAATTTTCTTTTTTAGTGAATTTTTTTAAAAAAATTCACTAACGGGGAGACCCGTGTATATATATATATATATATATATATATATATATATATATATATATATATATATATATATATATATATATATATATATCGACCGATCTTGATAAAATTTGGTGAGTACCTTCCTTTTGAAAGTGGATTGGATGAGTTCGTCAGCCAGGAAAATCGGACCAGGTTTTCCCGGAAAATTTTGTGTTTTCTTTCTAAAAAAATTCATATTTCCAGAAATAACAAAGCGAGGAGAACAAAAATTGGTGCGCCTATTTGTTTTATAAAGAGTGAACCATGTACCAAAATTTAGGTCTCTAAGGTTAAGGACAAAAAAGTTATGGGCAGCTAAAACAACAAATTATCCTCAAAATGTCAAACTCGCAATTAAAACGTCACACTCGCAATTTAAAATGTCAAAATTTGCAATGTTTAGGCAATGAACGTGAAACAAATACGGATTGTGAAAAGAAAATGTTGCAAGAAGAGTGTTCTGCGAACCCTTAACTTTCAGATTCAACCGTCATTGCCCTTCATTGTACTAAAATGTTTACAGAAAATATATTTCCAACTCTCTCTCTGATGCTTTGGCTGTCGGTTTAGTTAAGTTGATGCTTTCGCTGTAGGTTTAGTGAAGTTTATGGTTTAACGGTCTATAATTTTTAGCTTATTTTCGTAGAACATGTTCGTTACTGCAGTTTAGCATTTTTTATCGAAATATGATGCATGTTTGCAAGAAAAAATCTGTACGCAGTTAGTGCGTTTTTTAAGCAAATTTTCATTAAATCCTCCAAATTTCAATAACTAAATTTGCTATTAACGTAAGTTTTGTTGGTTAGGAAACCAACATTTAACTTTATTTCCGGAAAATTTTTGTATGAACGCAGCAAGGGCGTTTTGGTTGCGAATTTACATTAAATGTTAAAATTTCAAGAACTCAATTTGCTATTAACCTAAGGTTCATTGGCGAGGAGACCAGTTTTCTCAGAACCATTTAAAATTTATTTTCGGAAAATTTGTGTACATTTTTAAATAATTATTTTGATAAAATATGGTACATTGTTCCTACTATATAGGTTATACTGGTAATCAAATTGATGCCTGCTCTCATTAGAGCCATATATTTGTAATTAACAACATTTTTATGAAAATTCACTTCCATAATGCATATGCTGCGCCCAGAGGTATTTTCAATTCCGATATTTTTCGGGTGGGAAGTTTTAGTTTATACACCCTGTATGTGAATCTGTTTTATTACACAAAATTAATGTGGCTTTCTAAAGTAACGCTTTAAAAATTAAAAAGCGTTATTTAGTTCAATGTAGAAATTTTAATGCTTACCAGATCGGAAATCAGGATATGAAAGCCTTCTTTTGTCTTTGGCCTGTTAGGCCTCTCATACTTCAGAACACCTAAATATCTTAAATTTCGTTTCTAAGACACAGACAAAATTCATGGATTAATGAAGTTGGCTTATCGAATATTTAAATCTAAAAAAAGAAGATTGATTCATTTGAGTGCGTTCAAGAACGCATATAACATATAGCTAAATAAAACATAATAAAATCTGAGCAACTTTTTGTAGACATGCAACTTGCTTTGTGCAATTTAAAACAACAACTGTGTGATGTTTTCCCAATTAAATTCATTTCAGCTTGCTTACATTCCAACAAACCTGGAATAAAAACTTAAAATGTCAGGTGATGTTTCTCGTTAGTGAATGCTACTAAAACAAAAGTGAACGATCGCTTGAAACTTAAAAATAATGTTGCTGGCTATGCATCAAAAAGAGAACTCAGATTCGAAAAGCTAGTGTGAAAGAAACAGGAAAATACGCCGCATTAATATTTTTTTCTTAGTAGTTGGGTTAAAACTTAAAATACTAACGCGTTATATATTTTTTGAGGCGTAAAATATAAAAGTAAGGCCATAGATAAGTTAAGTTGGCAACCTTTCCAGTGTATTAGCGTGACAATCCAGGGGGTCGCGGCACAAGATTTGGGAACCACTGGTTTAGAAAAATGCAGTGCTAGTTATTTCAAAATCTCACATTAATCCATCATAGAAAATAGCCGTGTCTTCAGAAAAACTTGTTACATAAGCTTTTATTCGTTGTTTCAGGAGATAGTTAAAATAAATGATAAAGAACAGGGGGCCCAGGACGGTTTCCTGAGGTGTATCTCCATGCGTCTATAATCGCTACAAATATCTCCGAATCTAACTCGCTGGTGTCGATTACTCTGGTACCTTTAAACTAGTGAATGTACTGTTTCACGAAAAGCACAGCTATTCATTTTGTCAAGAGGTAAATCATCATTTACAGTATCAAAAACTATAGCCAAGTCGACGGAGATATATAGAGATGAGTATTGCTATCTAATGCGCCTTTTTTTGGAGATCTAACTACTGCATCCTGTGCCGACCTGGTCATTCTAAAGCCATATTAATGTCTGGATATGACACTGTGTTTATTTAGGGCCAAGAAAAATCTGAAATTCAAATTTTTTTCGACAATTTTTGCAACACTTTAAACAAGGATTATTGATGTGTAATTCCCAACTTGCAGTTTATCGCAGTGCTTGCATAACGGCACTATTTACTCGTTTTTGATGTCTCTGTCTCTGTCTCGGGAATACTTCAGTCTCTATTATTTAATTAAGTAAAAACGCGAGAGGCGTTGCAAACATTTTAGTTGTTTTGTGCAGAATCTCGCTTTTTATTCCATCCCATCCTGCTTCCCGCATGAACTTAACGACGTCTTTTCCAGTAGTTAATGACGAAAATAGATAATCAGTTATCGTTCTATTCCTGAAAAGTGTCCCAGTCAGCCACAAATTACCGACGCTAAGATTTTTCCAATGCTTGAATAATAATTACTAAAGTGTATACTGTCGCCGGACAAAAAAAAAAACAACGTACGTCCACTTCTGACTAGCTGGTGGAAATAGCGTTTGAAACTTAGCGATTTTACAAGTTACGTGATTGGGCTCTCATTAGAAATATATAAAAAATTTCCCTTCCAGGTGACAACTTTTTTTAGTTTTAAGGTGCTTTTTTTTTACTTAATTTCTAGATTTATTTATATAAAAACGTGCACAATCGTAATTGTTTATACTTCTGCCTATGCCGGGTGATCGTACTAGAGATTATAACGATTCTCTACCCCGTTGAACATATTCAGTCGAGGAATTGCCGGGTATTAATTTGATAATGTGCCGGTGCTCCATCATGCTGGAGCCACACCTCATTCGCTGAAACTTGTGGGTGTGCTCGATCAGGATATAAGTTTGCAAAAGTTGATAAGACATTATTTTAGAGCAGTGCTGAGTAATTATCTGGGCTACATGGGTTTATTATCCTGCCTAAACATTGATCTTTTCGTTGTACTGCGTCAGGTATTCTCCAACACAGAGTCGAATTTTTTTAAACCAGTACCGACAATTTTGACGGTTAACATAGCCGTGAAGTGTAAAACTGCACTCATTAGAAAATAAAGCGTGTTCTGGTTGAATAATATTTATATTCAACATTTCCATCATTTTTCTCAAAAAGACGTTCTTCTATCAAAATCGTCTTCCGTGAGCTCCTGAGTTTGTACCAATTAATAAAGATGCATTTTGTTTCATTTTAATATTTGAATAATCGACGAATGGCTAAGATCCAATGTTGTTGCTTCTTGTCGACTGGAAACATGTGGATTTTGTTCAAAATCGAGCATTTCGTTCACTTTGATATCATTAGTCAGTGCATTAGGTTTTTTGTACCTGCCTTACATCTCGGAGGTAAAAAAAATGCTTTATGATTTTACTAATTAACCCCTGGAATATAAGCGACAGTTTGCAATGTTTCATTAGTCGAGCAACTTCGATCTGTGATCGTGTTTTATCTACGTAGGATTGTTATTTTATGCATTTCTGTTAAATAAGCTATGTTTCTATATTACGTTTACGTAACTCTTAATTAGAATAAAGATGGTGACCGACTCGAATCGGGAATAGACGTCTTATCTTTTTATCGCTGTGCTCCACAAATACGTTATAAGGACCTATATCTTTAAGATTGTATTTATTTTGCAAATTAAAATATTGATTTTCCATATCAACATTTTTATTGGAATCACTCACCTTATCTGCGTTCCCTTCTCTGTCTCCTATCTCGGTATTGGTGGATGGCCTTAAGCCGTCCGACTCAACACTCATTATTTACGGTTTTCAGTAATTAATTTTTTTATTTTTTTTATATCCCTATCATTGTAAAATTGCACTTATACTTACAGTTGTGACGAAACACTACATAACTATATCTATAATATATTTATCACTCAAGATATT
Source organism: Tillus elongatus (assembly GCA_964006375.1). Classification (NCBI taxonomy): domain Eukaryota; kingdom Metazoa; phylum Arthropoda; class Insecta; order Coleoptera; family Cleridae; genus Tillus; species Tillus elongatus. The sequence continues at coordinate 102,301,043 of OZ023269.1, read as the reverse complement.
TTTAATTATCACAAAATATGAATAAAAGACACCAGCCACTGAAATACGACACAGGCACCTCGAGGTATCCGTCGCTACTGGATAATTGATATACATTATTTGTTTTCATTTGGTTGTTTCACAGTGTATAAAACTTGCAATAAAGAATGTCCAGTCGAACTTCCAATTTTCACTTTTCTGACTTCGGATATAAGGCCCTAGGTTACAATCACTTTTTTTGTAACAATCATGGCCTCTTCGTAAGGAATATTCTTCTCAAAACTTGCCAATAGGATATAATTTAAATCCCACAAATAAAATTTAATTGAAAACTTGAAAAATTTGGGACGTCTTTTTTGCATATTTATTTATATATATATATATATATATATATATATATATATATATATATATATATATATATATATATATATATATATATATATATATATATATATATATATAGCGTATAGAATAATCACAAGCTTTGGGTTAGTGAATAGACCTGTTTCTGTCCAAACTAGAGAATTTGTAACTGTAAATAAATATCAAAATACATGATTTATTTTAACGAAGACATTCATCATTGCTAATAAAGGAAAACCTTCTGCAGTTGTATCTTGGTCGTTATAAAAAAATCTTTCGAGTGTATGTATTAGACAATAGCAAGAAGGATTGATGTACAGTCTGACGCGCCAGAAAAGATTGCTCTTGTGACAAACGCTTCCTCCATTGCCTGGTAATAAAATTAATGCTCACTACAGCAAGAAGTAAAATGAAAAAAAGCCAGCCATAAATTGCACCTAATTATTTACTTCAATATGACAGGAGAAAATGAGAAAAGTGGTTGAATATATTTATAACGGGATACATAATCTCAAGTAAAGCTGAAAAAGGATTGAGAGAACACAGGGGAATAAACAAAGATAAACTCTACATTAATGGAAGAAAATCCAACGATTTAGTGTTGGTTTTTTGGACAAACTAGACTCTTTATAGTGTTTACCGTTAACGCAGACATCAGGCTTTACAAAGGGTCTCCATATGTACACGAAAGAGTAATGGACCCTAGAGATTAAGAAGTGACATTTTATGTAATCTGCGGTTAATACTTATTTTGCTGCTTTTAGAGCACCGCTTTTCAACTGCTGATGTTTATCCTGTCTCAGATTGTAGATTAAGAAAATGCTGCACTTTAATTTAAGTCGCGAATTTAAAATGTTTTTGTTTACATTGTTTGCCACTTTTAAAAATTATCTGTCAGATTCCTATTTAGCTGGATTACAAGGGTGCACATTTTCCTGGAGTTAGCTGATTATAAGGACTATACCAATACTTCTTCGCTAATAGAGTAACAATGTCAAAAAGTCTGGACACAGCAAATGGGTTATGGTAGTGATTTTTCATAAAAATATTTTTAATGACAAAATTTAATAAAAGGCATTATATTTGAATAACAATATAACCTTAATAGTAAAAACAATGTAAAATATTTTAATATACAGGGTTAGTTTAAAGTATGGAAACATTTGAATATCTCTCAAACGGAAAACGATAAACACAAGATTTTAACACATGTTGCAAAGTTGCCATAGGTTCACATTTTCACGTTACGAGAAAACATACAGGTGGTCCTGAAAAGCGTAGTGATTGCAATGATTTATTTTTCAAAACCTGTATATTATATCATGTTATGAATTCTTTCGAACTCTATATTATCTTTGTTATAAGGTAACCTATGCTCAAATTCAATGGTTACGCAAATATCGGTACTTTAATTATTGCATTACATGTACTGATAAAACTAATAGTAACACATAAATATCTTATACACGAAAAACAACAAATAAAAATCTTTTCAGAGGTATTGTAGGGTTGTCATGGCAGCATCTTTTCAAGGTTACCAAAAATATACAGGGTGGTCCTGAAAAGCGTTGTGGTTGTATTGCTTGATTTTTTAAAATAGAACACGCTGTATATTATATGATTTTATGAATCCTTTCGAACTCTAGACTAACTTGGTTACAAGGTACCCTATACCCAATTTCTATGGTTACGCAGATATCGACAATTACATAATAAGAAAGCTGGCTATGCTTTGTAAATAAATATTAGTGAACTGTCAAAATTAGTTAATATCAATCACTGTATAAAATGGCACATAATGCATACAAATCCTAATTTTACGAAGCTTTGGCGACAACGAAAGAATGTATGAAGAAGTTACACGAATATTTCTTGAATTGAACCCTCTAAACGTTATTAACAGATCAACCGTTTTCAAACCTATCAAAAGATATAGAGATACTGGAAATGTTAGAAATTGTCCTAAATATGGCAGGACAAAAACTGTTACAAATGATGAAACAAAACTAAGTGTGCTATTCCAAGTTGTGGAAACCCCTCAAATATCTTCAAACCAGTTGGCGCTAGACAACAATATAGCTCAAACGGCCCTGATAAGAATTTTGAAGCCAGAAAAAATGAAACATTATAAAATTCACTAAAATCAAGAACTTATAGAAGATGGCCCAGACCGCAGATTGCAGTTTTGTGAAATAGTTGAGGAAAAAAAGAACGTTGATGTTAGTTTTAATAAAAAAATAATGGATTTTCTGATAAGCCAACGTTTAGCCTCAACGGAGAAGTAAATGGACATAATTGCCGGATTTAGTCGAGACTTTATCCCCGTTAGATGAGGGAGAGACACAGAGTGGCCGCAGAAAATCATTGTTTGGGCGGGGATTATTAATAATCACATAATTGGACCCTTTTTTATAGAAGGTAATAAATGGCGACAGATATATGGACCTGTTAAGAAATAATATTGTGCCAGCTATAGCAGCCATATATCCCAATCCAAACAACCCAATGTTACCTTCTGATGACATACGGTATCAACAAGATGGTGCTTCCTCTCATTACACCCAGCCTATACGTACCTATTTAAATACAGTGTTTCCACAGAGATGGACAGGACGTCGAGGAGCGATAGAATACCGCCCCGGTCACCGGACTTGACCTGATTCGATTTTTTCTTGTGGGGGATACCTTAAAAATAAAGTTTACAAAAATAGACCAGTTGATTTACAAATCTTACAAGATCGTATTTTCGAAGAGTTAAATCTGATATCACAAATATATGTATGTGATTCAATTGGACAAGTTTGTAAAAAACTTTGATACTGTAAAATCGTAAATGATTTGCATTTTGAACAATTACTTTAGAATATGTTTGGTTATTATATCCGAATGCTGCCGTCTTTAAATGGCGTCTTCTAATAAAACAATTATGTATTAATAGAGAGCATTGTAAGATAATTTAGCTACTACACAATAATTATAAATCATTTAACCAAGATTTTGACTCCAAGCTGATTCTCTTGTGACAGGATTGAACTACTTTTACAATATCCATGTGCTTATATGCTTATATTGCTAGTTGGCAACACTATGGCTAATAGAGAACTTGTTGACTCTTTTTTATAACATAAAATAGTTAGTTTTTATATAATTTGTCTTTTATATGATAAATTATTTATTTACTTGCAAACGTGACTACCTTATAGCGTAAAGATATACATAATACATACAATTACCCCTAACGAGCTGTCGAATTGTTAGGAAAAAAACAGCTATAAACGTCATAAACAAAGAAATGCCAGTAATTACCATTTTTGCCAACTCTTCTCATGAAACTCGTTTGATATGTTTTTTAAAATGTTCTGGGATTTTGTGAAAGTACGTTGGGAAGTCTTCCATTAATATTGCGAAATAGCACCCTTAATGCTAAATGGGGAATATTAAAATAAAATGCCCATTGCCTAATATTTCTTCTAAATTCTAGGTTTTTGCCAAGTTCCAGCTCAAAATTACGATCCTCAATGTACTCTGGTTCTATTAGCCAGTTACCTCGTATTTCATCATTATATAACTGGCCCCCTACTGTATGTGAAAGAGCATTCCCATCACAACAATTTGGTTGCCTTTCTGTTTACGGTAGGCTAAAACTTATTGCAATAACAAAAGTATTTTGGGATACTGACACTTCATCTGGGGCAGATGGGATACATTCTGTGAACTTCTTTGTTTTATAAAGCGATGCGTTATTTTGTCGTTACCACCACTAATTATGTTTTTATTACACATCATATTTTAGTAACATATCCTTGATTTTCTTGTTAATTTTTCTCTATTTCCTTATATCGGACATCTTTAATTATTACTTTTTTATTACAAATCGAAGACAAAATTTTTATTCATGTTAGCTGCTTTGACATAAAATGAGTTTTAGCTGGCTCGAAATGGGTATAAAATACAGTTATTATAAACATGTTAAATTATAAAGTTTGCCACAGTATATATATATATATATATATATATATATATATATATATATATATATATATATATATATATATATTTAAGACAACAATTTAATCTTATAAGGATTATGTTGTGTCTTTCATATTGTCGTAGAAATTCAATACTATAAAATAGTTATAAAATGGCCACTAAAACAACAATTTGTTCTTAAGAGCGAAACTGTTTCTAAAGGTACTTTAATGTAACTGTTATCTAAAGTCACCAGATGTTACTTTCTTAATACGTTTATAAGGGAATTGAAAATATCACCCTAATGCAATAAAAAAACACCAAAAAACAATTTAGTTTTATAGGTGGAGACGTTTTATAAGTAGGCTCTGGAAACTTTTTTATAATAATTCTGTGACTGTTTTATCAGGTATTTTGTAATCCTGCTATATATGCGTTTTGAAGATAAACTTATAAAACACTTCAGCTGTCTACAACAGAATAGTCTTTATTGAGGCTTTATATAATGAATCGGCATTTTGGAAGTGTTAATAAAATACCTATAAAACAAAATAGCCAGAGAACATTCGACTTATATGACAATTTTGCTGGTTGGGTTCTTTTATCTCTTAATCAATTTAAATAGCTGGCTGTCTATATTAGCTGCTACGCGGAGTTCCTTGGACATAGACATACTTAAAGCTGGAACACAGTTTATTTTGTTCCCAAAATACAACCAGTTAGAAGTTACTTTTGACACTAATCCTCCAGATATTTTAGCAATTTCCACGTTACTCAACGAATATTTTGAAAAGTATCTTTTTTACAGCTTGAAAATCTCACTTCTGACACCAGTTCTTACAGTCTTCGGGGTTCTAGATTTGCGTACTAACAAAATACAACTCATACTACTAATTTATTAGAACCAACCATTTTTCCACAAAAAACACACCAGCTAAAAACTATTTTTCTACCGCCAAATGTTTTACTTTTCACCTTTATTATTTCACACTACACTGATTCACTTAATACTGACTCCTCTATCTGTGGCGGGTTCATTTATACCCGTTATGGTAGGTTCAGACGTTTCTATATTGTTTCATGTCTACCATTTCTAGTCCATTTTCGAAATATAATTATAGAGTATTCGACGCTATCAACATACTTTACAAGCTGTCTGTGACCATAGAAGTAAGAGAGTTCATAAACTTAATTCTCATCGAGACGGATGTGATAATATATTTTATTTGAGGGGTGATCAGTTGCCAGGTGCATTATTTTTTTTAAGTTGCCATCAAATTTTTTTGTACAGGTAAATACATTTTAAGCGAGCCTTATTCGCATTGAATTTTTTAATTATTTACGTAATACAAACTTTCAGTTTGAGCCTATTTTTTCCCTCAGGGCTCTTCCGCGTCTTTGCCGCCCCGACAGCACTGCAGCCTTTAGCTTATTGTGCGTCCAATTGAGTCTATTTAGGGGATTCTCTTCATAAAAAGTAAATTTTCAATTATGTCCCATAATTGATTAACGATATTATAAAGTGAAATAAGTCTTAAAGTCTCCCCAACTTAATTCTCAGCACATGTTCTTCATTTCCCTGGATATTAGACAATTCGCTGAAAGTTTTGAAACTTCTTTCTCGTTTCTAGAAATTTATTTACATGCATAAATAAGATATCAGTTTTATACTTCCTTTCAGCATTATGTTGTTTCCTTTCTGCCTTCGCCACAGACCTCATAGGTTAACATTTTGTTAAATATTAAAGCTATTATCATTCCCTGCTTATCATATCTTTTGAAATTTGATGCGAGAGCAAAAAATAAAGAAGTCCTTTTGTAACGTATTTGTGTTGACGTGGTATATAATGCCTATTATGTCAATTTATTTTTCATTATGGACATAAACTACTTACAAGACTAAATATTTCTGTTCCAATATAACACAATAAAATGTGTTTGTCAGTGTCGTAGTAAATGGACAGGTGGTAGTGAACATTTCCTTTACGTGATAAGAAAGGATTTTTTCACGCCCGAGGAGATACCACCCCTTACATCAAGGGGCCAGTGAAGTCCCAAAGAACGTTTCCGGTTCTGGTGTGTGAGTCGATTTCCCTTATAAACAGAAATAATGATGGCTCCTGCTTGTACAAAAGATTCCGGGGAGAAAATACGCCTCCATTTGGATCTCCGGGAGAGGGGTGTGCAGGCGGCGCCGGCATCAAGATTTAACATATCCTTCTCAAATATATGTGGCCTTAATTCAAATCTGAACTCCGTCCACCATTTCCTCCAGGCTAATAGGCCCCAACGCCTCTTCCTCACCGAAACCCAAATCAGTGTCAAAACAGCCACTAATCACCTTAATTTCCCAGGGTATGAGCACCTTACTTCCTTTAGATTTCATGGAGGCGTGTGCGCATACGTCCGTAGCAATCTACCCTGCACCAGACTCCTAAATTTAGAAGCTGGAACAAAAGGCATACTTTGGATGAAACTCTCTCTTAGGGCTGTAACCAAATCCATCTGTTGCATTTACTGGCCACTTTCTAACAACAACTTTATCCAGCTCTTCGACTACCGTTCTGAAAAAACCGATTTCTGATTTCTGAATATCCTTCCTCCGAGGACACTATTCTTGGCATTCTTGGCGACTTAAATGTCCATAATAAGGAATCACTAGGATCTTCAAAAACGGATCCACAGGGGGAGCAGCGGAGCCCTTTTCAGTCAGCAATTCTTCAGCCAATATGGTTCAGCAACCGACTTACTTTTTTTTTGTTCCCTCAGGGCTCGTCCGCGGCCTTGCCGCCCCGATAGCACCGCAACCCTTGGTTGATTGTGCATAACCGACTTACTTTCCTCGCACCCCAAGGCACAGCTGGAATCCCTGGGATCTTCTTCTTACTACAAAACCTGAATGCTATAGGACATTAGTCACCGCCCCCCCTTGATCGCGACCACGGCATGGTCACTGCTTCCTACAGTATGCAACCCAAGGTCACACAGTCATCACACACACACGTATCGTTTGGACCACAACTCCGCGGACTGGGACGAAATGCGGGATTACTATTCCTCATTTTCATGAGCGTCTGTCTGCTTCTCTAATTCTGACCCCTCCGATATCTCAAAAAACGTCACCGAAATTATCCAGGCTGGCATGGAGTCATTTGTTCCACGTACACAGAAAACCTTGTCAGTCATTTAAAAGCCCTGGTTCTCTAAATCCTGTGAGAACGCCAGACTTGAAAAGGTCAAAGCACACAAAACACTTCTACACAATCCCAGTCAAGAAAACCGTCAAGCATTTAACGACACAAGAAACCGCTATGTCTGCACTCTTTCTGAGGCAAAAAACTCGTTTAATAACCAGATCAAAAACAAAGTACTCTGAAGCTCCAACGGCAGCAAACCCTTCTGGACTGTTACTAAATCTATTGGGAATAATTTCTACAAGAGCAGGTTCCCACCTCTTGTTTCAGGGAACGAAATTGTTTCTACCGCCCTGGGCAAGGCTGAACATCGTTGTTCGCCGGCAATTATACTCTAAACCCACCTTCAAAAGTTCAACCACCAACAGTCCCCAAAGTCGCGCATAAAATGTCGGATATCATTCTCAAAACATAAAAGGTACTTTTCTCTTAATACCAGGAAAGCCTCTGGCCTTGACGAGATCCCAAAATTGTTCTCAAAAAATGCGCACCAGAACGTGCTCCTAACCTGATTCGTCTATTTCCGACATCTTATAATAGAGGCATATTCCCTAGTAACTGGAAAACTGCTCAAGTACAACCCTTCCCCAAGAAAGGATCCAAAGCGCATCCTAGCAACTACATGCCTATTTATCTCCTTTGGGTCGTCTCTAAAGTGATGGAAAAGTATATAAACACCGAATTATTAAATTTATGGAAAAACACAGTCTAATCCACGACAGGCAATATGGATTCCGTCAGCGCAGATCAACCGCCGACCTCCTTTCGTTTGCCACCCATTCTTGGAACAAGTCTATGGAACTACAAGGTGAATCCCAGATTGTCGCTCTAGACATATCCAAAGCATTCGACCGGGTCTGGCTCGCAGCGCTGCTTAATAAACTTCCGGCCTATGGCCTATCACCAAAACTCTGTACCTGAGCAGCAAATTTCCTCTCCAACCGGAGCATTTCTGTTGTCGTGGATGGTCATTCCTCTAAACTGTATCCAATTAATGCAGGAGTCCCTCAAGGTTCAGCTTTAGCCTCTACTTTGTTTCTTCACCACATCAATGACCTCCTCTCTAGCACGTCCAACCCAGTTCACTGTTACGCGGACGACAGCACACTCCACACAAATATATAATATTCGCAGCCTGTCTCTTTAGCCCAATTAGATGAGGATCGCAGACTCATGGAGGGTTCTGTCTCTGTGTATCTCCAAAAAATATTAGACTGGGGAAGTAGAAATCTTGTACAATTCAACTCCACCATATCTCAGTCTTGCTTTCTATCTCATCAGAGATACACCAGCCCTAGATTCATCACAATGAACAACCAAGTTACTCAAAGTAATGAGTCCTTTTCACCTGTTGGCATTTTTATGGATCTAAATCTCAATTGGCATCAATATATCACATCAATTGCAGAAGCGGCTGCTAAGGAATTAAGTTTTCTGTTCCATGCTCGCAAATACTTTTGACCAGCTAATCTCTTTACTTTATATACTTCACAAAAAGGCCAAACCTCGAATACTGCTCCCACATCGGGGGTGCCGCTGCCGCTTCTACACTCGTAATCCTGGACTCCATTCAGAGGAGAGCTTTACGTCTCTTCGGTGACCCAACCATTATCAAAAGGCTGCGCTCCCTTGCTCACCGACGTGCTGTTGGTAACCTCTCTCTCTTTTATAGATATCTGCACGGGCACTGCTCAGAGGAGTTTTCTTCAATAGTTCCTCTACCTACTGCCCCCAACAGATATACCAGGGGAGCAGAGCGAATTCACCTTTTTACTGTCCAGGTCAACAGATATAGAACATCTTGTTATGCCCGCTCTTTTGTCCCGAGTACTTTCAAGTTGTGGAATTCCTTGCCGGCACATATGTTTCCTTCTCCTCCGAACGTCCAAACCTTCAAGTCCAGAATTAACAAGTTGTCTATTTCCTCCTTGTCGGCACCCACGGTACGATAGTATTTGGGCTGTAAGCCCTCGTGGTGTGTTGTTGAAAAAAAAACTTGGATACACACATGCTTAATAAAAACTACTTTTGGTAGGTAAGGCATGATACATTCTCACTACAATTAGAACCGTAGACCGGTTTCGCTCTAATTAGAGATCGTCAGTACGGCATACTAATTGCAGCGAAAGTACACCTATAAAGTAATATGGCTATGGTAGCCATCCTTCCAACACTAAGTGAGATGCACGACACTAAGCACGTGCCGCCACCTCGTTGCGGAACCAAGTAGTATGTTGTCACGACAGCTCCAAATAACACAGAGTGTCAAAAAATTGAGACTGTATACAACCAACTAACATATTAGTAAATTGTCAGCCCTGGCCCATTTCTCCCTAATGTAGGGCCAAAGTATGTAAGGCTAGATAAATTCTCACCACAATTAGAAACGTAGACTGGTTTCGCTCTAACAGAAGTTTGATATAATATTGTCTTCTGGTACAGATATGTAGATGATATGTCAGCGTGGTTATTTCTAAGTACAGAAATATATTCCTTGTATCTGGTATTAAAATGTCTAGAAGTTTGACCGATGTAGATTGCCCTTTCGTGTGTGTAACCTAATCTATAGCTCCCGCTTTTGCAAGAAACATAATTTTGCTTTCGAGTTGAATTACAAATCACATGTCGTGATGTAAGATTTAGGAGCTACCTTTGTGTTTATACAGGTAAGTACAATTGGAGAACCCAAATCACAACAACTTATCTTTTTAAAGACCTGAGGATCTTTTCACTAACAAGGTTAGCGTGAGAATTTTTCATCCTCTGATGAGGCTAACCTTGTTGGTGAAACGATTGTCAGGTCATTAAGAAGATGTGTTGTGGTGATTTGGGTTCCCCAAGTGTACTTATCAGTGCCAATCATAGGTGCCAATCACACGTTCCAAGATTCACTTAGTGAAATCTACATTTGCAAAACATTTTATTTATACTCAACATAGACAGTAAATAACAACATTGAACGGCTACATTTTTGTGCTGACATGCAAAAAATTAACTTTTATGTAGTTTTATAAGTAAAAAGCACATTCACTACAATAGCTACCTTGGTTTAAATAGGCAAACTGATCTAATGGATTCTCTTTCATTGAAGTTCTTCTTTTTAATTAAATACTTGAATAAAAAAAAGCCTGGACGCAGCAAGTGCGTTATGATAGTGAATTTTCATAAAAATGTTTTAAATAGCAAATATGTGTTTTTTTTTAAAGAAAACAGACATCAAATTTGGTTACCCGTATAACTTATATAGTACAAATAAGTGAAGCTAGAGAAGCATTCTCCAAGTCTGTATGCAGTATGGACAAGTTTCACCAAGTAAGGGCAACAACAATCAATGAATTGTTTAATCTATTTCAACTGAGCAGATTTTCCTGGTTAACGAACTTATCCAAGCTACTTGCAAAAGGAAGGTACTCACCAAATTTGATCAAAATCTGCCCATTCTTTTTCCCACCTCTTGTTTCAGGGAACGAAATCGTTTCTACCGCCCTGGGCAAGGCTGAACATCGTTGTTCGCCGGCAATTATACTCTAAACCCACCTTCAAAAGTTCAACCACCAACAGTCCCCAAAGTCGCGCATAAAATGTCGGATATCATTCTCAAAACATAAAAGGTACTTTTCTCTTAATACCAGGAAAGCCTCTGGCCTTGACGAGATCCCAAAATTGTTCTCAAAAAATGCGCACCAGAACGTGCTCTTAACCTGATTCGTCTATTTCCGACATCTTATAATAGAGGCATATTCCCTAGTAACTGGAAAACTGCTCAAGTACAACCCTTCCCCAAGAAAGGATCCAAAGCGCATCCTAGCAACTACATGCCTATTTATCTCCTTTGGGTCGTCTCTAAAGTGATGGAAAAGTATATAAACACCGAATTATTAAATTTATGGAAAAACACAGTCTAATCCACGACAGGCAATATGGATTCCGTCAGCGCAGATCAACCGCCGACCTCCTTTCGTTTGCCACCCATTCTTGGAACAAGTCTATGGAACTACAAGGTGAATCCCAGATTGTCGCTCTAGACATATCCAAAGCATTCGACCGGGTCTGACTCGCAGCGCTGCTTAATAAACTTCCGGCCTATGGCCTATCACCAAAACTCTGTACCTGAGCAGCAAATTTCCTCTTTCCAACCGGAGAATTTCTGTTGTCGTGGATGGTCATTCCTCTAAACTGTATCCAATTAATGCAGGAGTCCCTCAAGGTTCAGCTTTAGCCTCTACTTTGTTTCTTCACCACATCAATGACCTCCTCTCTAGCACGTCCAACCCAGTTCACTGTTACGCGGACGACAGCACACTCCACACAAATATATAATATTCGCAGCCTGTCTCTTTAGCCCAATTAGATGAGGATCGCAGACTCATGGAGGGTTCTGCCTCTGTGTATCTCCAAAAAATATTAGACTGGGGAAGTAGAAATCTTGTACAATTGAACTCCACCATATCTCAGTCTTGCTTTCTATCTCATCAGAGATACACCAGCCCTAGATTCATCACAATGAACAACCAAGTTACTCAAAGTAATGAGTCCTTTTCACCTGTTGGCATTTTTATGGATCTAAATCTCAATTGGCACCAATATATCACATCAATTGCAGAAGCGGCTGCTAAGGAATTAAGTTTTCTGTTCCATGCTCGCAAATACTTTTGACCAGCTAATCTCTTTACTTTATATACTTCACAAAAAGGCCAAACCTCGAATACTGCTCCCACATCGGGGGTGCCGCTGCCGCTTCTACACTCGTAATCCTGGACTCCATTCAGAGGAGAGCTTTACGTCTCTTCGGTGACCCAACCATTATCAAAAGGCTGCGCTCCCTTGCTCACCGACGTGCTGTTGGTAACCTCTCTCTCTTTTATAGATATCTGCACGGGCACTGCTCAGAGGAGTTTTCTTCAATAGTTCCTCTACCTACTGCCCCCAACAGATCTACCAGGGGAGCAGAGCGAATTCACCTTTTTACTGTCCAGGTCAACAGATATAGAACATCTTGTTATGCCCGCTCTTTTGTCCCGAGTACTTTCAAGTTGTGGAATTCCTTGCCGGCACATATGTTTCCTTCTCCTCCGAACGTCCAAACCTTCAAGTCCAGAATTAACAAGTTGTCTATTTCCTCCTTGTCGGCACCCACGGTACGATAGTATTTGGGCTGTAAGCCCTCGTGGTGTGTTGTTGAAAAAAAAACTTGGATACACACATGCTTAATAAAAACTACTTTTGGTAGGTAAGGCATGATACATTCTCACTACAATTAGAACCGTAGACCGGTTTCGCTCTAATTAGAGATCGTCAGTACGGCATACTAATTGCAGCGAAAGTACACCTATAAAGTAATATGGCTATGGTAGCCATCCTTCCAACACTAAGTGAGATGCACGACACTAAGCACGTGCCGCCACCTCGTTGCGGAACCAAGTAGTATGTTGTCACGACAGCTCCAAATAACACAGAGTGTCAAAAAATTGAGACTGTATACAACCAACTAACATATTAGTAAATTGTCAGCCCTGGCCCATTTCTCCCTAATGTAGGGCCAAAGTATGTAAGGCTAGATAAATTCTCACCACAATTAGAAACGTAGACTGGTTTCGCTCTAACAGAAGTTTGATATAATATTGTCTTCTGGTACAGATATGTAGATGATATGTCAGCGTGGTTATTTCTAAGTACAGAAATATATTCCTTGTATCTGGTATTAAAATGTCTAGAAGTTTGACCGATGTAGATTGCCCTTTCGTGTGTGTAACCTAATCTATAGCTCCCGCTTTTGCAAGAAACATAATTTTGCTTTCGAGTTGAATTACAAATCACATGTCGTGATGTAAGATTTAGGAGCTACCTTTGTGTTTATACAGGTAAGTACAATTGGAGAACCCAAATCACAACAACTCATCTTTTTAAAGACCTGAGGATCTTTTCGCTAACAAGGTTAGCGTGAGAATTTTTCATCCTCTGATGAGGCTAACCTTGTTGGTGAAACGATTGTCAGGTCATTAAGAAGATGTGTTGTGGTGATTTGGGTTCCCCAAGTGTACTTATCAGTGCCAATCATAGGTGCCAATCACACGTTCCAAGATTCACTTAGTGAAATCTACATTTGCAAAACATTTTATTTATACTCAACATAGACAGTAAATAACAACATTGAACGGCTACATTTTTGTGCTGACATGCAAAAAATTAACTTTTATGTAGTTTTATAAGTAAAAAGCACATTCACTACAATAGCTACCTTGGTTTAAATAGGCAAACTGATCTAATGGATTCTCTTTCATTGAAGTTCTTCTTTTTAATTAAATACTTAAATAAAAAAAAGCCTGGACGCAGCAAGTGCGTTATGATAGTGAATTTTCATAAAAATGTTTTAAATAGCAAATATGTGTTTTTTTTTAAAGAAAACAGACATCAAATTTGGTTACCCGTATAACTTATATAGTACAAATAAGTGAAGCTAGAGAAGTATTCTCCAAGTCTGTATGCAGTATGGACAAGTTTCACCAAGTAAGGGCAACAACAATCAATGAATTGTTTAATCTATTTCAACTGAGCAGATTTTCCTGGTTAACGAACTTATCCAAGCTACTTGCAAAAGGAAGGTACTCACCAAATTTGATCAAAATCTGCCCATTCTTTTTTAAGTTATCGGTGTGATATATATATATATATATATATATATATATATATATATATATATATATATATATATATATATATATATATATATATATATATATATATATAAACATTAAAAAATTGAAAGCGACCCCGGATATGTGTTCTCGGGGGCCTAATCAGTGCTAATTTGAAGGAATTTTTTCAAAATTCAAAAGTCGAGATCTCATCATTAGTGAATTTTTTTTAAAGAAAATTCACTAAAAGTTAAATAAGATAAGATTTATGTGTGTCGATATTTTAGTTGCATAAAGTCTGATTTATTGATGTTATTGTTAATTATTTTATTGCTGTAATTATTGTCAGTTACTATTGCTATAGTTTTATTGCATTTTCTTGTAAAAGATTGCTACACATCACGTAGACATTTTGAATAGGTCATCTGTCTTTTTTTAAGATATTTGTAACCTAAATATTATAACGTAGCAACATATTTTTGTTTGTAGTTATTAATACGTATAAATCACTGCTTTTCGTGAATTTTTATTTTAAAAAATTCACCAATAGAAAGGTATCGATGGTGAACTTTGCAAACATTTTTTCAAATGAGTGCATGAGTGCGAACTGAGACCCCTAGAACCCATATCCGGGGTGAGTTTCAATTTATATATATATATATATATATATATATATATATATATATATATATATATATATATATATATATATATATATATATATATATATATGTGTGTATATATATATATATATATATATATATATATATATATATATATATATATATATATATATATGTATGTATGTATGTATCCGTCTGATAATTCAAAAAAGAATTAACCGATTTCAATGAAACTCGGCAAGTGCCTTTATTTTATTAATGGCTTGGATGACTTCGTTAGCCAGGGAAATAGTACGAGGTTTTACGGGAAAATTTTGAGTTTCCTTTCAAAAAAAATTTTTTCTCCGAAAATAACAAATTTACCTAAATTAAATTTACTGTATATGTTGACTTGGGAGATACCCTACTACGTACCAAAATTTAACTTTCTAAGTTTATAGAAAACTTAGTTATTCAAATTTCTACGAAATTTACAAAGTTATTTTAATCAAATTTGGTGGATATCTGGCCCTAGCAAAGACCTTATTACACATTAAAACTAAACTTTCTAAGTTCATAGAAAATTGAGTTATTAAAATTTAAAGCATTTAATAAAAATTCACTACCATAACGCACTTGCTGCGTCCAGACCTTTTTCTCTCCTGTCCGACGATGCTGTCAAGCAACAAAGCTGGTTACAGGAAAGAAAAAGGAAACGAACATTTGTGAAGCCAGAGAAATAGCCTCTACGTCTGTATTTAGCATGAAATTGTTTCACCAAGTAAGGGCAGCAATAAATGAAATGTAAAAAAGCTCGTTGTAAATACTTTTTTGGGAGTTTTAAATTGATTACCCGCTTTAAATTGCAGTTAGTCATAACATTATTGTCAGTTACCTATTAAGGCACAATCTCAGAGGCGGTTCCTAAATAAGTGCGCCCGTGCGCGCGCACTGCCGCCTGCCGTGGAAAAAAATTTTGCTTTGTTATATTTCATTAAATTTTTATTTGCTTTTTTACCTCCTGCATTCCTGCATTCAACAAAAAAAAAGTATATCGAGGATCGCAGATATCCAAATATCCATATATACATCACTCGCCGGCGGTGTGTATTTTTCGGCGCTCTTGAGGAAATGCGATACTTCAATGCGAAATTATCGAGTATCATCGTCTAAAACGACCGAATAAGCAACCTGGTGTGCGCTCTCAAATTCCTTACTTGCAGTTTGCAGTGAAATTTTGGCAGAGCGTGTGTGTGTCTAGCATGTGTTTAGTAATTTTCGTGTAGTGCTGCGCGTCGGATTGATTTTAATTATATTATTTCTTTGTTGTTTACATGTTCTAACAAGACAATTATTATTATTGTGATGGCTATATATATATATATATATATATATATATATATATATATATATATATATATATATATATATATATATATATATCCAACCAATAATTAAAAAAATAAGCAACTGATTTCGATGAAATGGAGTTCGTCAGTCAGGAAAATCGGATAAGGTTTTCCGGGAACATTTTGAGTTTTGTTTCAAAAAAAAAATTTTCTCCGAAAATTACAAAGCTATTTTAATAAAATTTGATGAATATATTGCGGTGTAAAAGACCTTACTACACACTAAAAATCAACTTTTTACATTTTTAGAAAATTGAGTTATTCAAATTTTGAGTATTCTTTGGAAAAAAATTTTTCCTCCGGAAATTACCAGGTTATTTTGATTAAATTTGGTAGATATGTTTCACTTGGTAAGATCCTAATATACACCAAAACTCAACTTTCTAAGTTCATAGAAACTTGAGTTATTTAAATTTGAAGCATTTAATAAAAATTCACTACCATAACGCACTTGCTGCATCCCGAACTTTTTTTCTTGCGCACCCTCAATGCATTAAGGCACGAGCCGCTACTGCACAATCTACTCTGTTAGACAACATGGTTAGTTAATAAATATTTCTACTCTAATAATTTGGTTTGATTAATAGCAACTGCTTGTAAATTGACGATGCAAAAAGGTCGATAGATGTTACATCCAATATCAGTTCTTTCCCAATTCTATTTATAAGTGTATAAACAAAGACAATGGCTTTGTAAAGCTCAATTTATATTGCTGGAAGTAGGTCTATTTGGAGGTAAATGTTATTTGTGTCTAATACGGCAAACTTGGAGAGTTACATTGCATGAAATTTCCGTGTTCCTACTTCTATTTTGTGACCTTTATATTGGATAAATTTTATTTGACATGGCGTGAAATCTCCAGAGAGTTTCTCCTGCTTCTGGATAGAAATTACATCCTTGTGTGCTCCTATTATCCTTCCTTATACATTTAGATAGGATACAAACTAGAAATTTCAGATATATGAAAAAAATGAGGCCCACAGGGAGGACTTATTACTGAAAATAGAATACGAGTTCCTCTCTAAACTACAGTCTCCACTCTTTATGCTACGTTTTCCCTTGGATCAACGGTACCAAACGAGCCGTTTCTAATGGTGAATACCCCTATCTAGCAGCAACAGTTATTACAGAAGGTTTCTTAAATTCTCGGCAATTTACGTTGTGGGCAAAAGGCTTTTTATTTCTAGTGGCCGAGACGCTTGAGATAAATGTAATGGAGGTTATCTATGCACAAAAAACCTTGTGTTTATTTTAAAACGATATTTAATAATGGGTCAGATATACTCGGCTTGGCCCGGGTTAATTTTGGGATGCAGTGCTGCTTGTTAAAAAATTCTGGACGCAGCAAGTGCGTTATGGTAGTCAATTTTTATTAAATGCTTCAAATTTAAATAATTCAATTTTCTGTAAACTTAGAAAGTTTAATTTTAGTACGTAGTAAGGTCTTTCCTAAGGCAAGATATACACAAAATTTCATGGAAATAACTTTGTAATTTTCGGAGAAAAAAATTTTTTTCGAAAGAAAATTTAAAATTTGAATAACTCAATTTTCTCTAAACTTAGAAAGTTGAATTTTGACACGTAGTAAGATCTATCCTGAGGCAACATATATAGTAAATTTCATTAAAACAGCTTTGTTACTTTCGGAGAAAAAAATTTTTTTTTGAAAGAAAACTCAAAATTTTTCCGGAAAACCCCGTCCAATTTTTCTGGATCACGAACTCATCCAAGCCATTAATAAAAGAAAGGCACTTGCCAAGTTTCATCGAAATAGGTTAATTCTTTTTTGAGTTATCAGACGGATACATATATATATATATATATATATATATATATATATATATATATATATATATATATATATATATATATATATATATATATATATATATATATATATATATATATATATATAAACATATAAAAATTAAACCTATTTACAAATGAACTTTAATAAGATATTATGCTGTGACAATACCTCTCTCAAGCAGTGGCGATTTCTCCTAGTGAGCTAGGTGTGCACCGCACACCCTAAAATATAGTCAAAATGTGCACAGTTATATATGTTTTATTTCTTTTTCCCTTAGTCTTAACACACTACATATTTTATGACAATCGATTTAATTTACTTATTTGATTTCATAAATAGTCGGTTAATAGTGACTTGGAATGAAGTAGATACCACGTCTTCTAACATATTTAGAGAATATGAGTAGATCAATAGCAACTGGGAATGAATTCGGTCAGTCCCCCACCAACGTGTTTAAAATAGTGAGGAAAATACCATTGATTTTAACACTGCAGTGAGCTATAAAAAATTGATTAACTCAGTTTTCTATAATCTTAGAAAGTGTAATTTTGGTAGGTAGTAAGGTATTTCCTAGGACAAGATATCCACCAAATTTCATTAAAATAACTTTGTACTTTTTGGAGAAAAAAAATTGTTTCAAAAGAAAATTTAACATTTGAATAACTCAATTTTCTATACAGTGAGAAAGTTAAATTTTGGTACTTAATAAGTCCTCTCTCAAGGCAACATATATAGTAAATTTCATTAAAAAAGCTTTATTATTTTTTTGAAAGAAAACTCAATTTTCCCGGAAAAACCCGCCCGATTTTCCTGCCTAACGATATATATATATATATATATATATATATATATATATATATATATATATATATATATATATATATATATATATATATATATATAAACATATAAAAATTGAAACTGACCCCGGATATGGGTTCTAGGGGTCCTAAATCGCGCTCATTTGAAAAAAAATTTGCAAAGTCTCACCATCGATACCTCTCTAATAGTGAATTTTTTTCAATAAAAATTCACTAATAAAAATTTTAGCCGTCAATATAAGAACTAGATAAAAAAAATTGGACTGGTTATAAATTATTTTTTATTGGTGAGATTAGGATTTTGTTATTTATAGACAAACAGTTAGAAACCGGTGAACTTTTGTTTCATAAGATTTTTTTGATTCCAAAACCAATCTCTATCATGGACAAGATTTTTAGTGAATTTTCGAAGAAAAAATTTACTAGTAGATCTCGACTTTTGAATTTTGAAAAAAATGTTATCAAATGAGCGCGAACTAGGACCACTAGAACACATATCCGGCTCAGTTTCAATTTTTATATGTTTATATATACAGAGTGTTAATTAATTATTTACGCAAACTTTAAGGAATGAAAGTTTGCTCGATTTTAAAGCAAAAAGTTTCTATAAATATAGGTCCTAAGCGCCTTCGTTTCAAAAATACGTGGTGATCTAATTAAAGAAGATAGTACGACACTGTTTTTTTAATTATACATTTTTCTGACATAAAAATTAACTCTAAACAAAAGGGATCTCCTGACATTTTTCGATTAAATTAGCCGTTTTCGAGGAAAATTTGATAATTTTTTTTGGAAATTAGTTGAAAATCGGTATTCCAAATCTTCTTTACTTTTTCTCGAAAACGGCTAATTCAATCGAAAGAAGTCAAAAAATGTGTTTTGTCTAAAATCAATTGTCATGTCAGAAAACTATATACGTTTTGCTTTAAAATTAGGTAAGCGTTCATTCCTTAAAGTTTGTGTACATACTTAATTAACAGCTCGTAAATATATATATATATATATATATATATATATATATATATATATATATATATATATATATATATATATATATATATATAAATATATATATATATATATATATATATATATATATATATATATATATATATATATATATATATATATATATATATATATATATATATGATAAAAAGCTTAAGGCAGTTTGCCATTGAGTTTGAAGTTTGAAAATTTAAAATTATGTATTTCCGATAGTCACAATGAAACATTTATTTGGAACAAAACTAGTTGTTATTATTAAGCTTCAATATGTAAACAAAGACAGTAGCAAGTGTTAAAAAATATGTACAACGGACTGAATAAGTAATTTAAGAAAATGTAAACAATGTTTTAGGTTAACTATAGTATAAACAGTGAATTATCGATTTTGAACTTGCCGCTTATTATGATCATGGTTTTTTACTAACCTTTTATCAAGCAGTAGTAATAAAAATTCATAAACTCCAAGGGAAGTGATTGTTTTTGACTAATGTGTAAATAAACTGCATTAATTGGATCAGGTGATATAACCATTTGCACATTTGCAATTAATGCAACCGGATTGGCAGAGAACAGGATGACATCCGGCATCTTCGATATGAAGAGATAACGTTTTGAATAGGACAGGCGAACATCACGTTAAAGACATCCATTGTATTATTCTCCAAAACATTATAATAAAACTTGTGAAATGTCCAACCAAAATATTTTAAACGCACAGTGTAAAGTCGGCATCGTCGGTGCACATCTGTTCACAACAAAGAATAACCTCTCCAGCAAATAATTGAGTGTAAACAGTACGTAACAACAGAAGCCGTTACTAACGTCAAGGTATTTATAATACAGTTGAAAACAAATCTAATTGTTACAACTTCATACAGACACTATTCAAACAAGTAACACAAGTGTCAATAAGAATTTTACGACGACTTAAATGTCATTGAGATAATCATCTGAAAGAAAAAGAATTTAGCCCGTTAAATAAAGAGATTCAAAATAATATCAATAGATGTCGCAACGATATACTCTCGAGAATATCGTAATAATTCAAACATCAGCCATGTTAACAACAGAATCCGTTGCAATAAGAACATAATAACAGTTTTGCAGAAAAGTATAGAAGTAACATTTTAAGTCGGTTCGAACTGCAAACTAAAATTTTTTAAGTGATTATTAAAATTGAATGGCCAATATAAATTAGAGGATCCAATAAGAAAATAATAAACGTTCAATCCTAGATAAAATTGTTTGTATTGTTTAATAATTTGTTTAAGTAGAAAACACTTATTAATAGACATTAAGTTGCTAACTTGAAATATAATATAAAATTTTCTTTTAGCATGATAAGGCTCTAGCACATAACCATAGAGAAATGTATTTAATGTCGAGGGAATACATCGAAAATAGAATTATAGCAACTTACAATTCCGCTCAATGCCCTAAACGATCTCCAGACATCACCCATTTGGACTTTTTGGTGCGGTGTTAAAAACGGGGTGCGGTTTTTCTAAAAATAGAGTCTACAAAAATAAGTATCTTAATATAATGGACGGGCAGGTCCAGTTTTTTTAACTGAGGGATGTAAAATATAAAAAGATATCATTATTGGAACAGAAAAAAAGTTCCGACTGAAACTCCAAATCCCAACGGCGTTTTAGTATTAATGTGAAATACGGCATGATTGGTTCGAGAAGTATAATGCATATACACACATGAAAAAAGTCTAGGGATATTTTTAAGAATTAGCGTATTTTTTTCTTGATATGAGTTAAGAAGAAAACAAAAAATGTATGGTATAAGTAAGTGTTTAATATTACATCAAACGAAATGTTTTATTCAAAAAGCCTAGAAGATTATTAAAAATATATATACTGAAGGACACTATGTTAAGAATTTTTCAAAACTTCCGAGCATGTTAAAGAAAAGTTTAATACAAAGTGACCTCCACGTTGAGTAATTACAGCTGTACATCTATTGCTCATAGACAAAATGAAATTATCAAACGTGCCCACTCTGCTGTCAGAAGTTCTTGGAATGTAAACGCATTGTGTATGTTGCCCATATGTGGATTAATTCATCGCTGCAGCATATCCCAGACATGCTCTATCGGATTAAGGTCCGGGGATTGTCCTGGTCATGGTAAAACTTCAATTCCCGCGTTATACAACCAGTTGGTTACGACGCGTGCGGTATGTGGAGGGGCATTATCATGCATTAGGCTTAAGTTTTGACCAACGGCTCCTACAAATAGATGCACGATGGGTTGAAAAATGGTATCCATATAGAGCCGAGCTGTTAGGAGGCAAGTTAGAAACACTAGTTTGGTTCTGCCGCCAATAATTATTCCGCCCCATGCCATTATTGTACTACCTCTGTATGTGTAGACTTCCTGAATATTTCCTAAACTTTACGCATTTCCAGATCGTCTTTACACCCTTATTCGACGAGAATCCGGATAAAAACCAAACCTATATTCGCCTGAGAATAAAACTAGCGCAGTTATCTGAAGACTAATGCAGATAACTTTGACACTAGTCCAATCTTGCGGCGCGATTGCCTCTGCAAATAGTTGAACATCTGAGGGGACGTCTAACAGAGATGCTTCGTGAAGACGATTTCTTACAGTATCTCGGCTAATGGTTACATTATGCGCCCTTTGCAGACTTATAACCAATTCAGGTGCCGTAATTGTAGGCTGCCTTCTGGCAGTTAAAGATGAAAATCTCTCCTGACCTGCCGTCGTCGAGCGTCCTCGTCCTAGATGTTGCTCGGTGAGACTGTCAGTTTCTCTAAAACGCCTCCATAAAAGAGTTATCACACTTTGGAAAACACCCATCCGTTCAGCTACTCCATTGTGGCGCATGCCCGCTTGAAGAAGGCCTACTGCTCGATTCATTTCGTCTAAAGCCAACTGTTCCATGGTAAAACACAATATTCTAAATGCAACTACTGAACAACAACTGAAGTATGACTGCATTCGAAACTAAATTCAACGGTACATATGAAAATTCTACTTTTATCATATATCGGGTTTATCAGTGTTGATATCATTTTAACTTTTTTCAACAACCAATGATTTTATATTTAGTGATTCATTAAATACATACACCGTGAGTGCAATTTGACCAATTCCAAAATCAATTTGTTCCCTTTTAGTGAATTTTCCTAGAAAAAAATCAGGAATGGGGAGATCCCAAAGTTTGAATTTTGAAAACATTTTTGCAAATAAGCGCGAACTAGGACCCCTAGAACCCATATCCGGGGTCAGTTTATATTTCTATATGTTTATATATATATATATATATATATATATATATATATATATATATATATATATATATATATATATATATATATATATATATATATATATATATTTCAACAACACACCACGAGGGCTCACAGCCTAAATAATATCTTACTGTGGTTGTCCACAAGGAGGAAAGAGGCAACTTGTTAATTCTGGACTTGAAGGTTTGAAGGTTCGGAAGGGAAGGAATATATATATATGTATCACAGCGATGACTCAAAAAATAATTGGCCGATTTTATTCAAATTTGGCGTGTGCCTTCCTTGTGTAAGTGGCTTGGACAAGTTCGTTATCCAGGAAAATCGAACTAGGTTTTCCGGAAAAATGTTGAGTTTTCTTTCAAAAAAAAAAAAATTTTTCCAAAAATAAAAAAGCAATGAAAGGCAAATTTGATAGATAGGTTTAGGATACAAAAAGTAAACTATACACCAAAATTTAGATCTATATGTTACGAGAAAAAAAAGTTATAATAAAATATTTGGTGCCAGATGATTTCTACGAAAATTCACTACCATAAAGCACTTCCTGCGTCCAGACTGTTTGTATTATTTAAAAATATCGCTAGACTTTTCGGATATGTGTATAATATTAAGCAATTCTGGCAGATAAGCGGCATGAAGAATTCCTAAGGGAAATTATTGGAAGTTCCCAGATAATTTGAATTTGACCGTAGAACGCAAATTTTCTTTTAGCTTGATGGGCGAGGGAGGTATTTTTGAACATTTGTGGGGGTTATTTTTCATCTATTTATTGTATTCATTTATTTAGCTGTTTTTTATTTATGGAGTTATAAATATTAATTTGATTGTTGATTATAAAACTTTCTCTCTTTTTTTTAGTGAATTTTCGTAGAAAAAAATCACTAATGGGGAGATCACGATTTTTGAATTTTGAAAAAATTTTTGCAAATGAGCGCGAACTAGGACCCCTAGAACCCATATCCGGGGTCAGTTTTAATTTATATATATATATATATATATATATATATATATATATATATATATATATATATATATATATATATTATCATACCGATAATTCAAAAAATAATCGGCCGATTTTGATAAAATTTGGCATGTACCTTTCTTTTGTAAATGGCTTGGATCAGTTCGTTAGTCAGGAAAATCAGACGACGTTTTCCGGGAAAATTTTTAGTTTTCATTCAAAAAAAAATCTTATCTCAAAAAATAATTACCCTTATGTTGAAGTCTTGCATCGGGTTTTATAAAATAAATAAATTATCATTCCTGGTCAGCTATTTGTATTTAGTTACCAACGGGAAAAGGAAAAAAACTATCAAACTATCAAATAACTAGTGTAATATTAATTAAAGTAGATATCGCATCAGGCCTGAAAAATAACTTAGGTATTACTAAACTCACACTTTACTCCTTTTCAAAAAAAAAAAGAAAATGTGCGAACTCTGACGACTGTAGCCATATAACACAACACACACATACCACTCCTTTTCATCAAGTAAGCAAAGGAATTTCGAAAACTTCTATCACAGTGGGTGCTGACTTTATTGGAGGGATATACACTTAACATTTTAGCAAAAAATGATATTTAAGCTCAATAAACGAAGTACCTTATAATTTGCTTTAGAGTCCAGATTAAACCAGAATCAATATGACAGGCTACCATTCAGCCCCTAAATTTTGGATATTACCTACCGTGGACGGACCTTCTCAAAGAAGGTTTCTTACTTGCACATTGCACAAAACAGAGGAAAAGAAGCAGGACGACGACTCATTTTGTGTTGGATGTGACAATCTAGCAAAAAATGTCCCACACAATATCATGCCCAAAATTTAGTATTATGTTTTTCCTTGAAATTTTATTAGAAATTGAGCAGCTTCAATATTTTCGTTACCACTTTTATCTAACTTTACCTGTTAGTATACTTTCTGATTATTTATCTGCTCAGGTAAAATTTTACAAGTCAACGTTTAATTAGTTCTCGTCGTCGGATTGGGTTGAATTTGATACGCCTGTTATTGTCAGGTGACAATGCAACATCAGGTAGTTGTGATTATCATAGATTAATGTAGCGAACACTCCAACCCGAATTTTTCCACAAATACCCCACTCCCCATGAAAATTAAACTGAAGGGCTATAGCGAACTGACAATTGCAAACCCCTTGCCATGAGTATTAAATAAAAAAGCTTTACCAGTAAAATACAATGGGCTAAGCGGATCTTTTATAAATTTAAAATGCTATCTGAAGTAGGCTGACAGAATGTTTCTTTCCAAACAACTATGTCTTGATATGGGTATTACATGAAAGTAATTAAGCTTTTAGAATGGGGTGTGGTCCCTTAGCCTGGTCGTGCGCAAGTCGTTCTCTTGATTGATCGACGCGTCACTTAGCTAGTGGACTCCTAGAGGCTGACTCCACGTGCCACCCCTGGCGTGACTGTCGGCAATGGGAATAACGCCCAAGGATGATGGTCTACTAAACTCTCGCTCCTTCTCTTTGCAGGTGGTAGTGGAATTTTCCTTTACGTGATAATAAAGATTTTTCACGCCCGAGAAGGTACGACCCCATGCATCAAGGGGCCGGTAAAGTCCCAACGGACGTTTCCGGTTCTGGTGTATGAGTCGGTTTTCCTTATAAGCAAAAATGATGATGGCTCCTCCTTGTGCAAAATATTTTGGAAGTAAAATACCCCTCCATTCGTATCTCGGGGAAATGGGTGTACAGGGGGCGCCAGCATCAAGATTTAACATATCCTTCTCCAATATATGTGGCCTAAATTGAAATTTGAAATCCGTCCACCATTTCCTCCAGGCTAATAGGCCCCAAATCCTCTTCCTCACCGAAACCCAAATCAGTGCCAAAACAGCCACTAATCACCTTAATTTCCCAGGGTATGAGCACCTGACTTCCTTTAGATTGCATGGAGGAGTGTGCGCATACGTCCATAGCAATCTAAACTGCACCAGACTCCTCAATTCAGAAGCTGGAAGAAAAGACATACTTTGGATAAAACTCTCTCTCAGGGCTGCAACTAAATTCGTCTGTTGCATTTACCGGTCACCTTCTGACAACAACTTTGACTACTTTTCTGAAAAAAACGACCATCTGATTTCTGTATATCCTTCCTCCGAGGTCACTCTTTTTGGTGACTTTAATGTCCATAATAAGGTATGGGTAGGATCTTCAAAAACCGATCCACAAGGGAGAGCAGCGGAGGCCTTTGCAGTCAGCAACTCTTTAGCCTATATGGTTCAGCAACCTACTTACTTTCCTCGCATCCCAATACACAGCTCAAATCCCTTGAATCTCCTTCTTACTACAAATCCTGAATGCTATAAGGTAACAGTCACCGCCCTCCTCGGTCGCTCAGACCATGGTATGATCACCGCTTCCTGCGCAATGCAACCCGAGAGGTCACACAGTCATCACACCCACGTATCGTTTGGCACTACGCAAACTGGGACGAAATGCGAGATTACTTTTCCTCATTTCCATGGGCGTCTGTCTGCTTCTCTCATCCTGACCCTCTGATGTCTCACAAAACGTCACCGAAATTATCCAAGCTGGCATGGAATTATTTATTCCACGTACACAGAAAACCTCTTCAGCCACTCAAAGGCCCTGGTTCTCTAAATTTTGTGACAAGGCCAGACTTGATAAGATCAAAGTTTACAAAACGCTTCTACACAATCCCAGTCAAGAAAACGGTCGAGCATTTAACGACGCAAGAAACGGCTGCATTCTTTCTGAGGCAAAAAACTCGTTTAATAACCACATCAAAAACAAAGTCCTCTTAAGCTCCAGGGGCAGCAAACCAATCTAGACTCTTGCTAAATCTATTGGGAATAATTTCTGCAAGACCACGTTCCCACCTCTTGTCTCAGGGGATGAAATTGTTTCTACCGCCCTGGGCAAGGCTGAACTTTTTGCCTCGTTGTTCGCCGGCAATTCTACTCTCAACCCACCTCCAAATGTTCAACCACCGACAGTCCCCAATGTCACGCATAAAATGACGGATGTCATTTTCAAAACTAAAAAGGTACCAAAGATGCTCTCTTCTCTAAATAGGGCCTAATCTGGCCCTGACGAGATTCCAGCAATTGTTCTCAAAAAATGCGCTCCAAAACTTGCTTCTATCCTGACTCGTCTGTTTCAGATATCTTACAATAGAGGTATATTCCCTAGTAACTGGAAAACGGCTCGAGTACAACCCGTCCCCAAGAACGGATCCAAAGCGCTTCCTAGCAATTACAAGCCTATCTCTCTCCTTTCACTCATCTCTAAAGTGATGGAAAAGTATATAGACAGCGAATTACTAAAGTTTCTTGAAAAACACAGTCTAATCCACGACAGGCAGTATGGATTTCGTCAGCGCAGATCAACTGCTGACCTCCTTTCCTTTGTCACCCATTCTTGGAACAAGTATATGGAACTACACGGTGAATCCCAGATTGTCGCTCTAGACATATCCAAAGCATTCGACCAGGTCTGGCACGCAGCACTGCTTAATAAACTTCCCGCCTATGGCCTACTACCAAAACTCTGTACCTGGACAGCAAACTTTCTCTCCAACCGGAGCATTTCTGTTGTCGTGGATGGCCATTCCTCTAAACTATATCCAATTAATGCAGGAGTTCCTCAAGGTTCAACTTTATCCCCTACCTTGTTTCTTCTCCACATCAATGACCTCCTCTATAGCACATTCCACGCAGTTCACAGTTACGCTGACGACAGCACCCTCCACTCAAATATACAATATTTTAAGCCTGTCTCTTTGGCCCAATTAGATGAGGATCGCAGACTCATGGCGGGTTCGGTCTCCGTGGATCCCCAAAAAATATTAGACTGGGGGAGTAGACATCTTGTACAATTCAACCCTACCAAATCAACAGTCGTGCTTTCTTTCTCATAAAAGATACACCAGCCGTAGACCCATCACAATGAACAACCAAGTTATTCAAAGTAATGAGTCCTTTTCACTTGTTGGCATTGGATCGAAATCTCAATTGGCACCAAAATGTCACATCAATTGCAGAAGCGACTGCTAAGAACTTAGGTTTCCTCTTCCGGGTTCGCAAATACTTTTCACCAGCTAATCTCTATACCTTATATACTTCGCAAATAACGCCAAACCTTGAATACTGCTCCCACATCTGGGGTGCTACTGCACCTGCTGCCCCCAACAGATGTACCAGGGGAACAGAGCGAATGCACCCTTTCACTGTCCAGGTAACCAGACATAGAACATCTTGTTATGCCCGCTCTTTTGTCCCGAGGACTTCCAAGTTGTGGAATTCCTTGCCGGCGAATGTTTTTCCTTTTCCTCCGAACCCCCAAACCTTCAAGTCCAGAATTAACAAGTTGCCTCTTTCCTCCTTGTCGACACCCACGGTACGATAGTATTTAGGCTGTAAGCCCTCGTGGTGTGTTGTTGAAATAAAAAATTTAAAAAATCTCGATATGGCTATTTTTTAATTTAAGTACATTTTAATAATAATATTTTGTTCTTAAATGATTTGTTGACTCTTAACTTATTATAAGAGACTATTTTATAAACACAGTGTGACATATATAACCCACTGCCCTTGTCCAATGACACAAAGGTAGCAATCTAATGGTATGGAAAATCGTGAAATTGCCACCCATTCATGAAATTGAAAACAACCTTATATTCTTTACTGCCTATATAGCTTATATTGCATAAATGACACAAAATTAGTTTAAGCATAATAAAAACTAAACCGGAAATGAAAGGGTTAACGGTTCTGGTATTTATTTAGCTATTTCTTTCAATTATTATATTATGTTGTGGGATATTCAGTAAAGAGGTTATAAAATGTCTCCTAAATTATACATTGTATGAAACTGTTGGTTTAAATTTAGGGTAAAATTAGCTGGTGACATTTTGTTTTATAATGTTGCCATCATAAAAGAAACAGGAAACAAAATTCGATAAACAAGTCCATTTTATCACGAGCTGTTATTTTATTGAACATCTGGCGCAGTATGCCGACTTGTGTGTTTATTTTAAAAGTGATATTGTACTTAATTACAATACTGCTGTTGCGCTGAATAAATATGATTTCGCATTTCCATTAGTTTGACTTTAAAAACGGTGACATGCACTATATAATTATGTGCATACAGAGAAAAAAATTAAAACAATATGTAAATTAGTATTGCTTTTGACGGTCGGACTTCTCTGGTCTATTTAAAAGGCTTCGGAAATTTAGTGGAAAAAATAAATTGTCGTTCTGTTTATTTAACAAACAGCCGAGTAGCCGAGTTCGCCAGACGGGTAATCAGTGGAGTTTAGAGTATGATGGTCGTTTTTTTTTCAATAGAGTGTGGAATGGCTGCCCTCTCATGACTTATTTATTGTTCTTTGTTTTCTATATGCGTATGTCAGTCCTCCACGTAAAAGCCTACGAGTAAGACTTCAGAATGCGGAGTTTGATTTCTGTAGTGTTATCCTTAAAATTATTATATTAGTCCTGACCTGTGTTACAATTGCCTATAACACCCTACCCTAAAGTAGCTATCTATCAGATTATCAAATTTATTAAGATTAGCAGCACTTTTTAGGAGGCTGACAGATCTGGATATGGTTTGATACTCACGTTCTCTTCCTTTGCTTGCTTTGCACTGCCCAGAGTCCTAGATTTGTGGGCTCTCCAGACTAGTGCTAGGTTACATAGAAATTTAGATATCTAGATAATAGTTAGTAAGAAATAATTGTTTGCGCTAATGCCAAAAGAAAGGAGAAGTTAGGGAGGAATTTCTCTTCAATTAAACAGATACTTTAATATAAGAAAATATATAAATTTATTCATATAAATTAAATTTGAAATAGCAAACAAAATGAAATAAAAATGGTTGGTAAATCCCAAATAAACATTAATTGCACACAAATAACAATCAGATAAACAGCAAGAATTTCAAGAGCAAGAAATTATTAATTTACATACATGTGTCAAAACAATAATATAAAAATAGTTGCATATTACAAACATGTTACTGGTAGTTACTTAGGGTATCGCTCAAAAATAAACACAAATGATTAGGTAAATTCGAGGGGTAAATCACTGGGGTATTTTAGTGTACAAGGTAAGGAATTGCAGGGGAATTTCGAGGTATTTCGAAGAATTTCAATTCATTTCAGGGTATTTTGGGGAATTTCGAGGTATTTCAGGGTATTTTGAGGAATTTTGGGGAATTGCAAGGTATTTCGGGGAATTTCGAGGTGTTTTGGAGCATGTTAAACGTATATTGCATAATATTTCATGAAATATTCCACAATTTCGCAATGTTGTACTAAAAGTCGCCGGGCCGCTATTGTGCTGATGCAACGCATGATACAAATAACGAGAGATATGATAATGAGACTACCTATTAGTCAATTTTCTTTAAAAAAAAAATCACTATTGAGGATATCCCGACTTTTGAATTTAAAAAAAATTTCTTCAAATGAGCGCTAATTAGGTCCTCCAAAACACATATCCGGGGTCAGTTTCAATTTTTATATGTTTATATATCCAGGCCACTTACAAAAGGCAGGTATTCACCAAATTTAATCAAAATCGGCCTATTATTTTTTGAGTTATATACACACCGATAACTCAAAAAATAATAGGCCGAATTTGATTAAATTTGGTGAATACCTTCCTTTTGCAAGTGGCTTGAATAAGTTCATTAGCCAGGAAAATGGGCACAGGTTTTCCCGGAAAATGTTGTGTTTTCTTTCAAAAGAATTTATATCTCCCGAATTAACAAAGTAAGAGCAACCAAATTTGGTATTTATATTGTTATACGTAAGTTACCTACCAAAATTTAGCTCTGTAGGTCAAGAGACAAAAATTTAAAGAAAAATAAATTGGGTTTTTCCTCAAAACGTCAAAGTTGCGATTTCAAACGTCAAAATTGGCAACATTTAAGCAAAGAACTTGTATCTAATACGGGCTATGGAAAGAAAATATCTCAAGAAGAATGTTTTACAAGCCCTGAAGTCTTAGTTTCAACCGTCATTGTCCTTCACTTTACTAAAATATTTCCAGAAAATTCATTTCAAGTAGACCATTTGTCTGATGCTTGGCAGTAGCCTTAGCTATAGAGTTTATCGTTTAATGGTATATAATTTTTTTCGAATTTTCGTAAAAAATCAATAAAGCTCAATATATCCGTTGTTATACAAGATATGAAAAAAATGTATACATTAATTATAGGGTGTCCTGAGCTATATCTTAAAAAAATATTTCTACAATCACAGGCTGGCCCATAAGTCGTTTATGATACAATTATTTTTTTAAATAAAACACGCCTTATGTTATTGCATTTTTGCATTTTACATCGAAATATAATGCAAAACACACCTATTTGCTATTAAAAACATTTTTATGAAAATTCACTACCATAACGCACTTGCTGCGTCCAGACTTTGTTTTGGAACTGTCACGCGCATCGCGTCATGTGGTGAATCTAATGCAACAATAATATGCTGTCGTACAGTGTAGTTTAACGTTTCATCACAACCAGTTAACAAATTACCTATTTTACTAATATTTAAGTGCATAGAATTGGAAATAATTTTTTAAGATGAGAATACTATACTGTGATTATGTGACATGATCAAATCAAGTTTATGAATGTTGACGCCCTTTAAATGTTTGAGAACGTCTTCTCTACTTTTTAAGTTTGTGTTGTTATGTGAGTTTGTTTTCTTGTTAATTTAGAGTGAATAAAAATTTAATGTCGAACATGAATTTTTCTTTCTTAAAAAATTTTATATCATAGTATTTACCAACAAGACATATTGCACTACTTCAGTCGATTATTATGTTTCGGTTAGAGTAAGCATTCACAGACATGTATGTATATGTATTTATTTCCATATTAATACAGAATAATAGTTGTGACGTCACAAAATAAATAGAGTTTACTGTGAATTTCAAGAGCGCTTTGGGGAATTGCATGGAATTTAGGGAAATTTTTGAGGAATTGCGGGGAATTTTTGGGGAATTGCAGACAACTTATAGGAATTTTCAGGGTATTTCGAAAGTTTAAAGGTATTTCGGGGTATTTCAAAGAATTTCGGGTAATATCGGGGAATTGCGGGGAATTGTTTCTGAAAAGGGAATTTTAGTGTACAATTTATTTTAGCGATTTCCCCCTCGGGTAAATTATTTGACGTTTGTCAATCAATTACTAGGTTTTCTAGTGAATTACTGGCCAGTTCGTTGAGTGAGGCTCCAAAAAAATAATAATATATAATCCTACGTAAAATGTCTGCATTAATTATGAAAACTAAGAGATTTTAAAGAACAGGTATCGGTTGGATATTTTACAGACAAAATTTGCTAATTACAAATAAAAAGGAAATAAAAATTATGCATTTAAATTCAGAAAACAATAATTTAACAAAATCTTAGAGATTAAACAGGAAATATATAGTTGTGCTGACAGCACCTCTCTGATATAGTTTTTAAGCTCAAACTTGATTACGTGATTTTGAAAGTTCAGGTTATTAAAACTTCAGATGTTAAATTTCGGCATGAAAATTATGTTGATTCAGAGAAAAGATTTGTTCAGACTCACCAATCTTCCGGTACTGAGTTACCTGATGGCCCTGTCAAGATGCTTTCCAGGTGGAATCAATTATGAGTTCCTGACATAGATTCCCGACTCCAATAAGAGCGGAAAAACTGGGGGAAATGACTGGGACTTCTCATCAGAGATTATTGGGCCGGTTGATGTTACTGCTTCGATACTACCAGATCATTTGAGACCTATGTCGATGTTTTGAATAAGCTTGATGGAAACTTTGCGAATCGCAATTGAAACGTGAATTTGCTTCAGTAAAATTCATTACCAATTGACTTAAGGTACGATAACAACCAGGAAGTCTTTCTGATTACGGCAAGAAATCAACAGCTCGGAACAAAGAAACACAACTTAAATCCCATTTTCAGGCTGAATACTATGTATATTTGAACTCGAAAATCACTTGAATTACTCCGAACAATCACTGACAATAATTACTAGGTGGTACAGATAACAGAAAGAACATTACTACCCCGTTTTAAGATAATTTAATAGCCACCGAGACTGACGGTGTTCACTCTAAGAACGCTCAGCAGAGACTCCCCTTCCAATGTCTCGGGTTCGGCAACTGTTTTCTCCCTGCATGCAAAAGTTTCAACTCTGGCCGTTGGTGGCTGTGTTCGAGCTCTTTCTAGCCTCCATTCTTCGAATGAGATAAAGCCAGATCTCCAATCCGTGGCTTTGCCGACGTCGCACCTCCCGTGTTCCCAGTTAAAGATGTTTGCCGCCAATTCTCTGCAACGTTTTCAACGGTCTTTGGGCGACATCACCGATTACGGAAAATTCCAAGATAAACAATATTTTGTTCTCGAACATTCCTAACGTACATTTTAAATGACTATTTCATTCCTGGAATTATTTGTCCAGTAATAATGCGAGGCAGTTTTCCATGGCAAACATATAATGGATTTTAACGTACAAATTGGAAATTCAGTAAGGTGTTGAGGGTAGTTAAACATTGGCGACTTTTTATAAAATAATTTTTGAAATCAAAACATGAATTGCCTTATAGATATTGGATTGTCGGCTAATAATTAAGTCTCTTGAGGGTTTATTTTGAATAATTAAAGCAGTAACGAAACGTAATCATTACACCTGACAAATACTTTATGGTAGAGAAGTTTTAGATAACTATGAAACTGTTTTATATATTAAAGTGGCTAGCTAATGATTCGTAATATATTTAATAGTGGGGAGGCAGATGGCGAAAATGCCAAATTTGGCTTACACTGAAACCACTAGCAACCACTATGCTGGAATTTATTTACAGTAGTACAGATGATATTTTGACCGGTGGTCATTGTGTATTGATTATTTGTACTTTCAAAACCACTTAACCTAAAAACTGGGTCTTGGTGTCAAATTGTAACTTTTGGGGCCATAAATTAAAAAAACTCAATAGTTAAATCACACACACAACCACTCTCCCATTTTTCAAAACGATGACCAATATATGGCATTAAATGAACTTTTACGTGGTACAATCTTCCTTTATCAAAGATAATAACATTTCTTCTTACTCAAATATCTTTTTTCTTTTTACTTTAACGTCGGCCTATTTCCGCGACTTTAAGAATGTTCTAGAGCTGGTCAGCTCTTTAATAGTTGGCTGGTGTGGTATACTTGCAATATGGTAGGTTTCCCTTATAAGCAAAATTCATGATGGCTCCTCCTTGTACAACAGATTACGGACGTAAAATACCCCTCCATTCGGATCTCCGGGAGAGGGGTGTACAGGGGGCGCCAGCATCAAGATTTCACATATCCTTCTTGAATATATGTGGCTTAAATTCTAACCTGCACTCCGTCCA
This sequence comes from Tillus elongatus, assembly GCA_964006375.1. NCBI lineage: Eukaryota > Metazoa > Arthropoda > Insecta > Coleoptera > Cleridae > Tillus > Tillus elongatus. The sequence continues at coordinate 102,266,553 of OZ023269.1, read as the reverse complement.
CCATTTCCTCCAGGCTAATACGCTTCAAATCCTCGTCCCCACCGAAACTCAAATCAGTGCCAAAACAGCCACTAATCACCTTAATTTTCCAGGGTATGAGCTCTTTTAGATTGCATGGAGGCGTGTGCGCGTACGTCCGTAGCAATCTACCCTGCACCAGACTCCCCAATTTAGAAGCTGGAACAAAGACATACTATGGATAAAACCCTTTCTCTCTCGGGGCTGCAACTAAATTAATCTGTTGGATTTACCGGTCACTTTCTGACAACAACTTTTTGACTAATTTCTGAAAAAACCGACAATCTTATTTCTGAATAACCTTCCTTCGAGGTCACTATTCTTGGTGACTTCAATGTCCATAATTAGAAATGGCTAGGATCTTCAAAAACCGACCCACAAGCAAGAGCAGTGGAGGCTTTTGCAGTCAGCAATTCTTTGTCCAATATGGTTCAGCAACCTAGTTTCCTCGCATGCCAACACACAGCTCAAATCCCTTGGATCTCCTTCTTACTACAAACCCTGACTGCTATAAGATATCAGTCACCGCCCCCCTGGATCGCTCAGACCACGGCATGGTCACTGCCTTCTGTGCAATGCCACCCGAGGTCACACAGTCATCACACCCACGTATCGTTTGGCACTACAACTGGGACGAAACGCGTGATTACTTTTCCTCATTTCCATGGGCGTCTGTCTGCTTCTCTGATCCTGACCCCTCTGATATCTCACAAAACGTCGCCTAAATTATCCAAGCTAGCTTGGAATTATTTTTTCAACGTACACAGAAAACCTCTTCAGCCACTCAAAATCCCTGGTTCTCTAAATCTTGTGACAAGGCCAGACTTGAAAAGATCAAAGCTTACAAAACGCTTCTACACAATCCCAGTCAAGAAAACCGTCAAGCATTTAACGACGCAAGAAACCGCTATGTCCGCATTCTTTCGGAGGCAAAAAACTGGTTTAATAGCCACATCAAAAACAAAGTCCTCTTAAGCTCCAGAAGCGGCAAACCAATCTGGACTCTTGCTAAATCTATTGGGAATAATTTCTGCAAGAGCACGTTCCCACCTCTTGTCTCAGGGGTTGAAATTGTTTCTACCGCCCTGGGGAAGGCTGAACTTTTTGCCTCGTTGTTCGCCGGCAATTCTACTCTCAGCCCACCTCCAAATTTTCAACCACCAACAGCCCCCTATGTCGCACATAAAATGACGGATATCATTTTCAAAACTAAAAAGGTACGAAAGATGCTCTCTTCTCTTAATACCAGGAAAGCCTCTGACCTTGACGAGATCCCAGCAATTGTTCTCAAAAAATGCGCACCAGAATTTGCTCCTGTCCTGACTCGTCTGTTTCAGACATCTTACAATAGAGGCATATCACCTAGTAACTGGAAAACTGATTGAGTACAACCCGTCCACAAGAAAGGATCCGAAGCGCTTCCTAGCAACTACAGGCATATTTTTCTCCTTTCAGTCGTCTCTAAAGTGATGGAAAAGTATATAAACACCGAATTACTAAAATTTCTTGAAAAACACAGTCTAATCCACGACAGTCAGTATGGATTCCGTCAGCGCAGATCAACTGCCGACCTCCTTTCCTTGTCACCCATTCTTGGAACAAGTCTACGGAACTACACGGTGAATCCCAGATTGTCGCTCTAGACATATCCAAAGCATTCTACCAGGTCTGGCACGCAGCGCTGGTCTACCGGCCTATGGTCTACCACCAAAACTCTGTACGTGTACTGCAAATTTCCTCTCCAACCGGATCATTTCTGTTGTCATGGATGGCCATTCCTCTAAACTGTATCCAATTAATGCAGGAGTTCCTCAAGGTTCAGCTTTAGCCCCTACTTTGTTTCTTCTCCACATCAATGACCTCCTCTTTAGCATATCCAACCCAGTTCTCAGTTACGTGGACGACAGCACCCTCCACTCAAATATACAATATTCTAAGGCTGTCTCTTTAGCCCAATTAGATGAGGATCGCAGACTCATGGAGGGTTCTATCTCCGTGAATCTTCAAAAAATATTAGACTGGAGAAGTAGAAATCTTAATTCAACCCCACCAAATCACAGTCTTGCTTTCCATCTCATAAGAGATACACCAGCCCTAGACCCATTACAATAACCAGCAAGTTATTTAAAGTAATGAGTCATTTTCACTTGTTGGCATTTCTGTGGATAAAAATCCCAACTGGCACCAACATGTCACATCAATTGCAGAAGCGGCTGCTAAGAAATTAGGTTTCCTATTCCGGGCTCGCAAATACTTTTCACCAGCTAATCTCTATACCTTGTATACTTCACAAATAAGACTAAACCTCGAATACTGCTCCCACATCTGGGGTGCTGCCACTTCTACACTCGCTATCCTGGACTCCATTCAGAAAAGAGCTATACGTTTCTACGTCTCATCGGTTACCCTACCCTCACCCAAAGGTTGCCATCCCTTGCCCCCCGACGTGCCGTTGGTGACCTCTCTCTCTTTTATAGATATCTGCGCGGGCACTGCTCAGAGAAACTTTCTTCCATAGTTCCCCCACCATACTTTAATTGATAACCCTACGCCTTTCAGCCCTTTTTGAGCTATCTTTATGGGCTAAGACCTAAACCGTATAAAGTTGGTTGTCAAAAACTAAGTTTCTGGTAGGACTTATATGTGAGCACTACACTGCAACTACAGAAAGCATAATGTCTAACAAAAGCTAACTTCAAACATCAAGAAACAAGCCCGATCGGTCATGCAAAGTTAAACTAACAGAGTGTAAAAAGTTAAACAACATTTTTACAAACATATTTAAAACAGGACTGAAGTCCCACAAGGATAAGACTCTGATGGACTCAAAACACAAGGTTAAAAAAGCCAAATTAATAAAGTAGCCAAAAGCAAAGAGACAGCTACAACACGAAAGGCAAGCGCTGCAGAGCTAAGCAGAACCCCCCGACAACATCGGAACCACTAATTTCAGAAAGAAAACGATAATGGACGCGCCAATCTGGCGCTTAATTCTTACTAATTACTATTTTTAAATACAGAAGATGTGCTCTATGGGATGTTGTCAAAGTTTTAGTCTTTCATCTATTGTCTTCAGATTTCCAGACGAAAAAAAACATTGAACGGGGTAACACAAGCATCACCCGAGTTGAAACAGCTAGAAGAGGAATGTAGACTACGCTTATTGTTTATTTTATTTAAGCATCAAGATGGAGTCTGTGGACTTAATTGCTGCTTTAATAAAATAAAAAATATAATAAATTCGCGGCATCGCATTGAGTTACAAACACCTGAGGTAGAGGACTCAAATTTGGTACAGGTACAAGTAAATTGGGCACGCCGAAATCGATCTTGCTATCCATAATGCCTAAAAATTGCCCTGTTGGGTATCTCGAAAATTAGGCCACTTTGAAGGTTCATAGTAGGCACTGAAAAAGGGAAATTTAAAATTTTTGTATACAGCTAAGGAAAGTTCATCCAGTACTACCACGTGAAGAGAACAAGCATTCGATTGGGTAAACGCGTGGTAAACGCGTTCCAAGATTACGGGGTGTTGCGCTTTAAAATCACACACACTGTATATATATATATATATATATATATATATATATATATATATATATATATATTGACCTCGAATATAAGTACTAGAGCTCCAAAAGAAGAATTAGAATATTAGGGTTTTTTCTAATTCACTATGACAACACACTTGCTGCAAACTGACTTTTTAAGTATTGTGTAACTCAAGTAATATTTGTTTAATTATTAATAAATACTGACTTTAAAATATGTTAACAAAACCTTGGCGGTTGGACCTTCATCCATATTCTTAGTCACCACTATTCTAACAAATTATTTACAAAGAACATAAGCTCGAGCATTTAGAATTTCATTGAACCTGTGCCTTAAGGGGGACTTTTTGTCGACATTTGTTTCATCCCCGCATTCACAGATTTAATCGCTAAGTTGAAAATTACGCGGTGAATTAATCATTTTGAAGCCGACACAGTGGCATAGTGGTTACATGGAGGAAAATAAGACTAGATTCAAGTCCGCGATGTATAAAGTATTACTTACGGTGGGAAAGGAAACACTCCTTGCTAAGTAGCATTTCCGAAATCTCGAAATTGCTCCTCAGATGTTCACTGTAAAGTTTATGTATACCTACTCAACTCACGTGCGCGATTAGTCTCTGGCTCCATTCCATCCTCCTTCTACACTCTTTGCCCCTATTACTGTGTTGCTAGATTAACATTACTTATCCATTTTTAAACCGGTAGTTACTGTGCTCTTTCCTTCAATTCATTTATTTGACAACTAGTGTAGTAAACAGAGTAGCTTATATTAAAAATCACATCGACATATCATCCAAAATCCGACTACTTTACATTGTCACTAATAAAATACATATTTTTAGCATCATAATATTATGACATATTTTCTCACACCATATTTTAGACACAACGATCATTTTTAACAAAGGGAATTAGTTTTACAAGATAATCAATAAATCCATCTAAAACAAATTGTTTCGCTAATATATATATATATATATATATATATATATATATATATATATATATATATATATATATATATATATTATTGCTATGATAAAAGGCTTTAACCAGTGTGACATTGACTTTAAAACCTAATCGAAAAGTTAAGATTATGTATTTCCGATAAGCAAAATGATATTATTATATTATATTTATTAAGCTCCAAAAATGTAAACAGACTGTAATAAGTGTTAAACAATAGGTACAATGAACTGAATGAGAAATTTCAAAATTGCAAACAATGTTTTCTTAGGTTAAGATAATATAAACAGTGATGGAAAAATTTTGAATTTAGCGCCAATAAAGAAAGTGATACTCACCTTTTTGATTCAAGCAGTGATTAATAAATAAATGAACTTCAAGAGGAAGTCATTTTCTTTTTTAGTGTGTGGATAATCTGCGTTGTTATTGGATCAGGTGACATAATCCATTTGAACTTTTGAATTAAGCCAATGGGATTCGGACAGAAGAATGTGACGATTTACGGCATTTTCGTTAATAAGGAGAACGTTTATAACCAGCAGCACGACACCACGCTTCTAAAAAACTCCATTGTGTATTGTCCAAATTTATAATAAAAGTTGTAATAAATGTTCAACCGTCGTGTTTGAAAGGTACAGTGAGGTTAGGCAGCATCGTCACACATGCGTCTAGAACGAAGATTAACATCGCCAGCAAATAATTCAGTGTAAAACAGTATGCATCTGAAGTAGAAACCGTCTTGGAAGCAAGGTACTTATTACAGTTTGAAATATAACACTGTTTCTCACAAATGTACACAAAATTTACGCCAATAAGTAACACTAGTGTCAATGAAGAGTTTACCGACATAAATGTCAGTTGAAACAAACGTTTATATAAAAAAAAGTATATTTCGGCCGATAAATTGGGAGATTACAATAAGTATCAATAGATGTCGCAACGACACCCTCTCTAGAATATAATAATTCAACCAACAGTCATTTTAAATAACGAAGCCGTTACCATAGTAACAGAACGACAGTGTTTGCAGAATCATATAGAAATTTCTTGAATTGAAGTCGGTTCGAACTGCAAATAAAAACTTTAAATAAATATTAAAATTAAATGGCCAATAAGTTTAGGGGACTTATAAGTAGAAACTAAAACTGTTAAATGTTAAATAAATTTTTTGGTAAATTGATTAACTTTAAAACTTTTGTCAATGGAAATTAAGTATTAACCTGAAAAATCTTGTGGTTTCATTTCATATCAGATTACATAATTTTAATTAGTCTTTAAAGAAATTAGGTAATTATAGGCTCTTTGAAGAAAAAAATTGGGTGCTACTGATGACCAGAGAAAGGCATAAAACCAGAATATGTTGTGTGGGTAACCAAATCTATTGTATATTAAAGACCAAGATTGAGTTTTATGTCGCTTCCCAAAACGTTAAAGTTTACGAATTAAAACGTCAAAATTGGCAACATTTAGGCAAATAATCTAAAACTAATATAGGTTATGTAGAGAAAATGTCAGAAGAAACGTGTTTTACAAAGCTTCAAGTTTCAGCTTCAACCGTGGTTTTCCTTCGTTTTACTAAAATGTTTGCAGAAAATTTATTTCAAGTAGACCCTTTAGTCTGATGCTTTGGAAGTAGTTTTAGTTATAGAGTTTATTGAGGAGACCGCGACTTTTGAATTTTGAAAATATTTCTTTACATGAGCGCAAACTGGGTCCCCTAGAATACATGTCCCCAGTTAGTTTCAGTTTGTATCTGTTTACATATATACATGGCGACGCTTTCCTACGGTAAAGCTCAATATATACTTTACTATATAAGATACGAGAAAACATTGTATATGCTAATTATAGGATGTCTTGAGCTGCATCTTATAAAATTATTCTGACAATCACAGGTAGCTCATAAGTCGTTGTGACACCATTTTTTTCTTTTTACTCAATTTTTCCAAAAAAAATTCCTAGTGAGGAGTCCGACGACTGAATTTTGAAAAAATTCCTTCAAATAAGCGCGAACTAGCCCCCATAGAACACATATCCAGGCCTTTTTGGAAGTTTTGCCGAAGAGTTATTTCTGAATAATTATATCGTGACAGGCGGGTAAATACGGGTTTTTTCAGGAACATTTTGTTTATTTTCGGATTTTTTTTACTTGTGCAAAGAGTAAAGTTATTTTAATAAAATATGGGTCCTGCATTGTTTCTACCATATAGTTTAAACTGGTAACTAAATTTGGTGCCTGCTCTCATTTAAAAAATACATATTTTCCATTAAAAACATTTTTTTGAGTTTCAGAAGTTATATACCTATATATTCTAGTTTTGGAAATATTTATATTTACAATCGCATATCATGATTTGGTTAGATTATGTGATTATTTCGATTATTCGAAGAAAAGTTTTAAAAAATTCATATTAACTTCGGTACAAAAATGCAAGAAATAATTAATTTGATTGGATTATCTACATTTACATTTTTATAATATATAAACAATTGATAAATTGTTTTCACAAATTATGTGAAATGAAATTTTAAGGTGGCAGACTTTAGTAATGTTCTTATTTCCAACAGCTTGTGGAATTGTGGCAGGGAAACTTAAAGAAAATTCTCTACTAAAACGCACTTGCCGTGTCCGGATGATCCTGTGGTAAACCAAAATACTGTTATGTTAAATGTTGCGCAGTAAAGAAAACTATTTGAACATATTCTAGCAGCTTTACTTACAAAGTATTTGGTTGTTTTTGGTAACGATATTTCATAGTGTAAGTCAATTTATGTCTTGCTTGAGAATATTTATTTAAAACCAGAAAGACAAGTAAACCAAATTTATTTATCTATCTTATAAGAAAATGAATTATCTTCACAGAAAGACAAAAAAGGATGAACATAAATAAAGTAGGCATACGTTCTAAAGTGTTATTCGGACAGAGCAGTATGAGAATAAATTCTCCATGTGCAGGTGCCTATAACGCTCATAGTTGGGAAAGTGTCAAATAGGTGTGACCTTAAATATATTCAGACGAGGTAAGGATTTACTTGAAAGAAAAAGTGAAAAGACCACCTCTTCTGAATATCAAGTACAAAAACCTAGTAATAATCTTCGTTATTTCCACAAGTTTTTAAAATTTATAGTAATATTAGCCACCTGAAAAAAATAATGGCGTGCGTAACAAATTTTATAACGATTTTTAGTGGACTGGAGCGGATCAATTAATTAAAAAGAAAAAAATTAACCTGTAATTAAATTGGCAAAGCTAATAATTATTCTACAGTCTAAGATCACAAACTGATTTATAGATTAGGTAAAATGCAACCACCGAATAACTAAAAACCTTCTTTCTGTAACAAAATACAAGCAAACTTGTAACGTATTTTTATACCCCTAGCTCAATTATCAAATTCGTAACATCGGTATATTTGCTGAATAACTGTACATGGTCGTTAAATTTATAACAGTTTTCTTACACATACTAAATAGAATGGTCATGTATGCAGATCGCCAATTTTTATTTCAGTTGGATTGCAAAGAAACCATTATTAAGACTCGGCATTGCAAATAGTATAAAGTCAAATAAACAGGGTGAGTTTTTAAAATACTGCAAAAGGGGATATCTCAAAAACTCAAAAGTTTGGACGCAACAAGTGCGTCATGGTAGTGAATTTTCATAAGAATATTTTTAGTTGAAAATATGTAAATATGCAAGCAGGCATCAATATGGTTACCGGTATAGCCTATATAGTAGAAACAATGTACCATTTTTTTTTTTTATTTTTTTATTTTTTATATTATTGGCTGCGGCATCTCAGGCCATTAGCACATTCTTTTCCATCATTTAATATTTTTTAACAAATTTTCCAGACAAAGTCAATATGGCTCGCCCGGGAATCGAACCCGGGACCTCTCGCTTTGCAGGCTGGCACCTAGCCACCTGCGCCACGAGGGCGTCAACCATATTTATTAAAATTACTTATTGTTTGAGACGGTACAAAAACTTTCCGAAAACAAACTTAAAATATTGGTTTCCCAACCTTAGGTTAATATCAATTGAGTGATTAAAATTTGAAGGATATAATGAAAATTCGCTACCAGAACGCACTTACTGCATCTCGATGTTTATGCTTACAAACATGCGTCATATTTCTCTAGAAAATGCAAAAATGCAGTAATATAAAGGTGTTAGAAAAAACAATTGTTGGGATCAGCAATGACCTATGGACCACTCGGCGATTTTTATAAGATGCCGCTTCATACACCCCTATAATTAACGTATACGATTTTTTCTTGTAGCTTGTATAATATTAATTATGTATATTCAGCTTTCCGTATAAATGAGTTACTCTCTCTCTCTCTCTCTCTCTCTCTCTCTCTCTATATATATATATATATATATATATATATATATTATATATATATATATATATATATATATATATATATATATCTGAACAAATAAAAACTGACAACCCGGATATTGATTCTTGGGGGCCTAGTTTGCACTCATTTGAAAATTATCTAAAAATTAAAGACCGTTAAACCATAGACTTAACTAAACCTACAGCCAAACCATCGGAGAAAGGGTCTATTTGAAATGAATTTTCTGTAAATACTTTAGTAAAATGAAGGACAATGACGGTTGAAGCGAAAACTTGAGGGTGTGCAGAACACCATTCATGACATTTTGTTTACATATGCCATACTTATTTTAGGTTCTTTGCCTAAATGTTGCGAATTTTGACACTTCAAATCGCGACTTAGACGTTTTGAGGAAAACTCCAAATTTTGTTCTGCCCATAACTTTGTTTCCTTTAAACCCACAGACCTAAATTTTGGTGCATGGTTCACTATTTATAATACGAACACGCGTACCACATATGGTTGCCGTCACGTTGTGATTTCCGGAGATATAGTTTTTTACGAAAGGAAACACAAAATTTTCCAGGAAATCCTGCGCTATTTTCCTATCTAACGAACTTGTCCAAGCCGCTTGAAAAAGGAAGGTACTCATCCAATTTTATCAAAATCGGCCTATTATTTTTTTAATTATCCGTGTGATACACACACACACACACAGATTCACTAATAGTCCCAGAAAACTGTTCTGATGCTAAATAAATACTGTATATTAAAACTGCGAAAGGAAACGATCTTTATATTTCATTGAATTAGGTAACATCGCATTCCTTCAAACGTTTTTCTTGTCTTTTATAAACCTCGAACATAATAATATAAAGTGAAACCTTAATAAGGTAGGGCATGTGTTCGTATGAATATACCAGCAATTTTCGGAAAGAAGAGCAGAAAAAGGCCGCGCTAATTTGTTATATAACCAGTAAATGTGATTTTATTGCATTGTATTCCTGTCACAGAAGAATATTACTTCGCGAATCTCACAATATGGAATTCGTTTTTATTGTACAATAAAGCCCGCTCGCAGAGAGCAACATCTGAATGTTTTCATCATATTCTCGAATATCGCATTCATTGTGAAACTTAAAGAGAATAGCTTTTTGTTAAGGCCCGGATAGAGAGCGTCAATTGTTGATCCACAGGCATGTAGTTTCATTTGTAACAAGCCAGCATTTTACAAGTGGGGGTGATATATGTCCAAATTTCTGACTCCTCGCGCTCGTTTGAAATTAGTGGTTTTTGCTTTATTTCTGTACTGTCAGCGTGAGATGGCAGACGGCATTATATATTTCGTATAACAAATATATATATATATATATATATATATATATATATATATATATATATATATATATATATATATATATATATATATATATATATATATATATATATATATTATTATTATTATTACTTTGGATTGTCATTTGTTTTTGAGCTACATGTATCAACGTTTGTTTTTATTAAGGCAGCCATATTGGGTTTTTGCTCATGTGATAGCCTGTGAAAAGAACTTTCCAATGATGTACATCATGCTTGGGAAATCTTGTAATTGCACTGACAATTTTGAGAAAAACCGTTTTAAGGATAGTAGGCTACAAAATCCAGTACCAGAAAACAAATGACAAAAAAAAATGTTCAAAAAGCAGTAGGCAATGGAGTCTCAACAATAGACTTCTCCTTTCAACATAATCTTCCGTAATGATCCACGATAAAGAAATATGAACTTTGAGCACACCAATGAATCGGCCCATTATTTCAAATGATATTTTACATTACAACATTATCCTAAAAAAATGTTATAATTAATTAACTAGGTAAACCTAGTAAATAACTAACTTTACTAACATACCTCCATAGAAAGCAGATTAATAGTTTACGAAGACGCCTTTGAAAATTGTTTGATTTTTAAACGTAAGTCAACTGAAAAACAACAATAGAAAGGTTGCTATGGATATAACACTATCGCGACAATAAAGAATATTGTCATTCTTAACTACCTGAACAGTTTGAGCTGTATTTAACACGTTGCTTAAAATTTTGTACTAAATAGTTTGTTTCCTGTTTATTTTAAATATTATTCAACAATCTGTTCAGTAATGAAGAATATTTTAACATGTTGGAATGTTATATTTCTCAGGATAGTGAGCAATCTATTGAACGACGGTAGCTTCCACGCAAAGAAACTACCAATGCCTAGAAATGAAGAAAGTAATAACGCCGTCTTACAGGTTTCAAACGAAAACCCTCCGCAATCTGTTCAGTTTTATGGTGAACAAATTGATGTTCCAAAAAGTACGGTACACCGTGTATTAAAAAAAGTCATTACCATCCATACAAACCTACAATTGTACAAGGCTTAAATGTTGACGATTACCCTAAGCGACTTCCATTATGCAGATGGTATCAAGGACAATGTCAGCGAGCTGAAATTTTTCATCTGAAAATAATAAAATAATATGGACTGATGAATCCAGATTTACAAATTGTGGTGTGTATAGTCGCCATAAGAGGCATTATTGGGCAAATGAAAATCCCCATCTAAAGGAGGAAAGACGATTGCAAGACAGATTTTGTATTAATGTTTGGTGCGGCTTATTAGGTAAAAAACTTTTATTTTTATTTGTAGATTAGACAGTTAATTTTAAAAATTTCAGGTGACTTCCTTGTTGGTCCGCTTTTTTTGAAAATAATTTAACTGGGGAAAGGTATCTTAATCTATTGAGAAATGATATCTTACGAACAATTAGAAGAGTTCATGATAATTTAGACGAGATTTGATACCAACAAGACGGTTGTCCAGCTCACAATGCTAGGATCGTCAAAGAATTTTTGTACCAAAATTTTAATAATCGTGTCATTTGTAACAATAGGCCGGTTCGTTGCTGTGCTCGGAGTCATGATATAACACCCATGAATTTTTATTTTTGGGGTACTCTGAGGAATGATGTGTAAAAATTCGATCCACCACAAAATATCAATGAATTCCGAAATAGAATTACGAAAGTTATAAATCATATTAACCAAAACACCCTCACCAGAGTTTGCAGTCATGTTTTAAAAAGGTGTGTAAAGTGTATTGAACAAAATGGTGGCCATATTGAACAATTTTCTATTTAGTGTATTTTTAGGTTTCTATTTTATTATTGGTTGAGTTCCGTTCCTAATTGTGTTGTTTTGTGGAGTTTAAGTTTCTATTTGTTATTGCCGGATTTCGTGATTAAACGGTTTCACATAATATTACGTAGCATTATTACCTAATTTAGTATTGTAAATTAAATCACAATATTTTTTATAGTGAATCATTACGGAAAATTATGTTAAAAGTAGAAATCTAGTGTTAGACTCCATGGCCTACTGCTTTTTGAACACTTTTTTTTGTCATTTGTTTTATGGTATTTGATTTCATAGCCTACTATCCTCAAAACGGTTTTTCTTAAAATTGTGAGTGTAATTACAAGATTTATCAATCATGTTGTACATCATTGGAAAGCTCTTTTCACAGGCTATCATATGAGTGATAAATGCAATATGGCCGCCATCATAAAAACAAACGTTGATTCCTGTAGCTCAAAAACAAATGACAATCCAAAGTTGAGAATAGCACAAAAAGATTACACTGTAAAAAGTGTCCTGATAATGTGCAAGTCTTAGACATGTCAGATCAACGCCTACTTAGACATTGAAGAAAAAAGAAATCGATAAATTTTGGTTTTTCAAAATAACTTGAAAAAGAAAAGAGGCAGAGCAAAATACAAGTCATATTTGGAACGAGCATGAAATTCTACAAGACATTGCTGATTTAACCGTCTCCCTATCTCTAATAATAACGGAGATAGCAATACATTCCTATCCAGTTTGGGACACACTGTATAGATGTGTGTGTATGTATGTATCACACCGATAATTAAAAAAATAATAGGCCGATTTTAATTCAATTTGGTAAGTACCTTCCTTTCACAAGGAGCTTGGACAAGTTCGTAGGCCAGAAAAATAGGCGTAGGTTTTCCTGGAAAATGTTGTGTTTTCTTTCGGAAAAAAATTATATCTCCGGAAATTACAATGTAGGGGCAACTAAATTTGGTGGGCGTGTTTGCATTATAAAGAGTGAATCATGCATCAAAATTTAGGTCTGTAGGTTTCAAAGAAAAAAAGTTATGGGCACTTAAACAAAAATTTGGAGTTTTCCTCAAAACGTCAAAGTCGCGATTTGAAACGTCAAATTTCGCAACATTTAAGCAAAGAACCTAAAACAAATACGGATTATGTAAACAAAATGTCACATGAAGGTTATTCTGCAAACCCTCAAGTTTCAGCTTCAACCGTCAATGTCCTTCATTTTACTAAAATATTTACAGAAAATTCAGTTCAAATAGACCCTTTCTCCGATGCTTTGGCTGTAGGTTTAGTTAAGTATATGGTTTAACCGTCTTCAAATAAGCGAAAAGTAGGTTCCCTAGAATCCATATTCGGATTGTCAGTTTTTATTTGTTTAGATATATACAGGGTGACTTATTTCTGCCGTAAAGCTCAATATATATTTTTTGTTATTATACAAGCTACGAGAAAAAATTGTATACGTTAATTATAGGGTGTCCTAAGCTGCATCTTATAAAGATATTTTTACAATCACAGGGTAGTTCTTTGGTGATCCCTACAATTGTTTTTTTCAAACATCCTTATATTATTGCATTTTAGCATTTTTTAGAGAAATATGATGCATGTTTTTAAGAATAAAAATCGAGACGCAGTATGAGCGTTTTGGTAGCGAATTATCATTATATCCTTCAAATAATTTCAATAACTCAATTTGCTATTAACCTAAGGTTGGGAAACCAACATTTTAAGATTTGTCGGAAAATTTTTATACTTTTTCAAACAATGAGTCATTTTGATAAAATATGGTACATTGTTTCTACTATATAGGCTATACCGGTAACCAGATTGATGCCTGCTTGCATTAGAGAGACATATTTGCCATTAAAAACATTTTTATGAAAATTCACTTCCATAACGCAAATTAACAGCATTTGTACTTAGGTTGCTTTTTAAAAAAATTTATTAAACTATTTAATACTACTTAAAAACAAACTAACATAGTTACTGTCTAAAATATAACTCTACAGATATTACCCAAAACAATGTCTTTATATAGTATCTTTAATCGGACAAGTGTTCGTTGCACGTTCTCACGAGAACATGCTGATCTAGCTTCTTCTGAACTCGCACTGCTGACACTATCAGCAACGGTTGGTATAATTCGTAGAATGTGCTGATGGGGACTGTTGCATGTAAATGCAACTTGATACCATCTACGTGACTTATTGTGAGAAGGCATGTGTTAACTCCTCCCTTCATTAGAGGACGGAACCCTTGGGTTTCGGAATTCTTAAAGGATTTTCCGCTTCTGCTTTGTTTCTTTCATTCTGCTGGGCACATCTTCTTCTGACAAAAACTATAATAAATATTGCTGCTAGAAGGATTCATATGATGTAGAGCAGGATCATTCCAAATACTTGTATGGTACAAAAGGAGTCTAATTTTGTTGGGAATTCTACTTTTTATAGACTGCAGCTGAGGTCTGGTGTTGCTTACGTCGTGCAGAGGGACGTTTTCCAGTTCCATCGCTGGCAGTTCTTCTATACTCATTTTTCTTTCTGGAACTTCTTCCAACTTTGGTAAGGAGAACAATTGTTGTGCCTCAGCTGAGCTTTGCACTATACTGTATCGACACCAATCGACAACTGACATCTTGGTTTGAGTGTCACCATATACGCGCCTTGTATAATTTGTGTGTTTTCTTCTCCTGAGCATTTGATTGCTATCTTGGTTTCCTTTGGAGCCAACACCATAAACTCTGTGTTGCCATATTTGTAAACGATAGTCTTGATAATTTTTACAGTTTCTTGTACACAATTATTGATAGGCTTTAGGAAATTAATTAGCCTAACAACTTCACAGGGACGATCTTCACTGACATCTGCTATTGTATCTTCTGTGCAGACATATATCTCGTTCGAAACTCCTGGCATGGGTTGTTTCTAAAGGCGTATTGTTGCTCATTTAGGATAAGGTACCTGTATCGAGGTATTATTGTAGAGAAGCTGTTAGGATTGGTTTATATAGGTAGAGAGTACAGTTGGTAGTAAATATAGTCCGATTTGTCTATTAGTGGAATATCAATTGTGTGCTTTCTTTATTTTTGTTCGAAAATGTGCATACAGGGTGGACAAAAATTATCACCATGTTATTGAACCAGTGTTGCTGTCGGCGGCGTCACCTAGCGGTAGTGGTGAAATTGATACCGCCATCGTATTATGCATGATGCCTAATAATACCATGCCACATTTCATAATAATATTTTGGACCGCTTTCAAGATATTTGAAAAAATAGTTTTAAGAAAAATTATTTAAACACCCTGGAAAACGAAAACGAGTAAGATTTTACTGAGGCATGTTGAGCCTAATCGCTTTGTTTTTGTGCCAGTTATCACCCCTTAGCTGACGTCCAATTAGTGATGGGGCGGTGCTATTAAATAGTGGCTGAATGTTGAAAAACTCAAACTGCCCTAACTCAGTTTTTTTAAACGGAACAGCCTGTAATATGTGGCTCAAAAGTTAAGGACTGCTTTAGCTTTTGTATAACACTCTAGTTTTGGAAATATTTACATTTATAATCACAAAATTCAGTTCCTTATTCAATTATAATAACTGGTCAGATGCTGTGGTTATTTGGCGAATTTATGAAGAAAATATTGAAAAATTTTAATTAACTTTGCTACCGAAAAGGTGAGAAATAAATAGTTAGATAGGATTATCCATACATTATCTTAAAAAAAATTCACTAATGAAGAGATCCCGACTTTTGAATTTTGAAAAAATTTCTTCAAATGAGCGCTAATTAGGCCCCCCAGAACACATATCCGAGGTCAGTTTCAATTTTGATATGTTTATATATATATATATATATATATATATATATATATATATATATATATATATATATATATATATATATATATATATATATATATATATATATATGTATATATATATATATATATATATATATATATATATATATATATATATATATATATATATGTGTATCACATCGATAATTAAAAAAATAATGGGCCGATGTTGATTAAATTTGGTGAATACCTTTCTTTTTCAAATTGCTTGGATAAGTTTGTTAGGCAAGAAAATAGGCCCAGGTTTTCCCGTAACATTTGGTGTTTTCTTTCGAAAAAAATTTCAATCTCCGGAATTAACGAAGTAAGGGCAACCAACCAAATTTGGTACGCGGGTTTATATCCTTACAGGTAAGTTACCTACTAAAACTTAGCTCTGTAGGTCAAATGACAAAAAAGTTATAGGCATTGAAACGAAAATAAATTGACATTTTTCTCAAGACGTCAGAGTTGCGATTTTAAACGTCAAAATTGACAACATTTAGGCAAAGAACTTAAATCTATTACAGGCTATGGAAATAAAATGTCTCAAGAAGAATGTTTTACAAACCCTGAAGTCTTAGTTTCAACCGTCATTGTCCTTCATTTTACTAAAATGTTTCCAGAAAATTAATTTCAAATAGACCCTTTCTCTGATGCTTGGCAGTAGTCTTAGCTAAAAAGTTTATCGTTTAATGGTATATAATTTTTGTCGAATTTTCGTGAAAAATCAATAACGTTCAATATATCCGTTATTATACAAGATATGAAAAAATTGTATATATTAATTATAGGGTGTCTTGAACTACATCTTAAAAAATTATTTCTACACTCACAGGGTGGTCCATAAGTAGTTGGTGATACAAATTTTCTTTTTTTTTAACCAAACACGCCTTATGTTATTGCATTTTTGCATTTTCCATCGAAATATAATGCATGTTTGTAAGAAAAGAAATTCTGGACACAGCAAGTGCGTTATGGTAGCGAATTTTGTTTAGAGGCTTCATATTCAAATAGCTCAATTTGCTATTAACCTATAAGGTTAATCAAGAAACGAGTTTTTTCGGGAACACTGTAAGTTTACTTTCGGAATTTTTTGTACATTTTCAAACAATAAACTTATTTTGACCAAAAATGGCACATTGTTTTTACTATATTGGTTATACTGGTAACCAAATTTGATGCCTGCTTTCCTAAAAAGAAACACATATTTGCTATTAAAAACATTTTTATGAAAATTCACTACCATAACGCATTTTTTTTATAATATAGAAGCAGTTGATAAGTTGTTTTTACAAATGACAAATGAAACTTCAAAGTGACAGACTTAGATAACGTTTTTATTACTGACAGCTTGTGACATGAACATATGAGCATTTTTCGGTTTATGTTTTTCCACTGGTTCAAATTTCAGTGATATGTTAAAACAACAACTTTCTACATTTTCTCTTTTTTTTAATTTTAATTATAACTTAGGTATATAATCTGAACGTTATGTATTTTTTGAGCAGATTTTCGTCTAAAAATTATTTAGTTACATTTTTTTGTGGTTTCATGGAAATCATTTTTTGTAAGGTTTTTGTGAAATCGGGTAATTAGGTAAATAATAAATGTTCAATAAAATGTTCCATAAAATATTGCAAAAAAAAACTTCGAAAATTCGTGGAAAAAATTGTTAAGCAAATTTTCGTAAAAACTACAATTTGCGTGTAACATTACAAAGCCCAATTTTTTAAAGAAAGTCGCGAATTTTCCTAAAAGAAATTACTTGCAAATCTTTCACATTTATTTTGGAATTTCCGTTAAAAAGCTTTTTGTGGATAATTATATCTTGACAGGCGGCAGTGGCATAAGTTTGTCAACAACCATCGTCCACGATAGAGGTGATAACACTCCTCATTGAGTTTTCCCGTCGTTACTGTTGCGTTGGTTTTATTTATGGTTCCTGTGATAACACGGATTTTTAGTATTGCCAATGAATGCACTAAGGGCTACTTTTTGGTTAAAAAAGTTTTGTCTCACCCTCACTAGACAATGTAAGGGTGTCTAATGTGCATTTGACTGCCTGATAGGCGACTTGTTGTACATGGGCGGTTTTCTAGACTAATGATAGTAGTTTATAAAAGAGAATATATTTTGTCTATTCTAAGCTGCACCTTATAACACAAAAGTTTTAACACATAAATATCCCGGGATTTTATTAAAATCTTGAAATTGATCGTTATCGATCTTTGTGCGTTACTTTTCATACACACTGTGTACCGTCTAAATAACCTACATATGTATGCTTGATTGCTCCTATTTTGTTATGGTTATTGATTACGGTCTCTGTTCATATATCATTTAACACCGTTACTAAATTGAATGGCCTATTTTTGGAGTTATTGAGAACCATTAACAGTCTTATTTGTCACTGCCAGAAGGCTAGAGAAATGTCCCTATTCGGCTCCTATACCGCCTAAAGCGTCTAACCAATAACATTCGCCTCTCTTCTTTTAAAGTGTGTACATCCATTTCTTTTATACGGAGTATTTTTCAATTTGCCATATTGTATTTTAGGGACGAAATTATTCTTACACACAGTCAAAAGCGTTTATCACTTAAAAATTACCACAGAGTTCGATGTTATCAATATATGTGAGGAAGACAGAACAAGCACGAGTAATTCTATTCCATATTTCTATATAACAAACACATATATTAACGAACTAAAAAAACAATTTTCCCATTCTAATGAAACTAGATATGTATCTTTATCAAAGAGATTAGGTCGGATATGATAATTGTCATATTCAATCAGACAAGCTGTTCCAAATCATTTTTTGTTTTAATTTTTACAGTATACTAGCAAGGAATTTAAATCGTTTCGCCCTTAGGAGGAGTCGTAAAGCTGCAAGTCATGTGTAACATGCGATGTTGGGCACGTTAAAATTCCATAGCCTTCTTTAATAAAGGAAAGGGTCCTGCAAAATTCCCAGGATAGTGAGGCGAAATTGCTGCTTGGCGTCGGTGATTGACCATAGTCCCTGAAATACGCCTACGTTAAATAAAAGAAAGAAACATAATTCGACGAAAAAAAGTAATTATTTTAATTACCATATTTGCCGATTTTTACAGACGTTAGACACATACGACCACACACTTAAATATATGCAGGGTGTATTTAACTGGAGGGGCACAAATGATACCATATATTCCTTTGGTGAAAATAAGTAAATTTAACCTAACATACCTCTGTGTTTTTTTCTTTAACATCGGCCTATTTCCGCAACTATGCCCAATCACCGACGACAGAGAGCAGTTTCACCCCACTCTCCTGGGCACTTTTTCGAACTCCTGCTTTTCTGTAAGAAGGGTAGGGATCTTTAACGTGCTCCACATCGCATGGACACAGGACTGATGGCTTTACGCCCCCTCCGAAGGGCGGAACCTGTCTACATTTAACTTGCTCAAATACAATGCCACGACAACGGCTGAGGTTAATGTTACCTGGGATCGAACCCAGTACCCTTCGGTTCAGAGGCACACGTTCTTACCACTCAACCACCAAGGCTCCAACCTAACATACCTGGTTTCCATAATAAAAGAGATACAGGGTGTCAAAGTGAAAATAAAAAATAATTTGTCCTTCAACAATTTCTAATGTTTTAGCCAAGACATGTTTCCCATTTTATAGCGAGGCATTTTTTCAGGTTTGGAAAAATAATATAATAATTATTTATGGCTGTCGCGTAGTGCCTTCTACAGGAAATGTTATGGATTAATTTTTTCTTAGCACTCCTGTACATCTTTTAGCGAGAAAACAGGAATAATTAGACTTTTTTAAACAAAGAAAATGGTTTGTCAATCGTCGGGGAGATATTTTTGATTTTATAAATTAGTGGTTTGAATTTATACCACCACGAATATTAATGTCCAAAACGAACTTTTTGCTAAGAAATTCAAAACTCATTGCTTCATAGCGTATCCGTATTGTAAAATTATGTGTCTAAATTTTCGTTAAGCCTTTAATTTTCTGAAGAAAAAACTTTTATTTTTTTTCAGTAAAAAAACACTAAAAAATGCATGCTGCCATGGCGACTTAATAGCAAAGCGATCTAGTATAAACTTGTTTAAATTTTACATAACAAAATCTGTTGTACGATAATAACAGGAACAAATAATTGTTGCAAAATACATATTTATTTTCAGTTTAACAGCAACTATTTGACAAAAGGCATAAAACTAAAAAACAAGAGTCAAATAAAACAATAAATACATAACCTAAGAGAAAAATTAACTAACAATTATTAAAAAATAAGATAATTTAAGCATTTTTTCGAAGTACTTTCCATTTTCTTAAAAACATAGTCTAATTCTACGATTAAAACTACGCCGTTCCCTTGCAAGAATGTTTGTGGTGTTCTTTACTTTGCTAAGCAGCTACCAAGATTCGTCGACGAAGGTTTCTGACATTCTTTACTTTGCTAAGCAGCTACGAAGATTCGTCGACGAAGCACTTCCACACTATCAATTGGGTTGAAATACACAATTTTTCTAGGTGACTCCATAAAAAGTAGTCCATGGGTGTGAGGTCCGGTGAGCGCGCAAAACATTTGTCGGCTGCATCATTCCCTCGACCTATCCGTCTCCCAGGAAAATTTAAATATAACGATTTAACCTAACTGCTAAGGTCCTATGAGCTGGAGCTCCGTCCTGCGCGTACCACATCTTTTCACGGATAGCTACTGGTACCTCTCTAAGCAATATTTGAAGTCGCTCACAGATATTCCGCTGCATTGAGACGCCGAGGAAGAATAAACAGACAAAACATTATGCTGAGATCTCTATTTACAGACTTGGTGGGGATTTTGATCAGACCATGAATGAATATTGTGACGGTTTACTAAACCATCTCTTTGAAGTTATGCTTCATCAAGAAGAAATTTGATAAAATATTAACATTTTGTCTCAAAATATTCATATACCATTAACAAAGATATATCCTGTGCGCTAAATCCCCAGCAGTCAATTCTTCCACAGGTTGTTGGTGGTAGGAGTATTAAAGATTATCATGAGCAATCTTCTAAATTGTGCTATCAGAAACATTTTAGTGGGCCAAAAATTTCCATGTTCTTCTCAAGATTGTGATCTAAATTATCAAAGACAACTTCTTCAAGATCTACATTGCGAATCAGACGTCAAGTCTTTTTTATATCGTCGCAGAAAGTTTTCGACTACGAACGCCGGACTTAACACATCTGGCATAATAAAGTCTTAAGGCAGCAGCACAATTCTTGTGACATTCCAAAAATGCTTGCAACATATCAACATACCAGTCATTAGTTTAATTTGTCATACTATTCAATTCCAAACCTATTTAATATCCAAGTAAAAAGGGAATAAAATCAACAAATACCTGAGAATTTCTTTAACTGAATTTTAATAATTACTATTTATTATCAACTGACATTTATCTACTAGATCGTCTTGCTAGTAGATCGCCATAGCAGCATTATTTTAATAGGTTTTTTTGGTGCAAGAAAATTGAAAGCTTTTTTTCAAGAAGTTAAAGTTCAGCCTGTATCTCCTTTCTTATGCGAGTTTGTATATAGGTATGTTGGATTGAATCAACTTATTTTCACCAAAGAAATCTCTGGTATTATTGTGCCCCTTCATACCTATACAGGCTGTTTAAAAAAACATGCACCATCGCTCGTGGGGCAATTCCTTACTAAAAAATAAGAAAAAAAGTTACAGTGCACATGGCCCGGAAACGCATAGTTTCCAATATACAGGGAGTTGAATTTTAATATTTTTTTAAATTTTTTATAAATAATTTCAAAACCACTGGATTGATTTTAATGAAACTTGGAACTTGAAAGTGTATTATGAAAGTGCATATTTTCAAGTGAGACTCTGCTTACAACTGCGTCAGTGGCGTGCGTACGGGGCAACTGTAAAAATTCATTTGGGGAAAAATATGTGCGCCACTGTCTTTTTCCAATTTTGATACATCAGTTATGAAGCTTATTACATAAGCCACAAAAGCTGCCTCTTGGTATTTTTTCGTTCAGGGTATCCCCTAGGAGATATGATTAATTTTATAAAAAGGTGCAAAGTACCGATTAGTCGGCGTAATAATAATAATAATAATATATGTTTACTGCAACCATAAGAATATGAAAAACAAAACATACAGTAAACATTACAGCAATAAACGTGCAAATAACTAACCTACGTAAAACTTATTGGTGATAAACATTGAAATGAATATTACAAACATTGACAAAAAATGATAAATAAAAAATAAAAATAAAAAAATGAAAAAAGTAATCGTAAAGACACCATGATTTTTCCAAACTCTTGTTTTTTGTATATTACTCAATTGACTTTTATAACAAAGCTAAAGAAAATGTTGAAAGTGACCACCATTAGCGTCGTTACAATTATTTAACCTTCTGCGCAAAGATCTTCTTACTCTTCTGCAAATATTTTAATCTTCTCTAATGCTGTCAAATGCATATTCTATTCTTCCCAACAATTCTTCTCGTGTATTTACTGGTGTTTTATACACTATTTCTTTTAAATGCCCCCACAAATAAAAATCGAGAGGATTCAGGTCCAGAGATCGAGGTGGCCATGACACCGGACCTCCACGACCAATCCATCGGTGACCGTATGTGTTGGCTAAATATGTTCTTACAACTGCTGTAAAATGTGCGGGCGCACCATCATACTGGAACCACATTGTACCATTTCTCATAAAAAGCGGTAGTAACAACGGCAAATCATTTTGTAAAAAGCTTAAATATGATTCATGGTCAAGACGATTCGGTAGAACAACAGGACCAATTATGTGATTTTCAATAATAGCAGCCCAAATATTGATGGAAAATTGATACTGCGAATTTGCAACTCTTAGAGAGTGTGGGTTTTCATCGGCCCATGTATGTAAATTGTGAAAATTTACGATACCTTTTCGCGTAAATGACGCCTCATCAGTAAATAGTACACGTTTAGAAAAATGTTGGTCGTGCCTAAGTTTGTTTAAGAACCACTGACAAAACATTACCCTTGGTTAAAAGTCTCTAGGTAGAAGTTCCTGGACACGTGTAAAATGGTAGGGATATAAACTTTGATCCTTCAGAGTTCTGTGAACTGATGATGCCGAAATATTACCCAGTTCGGTGGCAATAATTCTCGTACTTGTACTAGGATCACGTTCAACTCTATTTAATATTGCCTCTTCAACTCGTACAGTTCGGCGGTATCTTCTGCGTCCAGAGTCAGCTTTTAAAGGTTTTAAAGAACCAGTTTCTCTCAAATGTCTTACAATACGTGGGAAAATATTTTTGTCAGGAATTCTTCTTTGCGGATAAGTTTCTGATAAACTCGCATAGCTTGTCTAGCATTTTGATTTGTTTGTCCATAAATTAACAACATATCAGTCAAATCCGCTGAAGTGTACTTAATGAAAACCATCTTGAGAGGAGGAAATAATATTAATGAGCAGCTCAGTATCAACAAATAACTAAAAACGAAAATACTGCACCGTATCAAAATTTAAAGAATAGCACGAAAACTCTTTTGACGCCTACAAAGCACTTCAAAATTGTAGAATTTAGAGAACTGTCAAAAATTATAGTTTCATGGCACTTTACGATTACTGTTTTCATTACTCCAACGAATCGGTACTTTGCCCCTTTTTATAAAATTAATCATATCTCCTAAGGGATACCCTGAACGAAAAAATACCAAGAGGCAGCTTTTGTGGCTTATGTAATAAGCTTCATAACTGATGTATCAAAATTGGAAAAAGACAGTGGCGCACATATTTTTTCCCCAAATGAATTTTTACAGTTACCCCGTACGCACGCCACTGACGCAGTTGTAAGCAGATTCTCACTTGAAAATATTTACTTTCATAATACACTTTCAAGTTCCAAGTTTCATTAAAATCAATCCAGTGGTTTTGAAATTATTTATAAAAAATTAAAAAAAATATTAAAATTTAACTCCCTGTATGTTGGAAACTATGCGTTTCCGGGCCCATGTGCACAAGAACTTTTTTTCTTATTTTTTAGTAAGGAATTTCCCCACGAGCGATGGTGCATGTTTTTTGAAACAGCCTGTATATATATATATATATATATATATATATATATATATATATATATATATATATATATATATATATATATATATATATATATATATATATATATATATATATATATAGGGTATACTACGAAATATTCAAATATATTTAACAGCGGGGATGTCATGTAGAACACTTATAATGTTCCCTATTATTCTATTTGTATTTACTAATTACCTTATCTAATTTTTGACTTTTATTATCCTACGAATAATATTGTTTCTTTGTTAATGTCTCGTTACTTATAATTATTAAAAGGAATCGTCTTTTTAAACAATTTAATAAGGAAAAATGTTCTAATAATTTAATTTTTATTTATTTACTTAATTAAACTATGGCAAACTCACAACGGACACTGTTAACACTATTATTGCTACTCTTTTCTCTTTTCAAAAAATGAAACGTTGATAACAGAAAAACTATTGCAGATAGGTAAGGTGTATGTTATATCAGTCGACGTAAAATTAAATTTTCTATCCAAATATGTACAAATATACAGGCTGTTCTATTTAAAAATAAGAAAGAGTTTGTAATCTTTGAAGTTTTCCGGATTCGCCATTACATTTTGAACATACTGTATAATGAGATCAATTATCCCTATACATTCCACAAATCTAATATCTGTGATAGAGACTAACAAAATTTTACTCCTTAATTATGAAAAAAAAATTGACAATAAATCGCTTCAATATTTCAATGCAAATGAATAAACATTTTCAAAAATCACAATATTGTTGAAACGGTTGAAGGTAGATTAAGATAGTTGACGTTGGTGTACACAGAATTTTACGAGCAATCCAAATATGTAAAAACATACAGCGTGTTTCATTAAAAATAATAGTTGGTCACTACTTCCTGTTAAACCGGAAGCGATATCGACTCAAAATTATTTTACTTGAAAAGAGCGTTATGTCTTATATATGATTGCAAATTTTCAGAGTCGAAATGCGTTAATAAGTAGAAAAATCTCCAACCAACACATTTCGTAGTAGACCCTGTATATATACATACATATATATATATATATATATATATATATATATATATATATATATATATATATATATATATATATATATATATATATATATATATTCTAAAAAATTGTAGGATATCCGTCAGTT
Source organism: Tillus elongatus (assembly GCA_964006375.1). Lineage (NCBI taxonomy): Eukaryota > Metazoa > Arthropoda > Insecta > Coleoptera > Cleridae > Tillus > Tillus elongatus. The sequence goes on along the minus strand of OZ023269.1, from coordinate 102,241,393 downwards.
GTACAATTAAAACTCTTAATTAATGGCCTAGCTTTCGGGAAAACGTATTCCATTTTCAAGGCGACAGCATGGAAAAGAAAAAATTTACAATTTACATAGAAAAAGTACAAAGGTTTTAAATACTTACATATAACGTGAGTTTGACTTGAACTTGAGCAAATTAGTAAATAGTAATAATTATTTGAAAAATTTGACTGAAGTCGATAAGTCACACTGGCATATGCAGCTAACTATTGTTAATTATTTCCTTTCTTAAGTTTATTAAATTGTCGTTGAATGTAATTTTTAAGTCCTCTAAAAATAATTTGTTGTTATCGAAAGTTTCACAGTGTAAGATAGAAACATTGCTAAAATTTATATTGTGGCCACTATCAAGCAGGATCTTTAAAGATAGATTAATACAGCACAAGTGATATACGTTTACAAAAAATAACTTGTTCTTTGTCTGAACACAATATTAATACTACCGTCACAAAAACCATATATATATATATATATATATATATATATATATATATATATATATATATATATATATATATATATATATATATATTATTGAATATGTGGGTCTTATTATTGTTCATATTAATGTTTATATTGTATTTTTAATTAAGTAATTGTCTGTAATTATGTTATTTGTAAGTATTTAATTAATTATTTTTGTATTTAAAGTATATTTTATGACTTAATTTGTTGATTTTAACTGTTGGGCGCCTTTTGGTTTGCTTAAAATAAGTGCAAGTTTAATATAGTTAATTTAAGTTTAGACCATAATTTTACGTACAATTCAATCATGTACTAACTTGTAGGGTTTTCTATTTAACATAACAGAGTTGACGGCAATTGTTGGTAATACCGGAAGAGCAGGCATTTTAAAACTATTTCATGTGAATGGAACTTCAGTCAGAATGGCTAGATCCAAATTTTCAGAAAAAAATTTCAGCTCGAGGTACGAAAACTTTCAATGGAGTAGTTTCGTGAGTCACCTAAATTTAAACGGACCTTGGATATGGGTTTTAGGGACCCTAATTCGCGCTCATTTGGAACAATTTCTCAAAGGTCTCACCATTGTTACTAGTTATCAGTGAATTTTGTTATTGAAAATTGACCAAAGTTAAATCATTTGTCTGAACTAACACATAAGATTCAACAAAATTCAGCACTGCTTTGAGGAATAATTCACAATATTATTTATGAACATCATAAGGTCTGGGTTTGACATGGTTAAGGGAAATTAAAGGCCTTTACTACCAGACAAACTGATTTATTCTAAAAACCTCGCGTTTCAACACATTATCGTGCCATCTTCAGGGGTTTAGACCTAGAATGTAAAAAGGTGGTTATCAGAAACTATGATTCTGGTAGGTCTACAATGCGAGTGATTGACACCGCAACTACAGAAAGAATAAAAAGTCCAGCAAAGCTAAATGTCAAATACGGGGTTTTTAGAATAAATCAGTTTGTCTGGTAGTAAAAGCCTATAATTTCCTTTAACCAATTCACAATATGTATGACCATAATATTAATTGTCACGTGCGTCAAACTGCCGATTTTTTCGTTAACAACTTTGAATATAATATTTATAGCACCGTAATACCAAGCGAAGTTCATACAGCAAAAATATATCTGCTCGGTCTTTCTGCAAATACTCTGTCATGGTTGTCAAAAGTAGTTTTAATAGTGTCTTATTCTAGGTCAGTACGGAACATAATATGTCGTATGTCGAATAACAAGCAGCCAGTAAAAGAAGCAAAAAAACTAAACAGGAAGTTCAAAAACTAATCGAGAACATACTTATTACATAGATATTCTACATTTGAGTCTAATTAACCAGACGGCTTATATTTAAAAGTTCCACAATATATATATATATATATATATATATATATATATATATATATATATATATATATATATATATATATATATATATATATATAGTGTGTAAAAGCCAAATGGAATAAATTCATTATTTCGGTTACCGAAATTCGCTATAAAATACTCAAAACTGATAATACTGTAATTAGTATACACAAAACTTATTTCCCGTTTAGGTCTTGAAGAGAAGAAAGTAAGCAAAAACCATAGTAATAGGCTTTTTACATTGTATCCATTAAAAATACATTAAAGAGTTTCCGAGGCAATGTTAGTTTGTTTAATTTCGTTAACTTCAATTCTGAATAATGGTTAAATTAACGGAAATGCATAAAATAACAGTTATACAAATGATTGGTTACGGAGATAAAACCCGAACACAACATAAAGTAACTCGCGTATTTCATGAGAAATTTCCTGATCTACCGCCTATATCCCATGGAACAATTAGTAAAATAGAGAAGCAGTTTCGCGAGTTTGGTCATGTAAGGCAGATAAAAAAAAGCAAAATGCACTGAGTGATGAAATCAAATTAGATATGATGCTTGAATTTGTGGAAAACCCACATACATCGGCTAGACGGGCATCCACTACATATAATGTTAGCCATGCATCGATAGTTAACATATTAAAATAAAATAAAATGCATCCCTATAAAATGATACCTACTCAGGAGCTCATGGAAGACGATTTTGATAGGATAACTTATTTTTGTGAGCGAATGATGGACATGTTGGAAAACAATATTATCCAATTAGAAGACGTTATGTTTTCTGACGAGTGCACTTTTTCACTTAACGGTCATGCTAATCGGCAAAACTGTCGCTACCGGGCAACGACAAATCCTCACTGGATGAGAAAATAACAAACGCAATACCCTCAGAAGGTTATTGTTTGGGCAGGGATTGTTGGAAACCATATCATTGGTCCCTTTTTCATTGAGGGTAATTTGAATGACGATAATTATTTGGCACTACTTCAAAATGATGTCATACCAATTTTGGCAAATTTAGATCCTGATCCAGGACACCCTCATTTTCCAGTGAATACGATATGGTTTCAGCAGGATGGAGCATCACCACATTACCAACTTAATGTCCGGCAGTACCTGGATGTAATATTTCCCAATCGGTGGATAGGGAGGCGAGGATCGGTAGAATGGCTTCTTGGATCTTACCTTATTAGATTCCTTTTTATGGGGATATGTGAAGAGCATTGTGTACATAACTAAACCTTTTGATTAAAATGACTTAAAAGAACAAATAACGTTTGCAATTAGGTCGATCATGCCTGATATGTTAAATAATGTTAGAAGACAGTTTTATTTAAGATTAGGGTGTTGCCAAAAAGTTCGCGGTGAACATTTTGAACATCTACTTCATTGACATCATAGTTCTTTTTAGTGTTTTACATTTTATTACATTTTGCATTACATTTCGGTAACCACACGATTTTATTTTTTCTATCTTTATTGTTACAATAAACTTGAAAACGATAACATTTTTGAATAGAGAATGAACAGACCTTTCAAACGAGATATCACAAGCATATACTTCCCCTTTTAAAAATTGGGGGTTGTACCTGTCACTCGAAGGGGGTTGAAGGTAGGGATCACATTTTCATGTTGAAAAATGTCAATTTCTAATTTAAATTTGACGTATTACGGGATTTTTTATAAGAATGTACAGTAACCGAAATAATGAATTTATTCCATTTGGCTTTTACACACTATATATATATATATATATATATATATATATATATATATATATATATATATATATATATATATATATATATATATATATATATATATATATATATGCATATAATATTAGTTTATTGGCAATCATTACCACCAACTCAAAAATTGTTATCTATTTAGGGACCCTGTTAATGGTATTCAATAACAAATGAAAATGTTTTGACACATTCAAAGCTTTGATGTTCTTTTAAATTCTATACAATTAAAACTTGCAATAGCCTGCAAATTTAATTACCTGGAACAATGTATGTACTTGTTTATATTTTAAACAAGGGTCGATAAATAAATTCAAATTCAAATTCTAAACCATAATATTATAGCCAGTGGCTGCCATATTGCTGGTACCAAATGATATATAATTCATTTTCCACTTATGTGCTTTACAAAAGCACAAACATTGCATCGTCAAATCGTTTCACTGAATATGAAGAGAACAATAATGTCGAGAGTTGTGTGGCTAAAGCCATAAAATAATTTTCATTCAAATTTGAAATTTAAAAGCGAGTACAGAATTAATCATTATGTAGAGCCTATTGTGTAGAACCTTTTACTACTAATGTTACACAACCGCCGAGTTAATGTTTTTCATATTTGTCGGTAAATGATTAAAAAAATCGCAGCAAGTGCGTTATGGTAATGAATTTTTATTAAATGCTTCAAATTTGAATAACTCAATTTTCTATGAACTTAGAAATAAAAATTGAAACTGACCCCGGATGTGGGTTCTAGGGGTCCTAGTTCGCGCTCATTTGAAAAAATTTTTGCAAAGTCTCACCACCGATACCTCCCTATTAGTGATTTTTTTTATTTTATACAAATTCACTAAAAAGGCTGGACTGCGTTATGGCAGCAAATTTTCATAGAAATCATCTACGCTTTTTTTTACTAATAATAACAATATAAACCTTTATTAGTGAATTTTCTTTAAAAAATATTTACTAATGAGGAGATCACGACCTTTGAATTCTGAAAAAATTTCTTCAAATAACCGCGAACTGGGCCCGCTAGAACCCATGTCCAGGGTCAGTTTCAATTTTTATTAGGTCTCAGTGTCACCTAAGATATATATATATATATATATATATATATATATATATATATATATATATATATATATATAGAGAGAGAGAGAGAGAGAGAGAGAGAGAGAGAGAGAGAAAGTGAGAGAGATCTCTTAGGCCTAGGGTTGAACACACAAAGACCTTAGAGACGATCCCCGGAGAGATTTGGGGAGTAGGCAGATTGAGGCCCCGTAATCAAGCTGCAACAACCAGCCCATCTTTATCCACCGCTCTAAGGAGTAGGTATATTGAGGCCTTAGAGTTCATGTCCTTACATATTTCCTTTACCTCTTGAAAATGGCTCGAAACGTCGAGTTTTAATAAATTCTTAACGCGGTTCAACCCGAGAACCAAGTATGTCTCATATATATATATATATATATATATATATATATATATATATATATATATATATATATATATATATATACATATATATATATATATATATATATATATATATATATATATATATATATATATGAGAATTGAAACTGACCTCGTATTTACCCTCTAAGGGTTTTGCTTCGCACTCGTCTGAAAAAATTATTTTCGAAAATCTCAGTCTTGATTTGGTCACAAGCCCAATTTTTTCTAAAAATGTTTTTAAAAAAAACGACAAAAATGCACTTAGAAAATTGTGACAAGAATCAGTTAAACCTCTTTTCCACACAATTTGCTACAAATTTTTATTTGTGCAAAAATGGTTTAAAAAAACTACGTAAAATATTCTATAAAATACTTTTCACGAAAATCGCTGAAAACAATTTTTTTTTGGGCAAGACTTCGTCAAAACATTATTTCTTGCTAATTGCTCTTAAAAGCAAATTCCATCAAAGCTCCGCTAAACATTGTTACACACAAAAATTTTAAAAAAGTTTTATTTCAAGAACACAAGAAGTTTTTCTTTAAACATTGTAAAACTTTTTTGTAGAAAAATTCGCTATTGCAAGAACATTATGTAGTTGAAAGTTTGATAATTTAGTAAATGAAAAATTATACAATCTGATCTAAATACAGACGTTGACACTTAATCTGTGTTCTCACAGAGAAAATTATCTTTGCCTAACGATCACGTGCAAAGCGAAACTGGTTGCAGTGTATGTAATTCTCAACTATCAACTTAACACGTAGAAAGGTTCACATACCTTGGAAATCTTACTGCTAAAGATAAAAGTAGCGAAGAACTGAGAAAAATTATCGCAATTACAAAGCAAGCATTTAGTGTACTCTTCTCGCTAGTAAACATTTTAGCTTGGACATAATAAAAAGATTTACCAAATCCTGACTATGAAGACTTTTAAAGTATGAATAGAAAGCTAAATTTGAAGAGCGATGTAAAGAGTATAGAAGTTTTGTAGATATGAATATGGGGAGAAATTATAAAGACAATGTGCACCGATAAAAATACAAATAAGAGTGTGTTGGAGAGAAGAGATGTTGAGCGAAATAAAATTAAAGAGCGATACAGGTGATACAGATGATACAAGTGATACAGGTGCAGGGTACAACTAAAGCAAGACGATGCACAAACCTGTCAAAGACAACAAGCAGGTAGCTATCGCTTGAATAGCCTCTAAGCAGCATTGCCCGTTACTAAATTACTTTCGACGTAAAATTTGAGCAAGAGTGGTTCACGACACCTAATATTTTTGTTTGCCATTTCTTAGGAAATGCATGCCTCATTTTCAAACTCTACATTATTAAGAAATAAACAAGTGTAAGTTTTGCTCAGTTTCCCATTTATAGAAGCTACCGAAAAATAAAATGGACAATCCGATGCTTATTTTTTGATCTTCCAAACCATTTAACATGTATCAAAATAAGGTATTCTAGCCTAATATAAAATTAAGTTAGGTAATAGGATTTGTAATATTTTAATGAGATTTAGCTTCCGTGGCACATGTGCTATGTCCAGAATGTTTTGTTTTTAAACTAAATAACTTATTTAGGAACGTCTAATTTTAACTATAATTTAGTATCATAGTATTCTTGCCACAATTTTTTAACTTAAAATTTACATCTGCCAAAAATTATAATCTCTTAAATTACAGCTAAGGATGAGAATGTACTGAAAAATTACATACTGTAAAGAACACAAAAATTCTACCTGTACTTTTGCACGTATTTTTACAACAGTGTCATTTATTTTGATCCAAGTATAAGCTGTCTAGATAGTTTACGCATAAAGATTAAGGTTTGGCTTAGTAAGCAAAAAACGTGATCCTTTTTCTGTCATAATGTCGGATAAGCACCTTGCTGATGGTATTGGTTGCTTTAGAATATTAATAAGGTCCCATAGTTCCTGTCGACGTTAACCTGAAGCCCCAACCCCATCTACCCTTCCACACATATTACAAATTATTATCGAACCTAGTGTGCTCGTCTTTGAATTTTAAACTTGCCTAAGAGACGTTTTTGTGAATGCACGCCTTCTTATTTGTATTTTTCAAAGTGCGATGAATTAATAATTATATATTATCCAACAAGGGGGTATGTAGGCAATGAATTTTATTACTAGGCACTGAAACTTATTAATAAAGCAATTTAAGTACAATAATCCGATCATACGTTTTAAAAATTTTAGTATACAGACGACTTAACTTTACGGTTAAGACGTTAAGATTTTTCAAACTAATTTATTGATTTATTATATAATTATTACATAAGACATAAAATGCAAAAGAAAAAATAACTAAATATCAACGTAAGTGTGATACAATAATATAACACGCAATGTGCAGAGTAAAACTCGAGAAACGGGAATGAACAGCACGCTGAAGGCGTTCTGGTTATCAATAACCTCTCCACTCGGGAGTGGCTCTATTGTCTTTTAGAGGTGACCTGCGGTCTTGCTGACTCAGCTTCTCACGGCTTAGTTTAACTTTACTGCGTGGTTCCCAAAATGTCCTGTACTATGCTGACTTCAAGATGCCCTCTGATAATTGTGCTGACTCTTATGTCTGCGTTCTTAGATGGTTGCAATGTTGCATAATGGCCTATTGTTGGTGGTCCATTGATCCTCCCCTCTTTGAAGAACGAAGCTACGGTTAGTTTCGGATTTTCATGGGAAATCCGGTTTTGATTGTTCTTGAAGTTTCTTATTTGGTGTTCTTCCATTTTCCCATCCCTAGTTTAGCTATTTATGTTATGATGGCTATTGCTACAGCTACATATAGTAAGATGGTCCATATACTTAGATGATTGATTGGTATATTGATCTCGCCTGGTATATCTCTTTTTATTGAATGGAGTGGGTTCTGGATATGGTTGATGTCGTGCAGCTTAACGTTGTCTAATTTCAATTCGGGTAGTTCTTCGGGAATTTTGGTTGTCTCTGGTTAAGTGAATTATAATTTAGATAGATTAAATAGTTGCTGGGTTTCGGATGTTGTTGGAGTGGTCTTGTGAATTCTGTTTCCTGTTTATAAATGGCAGTTCGGTTTAAGCGTTATTAATTTGGCTCCGTTGATGATTTTGGTTTCTCTTTGTTCCTCGCACATTAGTCTGACTCTTGTTTCATATCACTATATCACGCTGTATTGGCTGTTTCCATATTTTGAGACGCTGGTCTTGTTAATTTTGACGGTTTCTTCTTTGCAATTATCTATTGGTTTTTGAAAATTGTTTAGCATGATTTCGCATGGATTCTGGTTGTTGAGTGTAATTAGATTATCGTTTTCACAAAAGTATAATTGATTCTTTAAATTTTGAGATTATTCGTTGCGGTAAGCATATTGTTGGCTACTCGGCATCAGGTATTTGGTTATAAGAATTATCACTGTGAATGTATCGGAATTTTTGGGTATAGGTAAAGTATATAATTGATAATAGGGTAAACTACCCAGTGATTGGCCTCCTATTTTCGAAATTAGATTCCGCTGCTCCTTATATTCAACTAAGGGCAGTAATTGCGATGACGCCGTGTTTTTTTGATAGGTTGTAGATCAACCTCTTCGAGAAGTACGATAGATTGACTCATCTGTTAATGAATTTCGCAAAATTAATTAATTAGTTTTCTAGATATTGAGAGCTAGTCATTGGCCGAGCTGACTCAGTCATTGGCCCTCAGATGCTTCAGTTATTGGCCACTGCATGTAAACGAGCGGGAATAACTAAATAACTAATGAAGCCAGTTCTTCAAATTCAAAATAAACTTTATTAAGCACAAATACCAAAAGAAAAACTGAAACTCTATCACATTTCATATTATACAAAAATTAACACAAAATGTATGAGTAACAAAACGCATTTCTCTTCCTTTGATTCCAATCTATCAGGCTTATTCTTTCCATGCATATTTTTGATTCCTCAAACAAGTTTGACAGGTAAATATACTGGAGGTCGATTTGTGTAAGTTGAGTCGTTGGATGCATGAGGCATGGTAAACACGTCTGCATGAATAACATTTCACTCCACAGTTTTGAGAACTAAAATTTTTGGTACAGCAGTAACATAACCCTTGATATAATGTCTGTTTTGTGAAACTCAATTTAACTTCTGAATTTGTCTCCGTGAAGAGCCATTTCTTGACTTTTTCGATACCTTTTTTCTCTCGTTCCAGCTCTTCTTCGTGTGTTTCCTCCTCAAATTGTTCAAAATTCTCCTTTGGTGAGCTTCTTCTAATGTCAGCTGTTGACAGAATATTCTCTTTCGCATAATCATTTTTTCTGTAGTTTGTAATGCTATTCTCATTTTTTTCTTCCCAGGATGCGGAATGCTCAGTTGCGATGATCCTAGTCTGATCTTCTGACTTGCTGTTTCTATCAACGACATTTGCTCCAACGTTTTGAATATCAATTACCTCACAGCTCGTTAAATTTAGGTCACAATTTCTCAAAATCTGTTTCGTACCAACATTATCTTCGTTTGTTTCCGTTTCTTTCGAACAGCTATTAGAAATTTTGGTGTTCTTGCCATTCTTGCTTGCACGTCTAGTGACCCCAGTCGTTCTTTTATCAATCTGTTTTTGGAGTCTTTGCTTCTTTCTCTCTTCTTTTTCAATGAGTTTCTGTCTTTTTGCATCGTCTGCTTCTGATTTCTGCTTGCGCCATTGCGTTGAAGTAATTGCGAATGGTATTTTTTCACTCTGTCTTTTTCCCTTCCTGGTAGGTGTTTTCGCATACCACAATGTTTTGTCCAGAGGAATTGAACTATCTGGAATGTTTGCGTTTAACTTCACCCCTGTTTCAGGATAATTTCCCAAACATCCCTCACATTCTGTCAATAACTTGGCTTGCGTTTCATTTTGACTTATTATATCTTCTGCAGAATCAACATGATTTTGAGTTTCATCTGTCACAAACAGAATAGGAATATCAGTTATATCAATTGAAAAGCAGTTGTTTTCTTCGTTAGTCGTAATTTCTCCCAGCTCTTCTATGATAACGCTTTTTGCTAACGGTTGATTTGAGTGAGAATGTTCAACTCCTTGATAAAATTCCTCTCCTAATGGCGCAAAATTTCTCCATAGCTCATAAAGGAGAGCCTTCTCACTTGAATCATTCTCACACTTCTGCTTACGCGAGGAAAATTCATCCAATAATTCACATCCAACAATATTTGCAAAATCTTTGTAGCTCAAATATGTACCATCCATATTCCTATTTGTTGATTTAGATGGTTTGTTCTGACCTCCGAGACATTTTGAAGAATCGATCGCGTCTGGATTCCAAGGATAAAGTCCAGAAGCACGGAATCCATTCTTGATTGTGTCACTCTTAGCACAACGTTGTACTACAAGTTCGAGAACGGGAGCGAAATGTTCCTTAGTCAGCGTCTCTAACGGATGATTTCTTCTCCACTCAATTATGGCTTTTTTCCAGCCATTTTTTATTGGCTTGAACGCCGCGACATCCGCGGGTTGCATGATTCGAGTAGCGTTGGGATACAAGCAAATTAATATAATTTGAAGTTTTACACATAGGGAACTAAGTTTATATGAGAGATGAGTACTGTGACCGTCTAAGAAGAGAATTACAGGGAAAATCGTATCGATATTCTTCAGATGAGGATGTAGAATATTCTCTATATAGTCACACATGACGTCAATTTTCATCCAACCAGTGTCTGAAAGGCCAATCCCCCATCCTGAGGGCACAGACATTGCAATATTTGAGGGGAGCCTTTTATAAGGATACACGATCATAGGCGGTGTCACTTGGCCAGAGGCTGTGAAAGTGAACATTACTGTTAACGTGGCCTTAGAAGAAGCATGCTCCACCTCATACACATTACGTGTCCCTTTTGGAGCAAGCACTTTACTACTTTTAGGGCACACGTTGAAACATGTTTCATCAGCGTTCATTATTCTATTCGGATCGCTCAGAATTTCCTTGTATCCTTTTGATGTCAAGTAGGTATCTATTTCTTTGAACCATTTCTTTATATCTGCATCTGATACGTTTGCGCTTGCTGCTGTCACAGCTTCACCTGTACGCTCCGAAATTCTTGGGTTCCTTCTGAGAAAAGCCCTATACCATGTCTCACCTGGACGATTATTGACGAAGGGATTCTCTCTCGGATTTTGGTCCAGAAACTCTTTTACTGATTCTTGGACATCTTCTTTGCGGCGAGGAAATCCACGCTTGTGGTTCTCAAAGATCCAGGTTACCAATGTTTGCTCTTCATCACTAGAGAGAACTGGGTTGGGGCCAAACCCAGGTTTCACATAACTTTGATTTTTCCTGAACTGCAAAGTAGCCCTCGGAATTTTGTAACGTCTTGATACTTCTCTTATAGGTATTCCATTCTTAATATCATCAAGAGCTTTTTGTAAGTTATTCTCTGTATATTTCTTGTGATATTTCTCTCCTAGAATAATTTTTGGCATCGTTTTGACCTGAAATAAGTAATGTTTCTTCAGTGATTGGCCTTTTATGAAATCTAGTTATTGGCCCCCGGCCAGCAACTAGATACGCGGCAATTATTAGCCAGATTCGTCGATAAGTGGCTTCTTATGTTATATTTGGATGGAAAACGAACCAAACAATGAATTTCCTACATTACTTGAACAATTCAGTGATTGGCCGTGTGGCCAATCACTAAATGAAACGTTCAACATAATGTTTAGTGATTGGCCCCCACTTTTATGGAAAATTTGAGGTTATATCATTACAGTTCGACAGAATATCATCAAAAATGTTCATTAGAGAAGCACTGAATTAATCATATTTATAGGTATAGTATGTCTACAGCTAGATAAATAACTTACGAGTAGGAGCACTCTCTTGTCGGATCACACAATATATTCTCGATGAATACAGCCTGGTCGGTTCACCACTTTATAACCTTCACATGTGTTAAACTGGCGGGAGGACGAGTGACGCGTTTGTTGCCGAATATCAAGTAGTGTTGTCAGATTGTGCACATCTCCACAAATACAATAATAAAGTGAATGAAATCTTACTAATGCATCTTTTGGTTCAACGGCCAATAACTGACTGCTAATTTAGAAAAGGCCAATCACTGGGTAGTTTACCCTATGTATAACCTGATTCGTCTACTAATGGTATTTCCAGCTGAAAGTGATTTTGAAGTCCATTTGAACTTATTTTAAATATGTTTTCATATAAGTTTAGATTACGTGTGGCTACTAGTCTTCAATTTGTCACGTAGTTGGTATTCTGGTAAGTTCTTTTATTATAAATTTGGGATTTATTATCGATGTGTGAAATATTCCTAATTTTGAAAAGGTAATAGCAATTTCTGTTGTCAGAATTATTTTCTGGATGTTATTTAATAGATATCCTATCAGTGTTACTAATTACAAATGTTTTATTCTGTGGTAGTTTGTTAATTGTTCGGTCCTGAGGTTATCAATAGTGTATTCTAATTGGATTATCCGTTTTAATATGGTTTCCTGATTATCACTCAATTTTGTTATGACCTGATGAAATTCTGAAATTGCCTCCATCATTAGAGAAGTTTGTGAGCTAATTAGTTAATGGATTTTGTTTTGGTCTTTCAGTAATATTTCTAATGCTTGATATATGTTTCAAAATTCAAAAGTCGAGATCTCCTGATTAGTGAATTTTTTTAAGAAAATTCACTAAAATAGCATTCATACTTACAATTGAGCAAATATATTTATGCAACGCAATCAACGGCGGGGGGTCTCTCAAGCTCTGTGGACCAAACTTGGCTGGTGGCGGGGAGTCTCGCAGACTCTTTCCGAACTACTTACAAACTACAAACGATAGGTTACACATACTCTTACTGGGTTGAACGACAACTCAAAATAGGAAGGTATTGAGAGAAGCAATACCGTAGGTAAATCGGTTCGGATTTGGTCGGTGGTAATCAAGGTCTGGAGGCTCTCAGACTCCGGCGCCACCGCTGCAGGGTTAGATTCAATTCGCCTTTTATTTTAACTTTTTGGATACTGCAGTGATCAACGACTGAGTGGCTTCTTACAAGAGGCCATAAGAGTAAGTTATTTTTAACACATTTGGGATGCAACTACATATTCTTTGAGCAAAGTCAGTAAACATTTTATGGCCAGCGGTCTTGTACCATCTTGAAAAACTCGAATGATGAATAAGATTGCACCTAGTTGAATATGTATGTTTTAAAACTACTCTGAGTTTTATGTTTAAACTGTAACACTGAAACCTGTCTTCAATATGGTTGTATCAAGTCAAACCTCCCACTCTCCTGATACAAGTTATCACTTGGATATAAACGGCAACGTTAAAACATAACTTTTAGTGACCCTTTCTGTATTACTTATAAACTATCTAGGTATGTACTAACAACTTCTTCTCCTCACAGGGGAGATGGGGCTGAACTAGAGCAAAATGTAATATTTTTAAATGTTCCAGGCTAAATATTTGTTTATAGAATTGAAATTTTGTGATGAAATGTCGCAGTTTTTTCACAACAGTATTTACTTGGCTAGTCCATCGCAGATGTTGATTGTTTATTATAATGCTTTAATGCTAATGCTGATGCTAAGGTATTTTATTTTCCCCCGTGTCTAATCTCATCACACGCATGTTCCGCCCTTATCGAGAAAGGATTATACTTTGCCACTTTCCCAGTATCAGAGTCAAAATGCCAAAAATATTTTCCTACAATTAACTGTCATTACCTTGAATTTAAAAACAATGTAGGACGTAGCAAGTGCGTTATGGTAGCGCGTTTTTAATAAATGATTTAAATTTGAATAACTCAATTTTATATAAAGCTGAAGTGTTAAAATATTTGTGAGTAGCAAGATCTCTACCGGGGAAATATACCTACTAAATTTTATCAAAATAATTTTATTATTTTTTGATACAATTTTTTTTTTTTGAAATACCGATCTGATCGGGCTGGCTAACGAAATCCTATATATATATATATATGTATATATATATATATATATATATATATATATATATATATATATATATATATATATATATATATATATATATATATATCTATAGGATTTCGTTAGCCAGCCCGATCAGATCGGTATTTCAAAAAAAAAAAAATTTTGCTATATATATATATATATATATATCAAACGAACGTTGGTTTCAGGTTCTAGGGGCCGAAATTCGAAATTTGAAAAAAATCGCAGTCACACCATCAATACCTCTCTATTAGCAATTTTTTTAAAATAAAAATTATCTAAAATCTAACTGTTTGGGTAAAATCTGCCTTCGTTCACCATAGTCTTTCGATCTGCCCAGTTAGAATGACGATAGTCAGATTTTAGCGAATTTTCATTAAAAAAAATTCTCGCTAGTAGAGAGGTATTGATGGTGAGACTCTGCCATTTTTTTTCAAATTTCGAACTTCGGCCCCTAGAACCCGAAACCAACGTCTCTTTATATATATATATATATATATATATATATATATATATATATATATATATATATATATATATATATATTATACATATAATTCAAACGGACGTTGGTTTCGGGTTCTAAGGGCCGAAATTTGAAATTTGAAAAAAAAAGTCACCATCAATACCCCTCTATTAGCGAATTTTTTAAAATTTTTGGCAGGTGGTAGTGGACTTTTCCTTTACGTGATAGTAAAGGATTTTTTCACGCCCGAGGCAGTACCACCCCGTACATCAAGGGGCCGGTGAAGTCCCAACGGACGTTTCTGGTTCTGGTGTATGAGTCGGTTTCCCTTATAAGCAAAAATGGTGATGGCTCGTCCTTGTACAAAAGATTCCGGCGGTAAAATACCCCTCCATTCAGATCTCCGGGAGAGGGGTGTACAGGGGACGCCAACATCAAGATTTAACATATCCTTCTCCAATATATGTGGCCTAAATTCTAACCTAAACTCTGTCCACCATTTCCTCCAGGCTAATAGGCCCTAACTCCTCTTCCTCACCGAAACTCAGATCAGTGCCAAAACAGCCACTAATCACCTTAATTTCTCGGGGTATGAGCTCCTTACTTCCTTTAGATTGCATAAAGGCGTGTGTGCGTACGTCCTTAACAATCTACCCTGCACCAGACTCCCCAATTTAGAAGCTGGAAGAGAAGATATACTATGGATAAAACTCTCTCTCAGGGCTGCAACTAAATTCATCTGTTGCATTTACCGGTCACCTTCTGACAACAACTTTCTCCAGCTCTTTGACTACCTTTCTAAAAAAAACCGACCATCTGATTTATAGATATCCTTCCTCCGAGGTCACTATTCTTGGTGACTTCAATGTTTATAATAAGGTAATAAGGAATGGCTAGGATCCTCAAAAACCGATCCACAAGGAATAGCAGCGGAGGCCTTTGCAGTTAGCAATTCATTAGCCAACATGGTTCAGCAACCTACTTACTTTCCTCGCATCCCAACACACAGCTCAAATCCCTTCGATCTCCTTCTTACTACAAATGCTGACTGCTATAAGATATCACTCACCGCCCCCCTTGGTCGCTCAGACCACGACATGGTCACTGCTTCCTGCGCAATGCAACCCGAGGTCACATAATCAACACACCCACGTATCGTTTGGAACTACAACTCCGCGAACTAGGACGAAATGCGAGATTACTTTTCCTCATTTCCATGGGCGTCTGTCTGCTTCTCTCATCCTGACCCCTCTGATATCTCACAAAACGTCACCGAAATTATCCAAGCTGGCATGGAATTATTTATTCCACTTTCACAAAAAACCTCTTCAGCCACTCAAAAGACCTGGTTCTTTAATCCTATGACAAGGCCAGACTTGAAAAGGTCAAAGCTCACAAAACGATTCTATACAATCCCAGTCAAGAAAACCATCAGGCATTTAACGACGCAAGAAACCGGTATTTCCGCATTCTTTCTGAGGCAAAAAACTCGTTTAATAACCACATCAAAATCAAAGTCCTCTCAAGTTCCAACGGCAGCAAACCCTTTTGGACTCTGGCTAAATCTATAAGGAATAATTTCTGCAAGTGCACGTTCCCACCTCTTGTCTTAGGGAATGAAATTGTTTCTACAGCTCTGGGCAAGGCTGAACTTTTTGCCTCGCTGTTCGCTGGAAATTCTACTCCCAACCCACCTCCAAATGTTCAACCACCAACAGTCCCCAATGTCGCGGATAAAATGACGGATATCATTTTCAAAACTAAAAAGGTACGAAAGATGTTCTCTTCTCTTAATACCAGGAAAGCCGCTGGCCTTAACCGCCAGCAATTGTTCTCAAAAATGCGCATCAGAAATTGCTCCTGTCCTGACTTGTCTGTTTCAGACATCTTACAATAGAGGCATATTCCCTAGTAACTGGAAAACTGCTCGAGTACAACCCGTTCCCAAGAAAGGATCCAAAGCGCTTCCTAGCAACTACAGGCCCATTTCTCTCCTTTCAGTCGTCTCTAAAGTGATGGAAAAGTATATAAGCACCGAATTACTAAAATGTCTTGAAAAACACAGTCTAATCCACGACAGGCAGTATGGATTCCGTCAGCGCAAATCAACTGCCAACCTCCTCTCCTTTGTCACCCATTCTTGGAACAAGTCTATGGAACTACACGGTGAACCCAGATTGTCGCTCTAGACATATCCAAAGCATTCGACCAGGTCTGGCACGCAGCGCTGCTTAATAAACTTCCGGCCCATGGCCTACCACCAAAACTATGTACCTGGACAGCAAGTTTCCTCTCCAACCGGAACATTTCTGTTCTCGTGGATGGCCATTCCTCTAAACTGTATCCAATTAATTCAGGAGTTCCTCAATGTTCAGCTTTAGCCCCTACTTTGTTGTTTCTTATCTACATCAATGACCTCCTCTCTAGCACATCCAACCCAGTTCACAGTTACGCCGATGACAGCACCCTCAACTCAAATATACAATATTCTAAGCCTGTCTCTTTAGCCCAATTAGATGAGGATCGCAGACTCATGGGAGGTTCTATCTCCGTGAATCTCCAAAAAATATTAGACTGGGGAAGTAAAAATCTTGTACAATTCAACCCCACCAAATCACAATCTTGCTTTCTTTCTCATAAGAGATACACAAGCCCTAGACCCATCACAATGAAGAACCAAGTTATTCAAAGTAATGAGTCCTTTTCACTTGTTAGCATTTCTGCGGATCGGAATTTGAATTTGCATCAACATGTCACATCAATTGCAGAAGCGACTGCTAAGAAATTAGGTTTCCTCGTCCGAGATCGCAAATACTTTTCACCAGCTAATCTATATACCTTATATACTTCACAAATAAGACCAAACCTCCAATACTGCTCCCACATCTGGGGTGCTGCTGCCGCTTCTACACTCGCTATCCTGGACTCCATTCAGAAGAAAACTATACGTCTCATCGGTGACCCTACCCTCACCCAAAGGCTGCCATCGCTTGCCCACCGACGTGCCGTTGGTGATCTCTATAGATATCTGCATGGGCAGTGCTAAGAGGAGCTTTCTTCCATAGTTACTCCACCTGCTGCCCCCAACAGATCTACCAGGGAAACAGAGCGAATGCACCCTTTTACTGTCCAGGTAACCAGACATAGAACATCTTGTTATGCCCGCTCTTTTGTCCCGAGAACTTCAAAGTTGTGGAATTCCTTGCCGGCACATGTTTTTCCTTCTCCCCCGAACCTCCAATCCTTCAAGTCCAGAATTAACAAGTTTCCTCTTTCCTCCTTCTCGACATCCACGGTACGATAGTATTTAGGCTGTAAGCCCTCGTGGTGTGTTGTTGAAAAAAAAATCGCTAAAATCTAACTGTTTGGGTAAAATCTTCTTTTGTTCACCATCGTTTTTAGATCTGCCCAGTTAGAATGACGATAGAAAAATGCTTTATCATTAGCAAAACTTACAATAACTCCACGGCTCAGCATCAAAAGTATATCATTAACATAAATACAGAAAAGCAGTGGTCAAAAGACAGTGCCTTGAGGAACACCTCATTCGACTTTTTTGTAAGGGCTTACCTTACGGTATATTAACCAGCTGTAGTTTTGAGATTAAAAAAAAACTTCAAGAGCACATTACCAGTGACAAATGTTTAAATAACATTGTCAATTTTCATTTAAATCCTGTTTAGAATTTAGCTTTAAATGATATGTAGATTTGATGCAACTTTAGTTTTGCAGTCCGCAAAGTAGATATAAAATTCTTGACTAAAAAACAATTGAATATGATACTCGAGGCACTCTTTATGAAATCCGTAACCATTGAATTTAAATCTGTATAACCAGACTGCAGCATTGTAGGATATTATTTAAGTTTGGAATTCTAGGATATACAATATTGGTCCTTGTATATTCTGAAGCTAATACACATAAACATGAAATGTTTGTAGAATAAATGGACTTACTACATAAACATGCAGTAAATCCATACGTTGATTTGAATACATTTGGGTACCGTAATACAGGAATTGAATACAGTTTGATATAGTACATTTGTGCAACATAGGTGCCTGCAATTTAGTTAGTTAGAGTAAAGCAAGTTACACAGGTATATACATATATAAATCTATTATATTTATTTAGGTCAATGTAATTAGCTTTAGTCATTGTAGTTTCAATCCCACGTGTAAATAATCTAATTTCGCAGTAAAACCAGTTGTCTGTAATTAAATAAATTAACAGCTTATTTAATTGTGTTCGATATTAAACCTACAAAAGTACACTACCAATCAGCAAAATTGCAATGAAATTTTTAACACAGAAATTGTATAATGTTTGCTCACTATTACACTCACTATACATACTCCTCACTATATTCCATTAAGATCAAGGTAAAACCATAGAGCTAATTAAAAATTAAGCCAGGTATATTTTCTGGCGCATTTACTTTCGTACCAATTATTTTCGCCTTTTGTGCATTAACAACTATTTGAGGGGTATAGATGCAAAACGCGACATATCACAATAAATACAAAAATTAGATATTCACACCAATGGATTTGTCTAGTAGTCTGTCATCTTTTCAACACTCGTTTAAATTCAAAAGCTGACATATCTCTTATAAATTCCCGTTTTAAAACCATGGTAAGATGCAAAGTGCGACATGTGTTGCTAGCATTCAAATGCAAACAGCGACATATCCGACAATATCCGTATTAACCAATAGGAAAGCAGAATGGATGTCACGTGGTTTTCTTTACATCATGGCGGATTGTTGTCTAATTTTACAAGAGAAATAGGCATTTCTGTTAAGTTAAACAAAGTTTTATAGTGTTTTAAGAGAATTAAATAAAAAACAAACATGGAACTCGAAACACCATGTAAAAAAAGACACTAAAAATCGGTCGCGGAAAAGGCGTCATCAACCCGAAGAATGGAAAAGAGCTAAAGCAAAACAAGCAAGGTACACTGAAAAGTTCATTTTTATGTTATTAATAATTTTATTAACAGAACTATTTATTTTTAGGTACTTGCCTAAAAGTTTGCCAGTATTTCCTCAGTGTAGGCACAATGGAAAGCCATATCAGCCTTATCAGTGTACATCACATTTAAGTATGAATGACGTTAAACATTTTCACAAATTATTTTATGCCAATAGAAATAAAACTTCTCAAGATGCATTCATTCTTCAATTTTGCTCTGGGACAGCTCCTAAGAGAAGGAGCCTTTCAGAAAATAATGAAATAAATAGCAAACCGCACGCTATTAGTGTTACCTATTCGATTCCGACTGTAGATGGAATTAAAATCCCAGTTTGCAAAGAAGCATTCCTAGGAGTGCTAAATTTGAAAAAAGATCGAGTTTTACGGATAGTAAAGAAATTTAAAAAAACTGGTGATCAGCCGAAGGAATGTCGGGGTGGAGATCGAATAAAAGGTAATAACGACGCGAAAAAAGAAGGTATCAAATCTTTTATTGAATCACTGAAATGCAGTGAAAGCCACTACTGTCGCAGCAATTCACCACATAGGGTTTATTTGCCGTGCGAGCTTAACATCAAGACACTCTGGATCATGTACAACGACCAAGCCCAAGACAATTTGAAGGTACGTCAGTGTTACTTCAGAAACGATTTTAATAGGCATTATAATGTGGGTTTTGGAACTCCTCAAACGGATTTATGTTCTACCTGTTTAAAATTTAAAGAAAAGATAAAAAACTGTATTGAACCAAAAGAAAAACAAGACTTAATAACATACCATAGAGTACATAAATTGCAAGCTAAAAGTTTTTATGACATGTTACAAAGAGATGACCCTCAAACTGCTATTTTCTCTTTTGATTGTGAGAAAAACATGCCTTTGCCTAAGTTACCGGACCAACAAGCATACTTTTCAATGCAGGTTAATTTTTATAACTTTTGTGTAGTTGCTGGAAATTCTAAAGAAAATCTTGCAAACAAAAATGTGTCCTGTTTTGTTTGGACTGAAGCTGAGAGACCTAAAAGCTCAAACGAAATCGCATCTGCAGTTTATCACACTTTAACACATTTTGAATTTTCCAAAGAAGTAACATCAGTACGTCTCTTCTGTGATGGGTGCGGGGGACAAAATAAGAATTCAACTTTAATGGCGATGCTTTCTTATTGGATGAAATCTTTGGCTTCATCTCAAATTAAGGAATGTGAGGTAGTTTTCCCTATTGTAGGTCACTCATACATACCACCTGATCGAGTTTTTGGTAACATAGAAAAAGAGATACGAAAAAAGACTGAAATTTTGTCACCCGAAGATTACATAAATATAATTAAGTCTCGAGCCAAAGTCTTAAAAGCAGGAAAGGACTTCAATGTTCTTGACTGGAAATCAGAGGCTAAGAAATTTCTAAAAAATACAACTAGTTGGCATTTTCAATTCAAGCCGTGCAAGAGGTTTATTTTTACAAAAAGTGGGTATAATAATAATATTTTAATTAGAGGAGAGGCTTTGTATAGGAGTGACCTGGGACAGGCTAAAGGGATTTCTAAAAGAGGAATGAATATTGAGCGGATGAAACCACAAAAACTAAATATAGGAGTACCACTTAAACCAGATAAAATCAAAAGCGTAGAAAGTTTATTAAGTAATCATTATGGAGAAGAATATAAAGAAATCCCGAATTTAAAATACTTTGTTCAACTTTTTGATCGAAATACTGATATTGTTGCTGATAGAAACGAAGAGTCATTAGAAATAGAAGATGAAGAGGAAGTTTATATTATCTAAGATTAGGTGCCTAAAATGCAATTTCATTATTGTAACAAATTAATGTTATACTAAATAAAATGATATTTTCATACCTACCTAGTAGTAGTAGTAGTAGTAGTAGTAGTAGTAGTAGTAGTAGTAGTAGTAGTAGTAGTAGTGATCCCTTATTCAGATGCAAAAAGCGACAAATCCTATGTTTAGATGCAAAACACGACATATCCACTCATTTCCTTTAAATTTTAGTTTTGTGTGGTCAGTTCGATTCCAACTTTATAATTTTCCTAATTTAGACTAAAGTATGCAAATAAACGAAAGTTGAATGAAGTAAATTTTTTTTTATGTCAACAACACACCACGAGGGCTTACAGCCTAAATACTATCGTACCGTGGGTGTTGACAAGGAGGAAAGAGGCAACTTGTTAATTCTGGACTTGAAGGTTTGGCGGTTCGGAGGAGAAGGAAAAACATGTGCCGGCAAGGAATTCCACAGCTTGGAAGTCCTCGGGACAAAAGAGCGGGCATAACAAGATGTTCTATGTCTGGTGACCTGGACAGTAAAAGGGTGCATTCGCTCTGTTCCCCTGGTAGATCTGCTGGGGGCAGCAGGTGGGGGAATTATGGAGGAAAGCTCCTCTGAGCAGTGCCCGTGCAGATATCTATAAAAGAGAGAGAGGTCACCAACGGCACGTCGGTGGGCAAGGGATGGAAGCCTTTGGGTGAGGGTAGGGTCACCGATGAGACGTATAGCTCTCTTTTGAATGGAGTCCAGGATAGCGAGTGTAGAAGCGGCTGCTGCACCCCAGATGTGGGAGCAGTATTCGAGGTTTGGCCTTATTTGTGAAGTGTATAAGGTATAGAGATTAGTTGGTGAAAAGTATTTGCGAGCCCGGAAGAGGAAACCCAATTTCTTAGCAGCCGCTTCTGCAATTGATGTAACATGTTGGTGCCAATTAAGATTTCGATCCACAGAAATGCCAACAAGAGAAAAGGACTCATTACTTTGAATAACTTGGTTGTTCATTGTGATGGGTCTAGGGCTGCTGTATCTCTTGTGAGAAAGAAAGCAAGACTTAGTTTTGGTGGGGTTGAATTGTACAAGATTTCTACTTCCCCAGTCTAATATTTTTTGGAGGTCTACAAACATAAACATATAGCAATTTTTTGCGATTTTCTCAAAACTTGTTTACTCGGATATGTCGCGTTTTGCATCTATACCCCTCATTTTATACTCTCTCCTACTACTCGAACCTCCAACATATTTTTCTAGTATGTCGCAGGCAACATCAAACTAAGCTTTTCTGGGATTTCCGTAACCTCTTCTTTTATTGCAATCCTTGTTTTAAATCTTGCTTCTCGTTCTATCCATTTGTAATCAGTATAAGTAGGCGATCATCCAAAACTGCCCTTACGAGAGAATGAAACTATAATCACAATATTTGCTATCTTAAATAATTTTCTAAACGAGACGAACATATAGTGAAAAAATTGCGTCGGAACATGCACCGATCCCGCTCGTACAATGTGTATAAGATTCCAAAGTATACAAGCACTTTCGAAACAGAAGTCTCCACAGTGTATCTGGACACATTGCATGATCAACAGAGAAGCTTTGACATCCAAATAAATGAGCTCTGGTTTGAATATTGTGCAGATGACAGTGGTAATCTCAGTAAATTACATAAAAATGGGACCCCTAAAATCAATAATTTTTTCTGCAGTTTGCAAAAACATGGGTGCAGTACATTCAGCGTTACTATTTTATTGCGATGCAAGATGGTTGTCACGTGGGACATTTTTACTACGTTTTAGGAATTAAGAGATGAAATCGCCATTTGTCTAGAGGAAGAAAGCTGACCCAAAGTCGAGAACTTTCAAGATGATTTATTTGTGATAAAATTTAGCTACTTGGTCGACATATTGGAGAAATTGAATACCTTGAATCTTCAGGGAGCAAACAGAGAAATGTTGTATACGAGTGATAAGGTTAATACGTTTTGTAGAAAACTGGAATTATGGAGCAGAAATGCAAAGCAAAAAATCCTAGCAATGTTTTCAAATGTGGATGAATGTGTTAAAGCTTACAAGGCTAAAGAGCAGCTTGTAGACGTTGTTTTTGTCATTATTGAAAATCATTTAGGCCTGCTGACAAAGAATTTTATTAAGTATTTTCCAGATGATTTCAACTTGAGAGCAAGTTACAAGTGGGTTAGGGACCCCTTTCAAAATACTTGAAGATCGCTAAACTGCCGAAGGAGAAGTTTTTATAAACTTCACGAAAAATGGCAAAATTTAAGGCAGTTTAGTAGTAAATGACTCTCTGAATTTTGGGCAGGGTTGAATGATAAGTTCTTTGCAACTGAAAGCAAGAACATTTCGTATTCTATTACCATTTTCAACATCCTACCTTTACGAAGCGAAGTTTTCTGCTGTGGCTGCTTTGAAGACAAAATGCAGAAGATAAATATAGAGAAAGAGTTTAGAGTGACAAGTTCTAATATTAAGCCTTCTTTCTTAAAGATTTGCTATGCCAGAAGGGACCAAGAGAGTGACCAAAAATTATTAATCCTGTGTTTAACCTAATATTGATAAGCTAACTATTAAATACATTGTGCAGTGCTGACAAGATCCTTTATAAATGTATTTTATTAGTTTTCTTTTAGTATATTGAATATTCTTTGTAATAATCAATTTTTTCTCATTTATTCTTAATATCCGCGCGCCCCCAATTAAGATTTATCACGTTTCCCTAGGGGGTGCGTCCCACAGATTGAGAATCGCTGATTTATACTATTTGAAGTAATATAGACATCGTTAGTTCTTCCGTTTTGCTTGTAAATAATTTAACACTAACATAGTGAAAAGGAAATTATAAGTAACTGTATTTTATCGGTTATTGATAATTGCAGTGATTTTTCTCAACAAACGTTGCTTTCTGTTTTTTTCTTGAGCTTGAGAAAAGCGATGATTACTAAAAGTGTCCGACAAATAACGACGCACTACGTTGATATAATGTGTCGGCGCACCATCGTGTATAAACCACATTTGTATTCTAGAGTACAAGGGTACATATTCCAATAAATTTATTAAATTAGGTTGCAAGAATTACAAATACAAAGCACCATGTGACCTTTCTTCTAAAACCAAGCGCCCAATCAAATGATCGCCGCCCACACATTAATTATAAGCCTTTGTTGATGTATGTTCTATCTCATTGTATCGGGATTTCCTTCATGCCGGACATCTAGATTATGACAAAACAGTTCCGGTAAAATGTGGATTTTCTCTAGAGTGTTATACAAATCAGTTTTCATAATATATTCTTGCGAAATAGTCATCTGGGGATACTGCGTGCACCTTTTAAACCTGGAACGCATGAAGCAATTGTTCTTTAAAAGTGTAATAAATAACCCATTTTGGTGTGTCTAGTTGGGCCTCGAGCTAATTTGCGCTGTTAGAAGGATTAGCAGCAATGTCATTCAGAACGTTTTCTTCTAAAGGGTCTCTTGCCCTTCTTGGGGTCCTTCTCCAGCACGACGCGGTAAAAGTCTTCCTAAAATGAATTTTGAAGTCATTGGTTTAGACACTTTTTGTTTTACCTAATTTCTTACCTGATTCTTTCAGGCTACTATCATTTTTAGATACTTACATTTCGATTTTTAAATTTTGCAGTATAAATTCTTCTTGCTTTTAGAGAATTACATTGTGCCCGTTCATAAATAAAATGCATGTCAGCATATTCGGTATAGGAATAAGGCTCTATAAGTAAGTTACGTTTAGATGATAACTTGTCAAATTTTGTCATACTTACCTATTGGTATCAGGGAAAACAAACCATTATAGCTTTCATTGTAGCATTCCAACCTATTAAAATAAGTAAGGGCAGCTGGTGCCTAGTCGTGAACGGCCTGCTTATACTTATACTTTATTGGCTAGGGAGGCTCTTGTTAGGGGTGTATGGGGTACAGGGCTATGCGAACGACATTGTCATCATAGTCCGAGGAAAGGTTACATAGTCAGTGTGGGAGCGCATGCAGACAGCACTGAAAGTGGTGGAAAGGTGGACGGTCGGCCAAGGGCTCGGGGTGAGCCCCGAGAAAGCAACCGTAATACCGTTTACGAGGAGGAAGAAGTGGGAGAGCTACAGAATTTTCACTCTATACGGTGGAAACAGATCAATGGCCAGGAAAGCAAAATATCTTGGGGTCGTATTAGACTCTAAGCTAACCTGGAATGGTCACGTTGAAAAAAAAATACTGCGTAAGGCAGTTATGACCCTAGCCGTCACTAGGCGGCTATATGGCAAAACGTGAGGACTAAGACCTAGTATGGCCCACTGGCTGTACACAAGGGTAGTCAGACCATCGTACATACGCAGCACTGATCTGGTGGCCCAAGGTGTGACAATCCAGTACCAAACAATAACTAGGCAAGATCCAAAGGATGGCTTGCCTAGGTATCACAGGGGCCATGTCTTCAACCCCAACGGCCGCCATGGAGGTGCTGCTGGTTCTGACCCCCCTACACTTAGTTATTATGGGGAAGGCCAGGCTAGGACTATAGTGAAGATTAACCCAGGGTTCAGTGGCCACTGCAAAATTCAGGAGATCGTGAATGAGCCCCTGCTTGAAATGAGGTCAGACTTCACGAGCCCGCGAACCTGTAGGGAAAACAATTTTGCAGTGGATATCCTCGACCGCGAGGAATGGCGGGAGGAGACGCCGGACTTACCACGGGACTCGTTCGTCTAGTTCACGGACGGATGCGGCGGGGAGCGTGGGACGGGGGCAGGTGTTTATTCGAAAGGGCCGAGGGTACGTCATAGTTTTTCCCTCGGAGCCCATGCAATGGTCTTTCAGGCCAAAATGTGCGCGATCCTGCACTGTGTGCGGGAGAACAAGAGGAGGGTCTACACCGCGAAATGGGTCCTTATCTCATTGCCACAAACAGCCAGGCAGCCCTTAAGGCCCTAAGTAGCCCACGGGTAAACTCCAGGCTGGTAAGTAAGTGCAGAGACGATACGAGCGACCTGGCTGGGCAGAATGAGGTCACCCTTAACAGGGTGCTAGGTCACTCGTGGGTCAAAGGCAATGAAGAAGCCGACCGCATCGCGTAGAGAGGGTCAGCAGAACAATTTATGGGACCAGAACCGGTTCTGAGCGTGACAAGGAGCACCAGGGGAGCCATTAAATCCTGGGGCAGAAACGAACACAAGGTGTACTGGACAGACTGTCCAGGGTTCAGACATGGGAAGTCAGTAATTGAGGCACCCACTTCAAAGAGAGCTGTGGAGCTGCTAAATCTTAGCAGAGGACACCTCAGAAACATATCAAGTATCTATGTCCGTCAAAAAACACCTGCATAAAATGGGGTGGTTCGAAGGGGACCTTGCATGCAGAGTCTGCGGCAAGGGGGAGAAATCAGCCCAGCAGATTTTGTGGGTGTGTAAAGCTCTGGACCGCAAAAGACAACTGATCTACCGTCAGTCCAGACCGAAGACAGAGCAATATAAAACTTCATCCTACAAATCGCTGTGCAGACTAGTTTAAGGCACAGTGATTTTGGAATGGGTGAAGTAGAAAGACTAAGGGCATGCACAATAAGCCAAAGGCTGCAGTGCTATCGGGGCGGCAAAGACGCTGACGAGCTCTGAGGGAGAAAAAGGGCAACAAATAGATTTCTTCCCGAAAATGGTTGTCTTTTTAAGTGAGTAAATCGAAAAGAAATGTAAAGTTATACGCATTATATAAAAAAATTATAAAAACGCCACTGATGTTCAAACTGAATACCGCAACTTGTATCCCGTTATATCGCTGCCATCACCGAGCACATTCCGCTACACAGAAAAAAATTTTAGAAAACGCAAAAGTGTTAACCGAAGAAATGGACCGTTTCGACAAACGAGATTGAATAACCCAAGATACTGTTATATTTTGAAGCTAAAAAATTTGCTTTATTTTTTTATTTACAAATTATGTAAATTTAACTTATTTTTTTTCCTTCAGAAAATCCGACGTGTCCCATTATCGATCGCAGTACATTTTCTAACAATTCAACAAAAAACATCAGTTCTTCAGCAGTTGACTGAAAATCAGAAAATACGCAGATTAGCATTTTGCTTTCAAAAAAAATTTATTATGTGAGAAAACGACTTTTACAGCAGCAAAATATATACCCAAAAAAACGTCCATATATGGGCGTCTAAAAAGCTGACTGCTGAAATTTGATTGCAAGGAAGGAAATCACTTCACGGTGTCTGTGGTATCATCAGCAATTAAATTATTTGACTTGTTTTCTATAAGGCGATATTAACTGGGGAACGATTTCACACTATCTGCAATATTAAATTGAAGGATTGTTGCATAATTTAAGTGTTAGGGAGTACGACAGTCTCATACGGCAGCAAGATGGCGCGCGACCCCGTAATATCACTTCAGTTCGAAATTTCCTCGATAACCGTCATGACCTATGGATTTTTAACCTGGGAACAGTGAATGGTCTGCCAATAGCCCTGATTTGATAGTTTTAGATTCGTTTCTCTGGGGATATCTGTAAACTATAGTTTACGCAAAAAGAAGTCTAACCATAGGTGATCCAAAATTCAAAATTACCAATTTTTATAAATAGTTTAAATCGAAAAAAAGTTTTATTTAATCCAAAATAGAATAAACAAAATACATAGTCGATTTCAAAAAACTTATCAGTATAAATGAAAAATAACTCTTGATATCGAATTTGTATCGTTCGGTTTCGAATTCGTTGTTAATATTGTTCTACTGTTGAAATAAAG
Source organism: Tillus elongatus (assembly GCA_964006375.1). Lineage (NCBI taxonomy): Eukaryota > Metazoa > Arthropoda > Insecta > Coleoptera > Cleridae > Tillus > Tillus elongatus. The sequence continues at coordinate 102,213,359 of OZ023269.1, read as the reverse complement.
TGAGTCAGTATGAAATTGCAAACGTTTCTTCTTCGCTATAAACATCATTATCTTATAAAATAATGTAGGCAAAAAAGTACGTGTCTATTATTATTATATTTTATATATATATATATATATATATATATATATATATATATATATATATATATATATATATATATATATAAATTCGACTTTTACATGTATTGTTATTTATTTCCTCTGAGCTCCTATAGTTACTCAGTCATTTTATTCAATTAATGGAAATCTTTGGATACTTTTCCGTAATGATTAATGATTTTTATCAATATGTTTGACGCTGAATATTTCTAAAATGGCTTATTTAAACATTACCTATAATTATACTTTTTAATGAGAAAAGGTTGGTGTATCTAAAACAAGCGATGTTAGGTAATTTTTTTGATTTTGCAATGTTATTTTGCTTTCTCCAAAAGCAAATTCTCGCAGCTTATAAAAAGTTCTACAATTCTCACTTGGAAAGTTTTTTCTATCTTCAAAAACAAAAGTAGTAAAAGCTGTACTAATTATAAAGGATCAAACCCTGTACATCTTCAAGTGCGCCTTTGGGGCCCGATACATTTGTTGGGAGGGACTGTAGGAAAACTGATTATATGAACCACTAGTATTATTTGGACCTCCCCTGTACGATTGCGAAATATTGCCCTATACTCACCGGACACCCTTATATTTATATGATACTTAAGATAAGCTAAGTAACAAAAAGAAACACTAAGTTTACAATTTAGATCAACACTAGCTGAATCTGTTTTGCAATTATACGAGGAAAGTCTAGTTAACACATTCTTTCATTTCTATGAATGGGTTACTTGTTCTCTGAACATTGATTGGTTTAAATAGGTCACTAAACAATTAATCAAAGCATTATCACAAGCTTGTATCTAGAAGGCAAATTTGAGACGCAGTGTTTAAGAATTTGAATACCGTCTAGATAGCAAATTCTTATATTATGCTAATGCGCTTGAATCTTATTAGTTTTAATAAAAGCAGACAATTTTGGAGATCGACGCACATTTACTGAAAATATATAAGAAAAATATAAATGGAGAAGCATGTTCTTATTTTTCCTTTATGATGTCGGGTTCTATACCAGCAAAACCGATTACTTCTGTGAATTCCGGTAGAAAAGATAATTTGATTTTTCTGTCAATATTACAGATACAATAATACAACTTCTTTCAGTTTTCTCTGGAATCGAGATTAATTTTTATCTTCAACGAGACCGTAAGTTTTTGTCTGAAATAATTTCAACTCAGTGATGTAGACTGGAACCAATGAAAATGATACCAGATCTATGGTAACAGATGATAAGAGTTTATCTGGAGTTAAATTGAATAACAAGGTATAATCCAGTCCCTTGCCAAGTCATAAATTGTTCTGGTCCTGTGTGTTCAGAAGTAATATCAGGATTTGGAGCCAATTAAGACACCGTGAAATGAATTTAGACTAAAATGTCTCCCAAATAAATTAGATAATTGCTTTCATCTCGGGCTTCTATTGTATCGAACCCTCTGACCAACTTTCTACCATTTAAATAATCATTGCTACCAAAATCCCAACTCTTCAGCTTCAAGAATCTATTCAAGTTAGTATCCACCTTCCTGAGTTACTGATTGCCAAATGTAGGTTATTTTCAAGGTTACATACAGGGGGCTTTAAACAATTCTAATCATATTTTAAAATAAAGTCTTGACGCAGCAAGTGCGTTATGTTAGTGCATTTTCATTAAAATGTTTTTAATGGCAAATATGCCTTTTTTAATAAAAGCAGGCATCAAATTTGGCTAATTATTTTTTACACAAAATTTTGGTAAAAGAATACATAAAATTCAAATTACATACCCAATCTGTAATTAAAATTGAAATAAAAATAATTTGTTTGTACGAAAATCCATTAAAACCTTATTTTAGACAAATTTCGTTTAAAAAATGTTCCACCAATCTAATAATTTTTCCATACAAAAATTCGCAACAAACGTTTCTTCAAAGAAAATTCATTAAATTCATTAAATTCACTTATAAGAAAACTTGCTATTAAAAGAGAATTCTGTACAAGAAAATAAGCTAATAGAAATAAATTAAATAAACCAAAAAATATTCAAAATCTGATCTAAATACAGAACTAGATACTTTTTCTGTGGCTTCACGGAGAAAATTCTTTTGCGTGTGAATTCTGTAAAAATTGAATCCGGCTGTAGGGAATAAAATAACCTCTTCTGATATCACAAATCTTTACGTCTATGTTGACTGTAGAACGGTTTTACCAACTAAGGGCAACAACAGCTGCTATTAAACTTGAATTAAGTCTTAAAAGTGCTTATCTTTCATTTTCAACAAAAATTTACTAAAAAATATTAGAATTACACAATCTGATCAGATTGATCAACTTTAAAATTGAATCAAAGGTGAACAAAAGTAAAAAAAGTTGAAAGAGAAATTCAGTCAGCGAGAGATTTGAACCGGCGTCCTTTTGCTCATCAGCCCTGCATCTAGCAATTCCACAACTGTAAGCCTTGATTCACACCCTGCAATGCAAGGTAGATAATCGATAATGGTCTTAAGTTATTTATTTGTAATATGTAAGGTCTTTAGAGGCAGACTGTACAACTGTTTTAACAAACGAGAAGTATAGCATAAATATAAAATCATTTAATATGCATCTTATGCAATATTTACTATTTATAAACCACAAAACTTATACTAATTTTGACGCTTCAAAAGTCTAGTTTGACATTTACAGGAGAAAAATTAAAAAATTCTCAAAGTAGTATTTCTGGTACTTCTTGAACTTTTGCGCCATGAAAGGATGAACGTTGCCTGTAATATTTAATATATTTTGTTTAATAGATATAATATTTTGGTATTGCGTCTTCTCTGACTTGTAGTGGCACTAATATTTTGCTTTATTAAGTACCTATAACTTTTTTCCTTTAACTTAAAGACCTACATTTTGGTGCAGAGTTTGGTTTTTAGAATATCGGAAAACCTAAAATTTTCCCGGAAAAACTCGTCGGATTTTCCTGGCTAACAAACCTATCCAAGCCACTTCGAAAAGAATTTACTCACCAAATTTTATCAAAATCGGCCTGTTACTTTTTGAGTTATCGGTGTGATACCCACACAACCATCCACCCACCCACCCACCCACACACACACACACACACACACACACACACATATATATATATATATATATATATATATATATATATATATATATATATATATATATATATATATATAAACGTATAAACATATAAAACTGAAACTGACCCCGGATATGTGTTCTGGGGGCCTAGTTCGCGCTCATTTGAAGAAATTTTTTCAAATTTTAGAATTGGAGATCTCCTTATTATTGAATTTTTTAAGAAAATGATAAACGTTTAAACATTGGATTACTCTTTTTTCTACTAAATAAATAGCAAAGCCTTTTTTACATTATGCAAACGGAAATATGTACTCCAGTAGAATGTTCCATAATATAGCTGCTCCAGGAGAAAACAAGGAAAACAAGTATTCGTAGCAAACTTTCTGCAAAGTGAATATTTTAATACTAAAAGATGGCGTGTTTCCATTAGATTCGCTTGTTAAGGTACCAACAAAACAATTTATAATAAGCAATCTCGATAGTATCAACAAAAAAGTCTGCAACAATTATTTTATGATCAAGGGGCTAATAGTAATATAATAGCAATTTCTGTGAGACAAACAGCTTTTTCGGAATGGAGTACAAGATGAACAAAGTGGTGCTTAAAGTTGCACATCAAACGAAAAAATAATATTCTACCTGTGGATGGAGCTGTGCCATATACAGGGTGATTTATTAAGGGTGTAGCCGGCTGTATCTCGGGAACCGTAGATGGGTATTCGTCAGATGGTAGTAGACTTTTCCTTTACGTGATAGTAAATTTTTTTTTACGCCCGAGGAGGTACAACCCCTTAGATCAAGGGGCCGGTGAAGTCCCAGCGGACGTTTCTGGTTCTGGTGTATGATTCGGTTTCCCTTATAAACAAAAATGATGATGGCCCCCTTTGCGCAAAAGATTGCAGAGATAAAATACCCCACAATTCGGATCTCCGGGAGAGCGGTGTGCAGGGGGCGCCGGCAGCAAGATGTAACATATTCTTCTCGAATATATGTGACCTAAATTCTAACCTGAACTCCGTCCACCATTTCCTCCAGGCTAATTGGCCCCAACTCCTCTTTCTTACCGAAACCCAAATCAGTGCCAAAAGAGCCACTAATCACCTTAATTTCCTGGCGTATGAGCTCCTTACTTCCTTTAGATTGCATGGAAGTGTGTGTTCATACGTCATTATCAACGTACCCTGCACCAGAGTCCCTAATTTAGAAGCTGGAAGAAAATACATACTTTGGATGAAACTCGCTCTCAGGGCTGCAACTAAATTCATCTGTTGCATTTACCAGTCATCTGCTGACAACAACTTTGTCCAGTTCTTCGACTACCTTTCTGAAAAAAACGATCATCTGATTTCCGAATATCCTTCCCCCGAGGTCACTATTCTTGGTGACTTCAATGTCCATAATAAGGAATGGCTAGGATCTTCAAAAACCGATCCACAAGGGAGATCAGAGGAGGCTTTTGCAGTCAGCAATTCTTTAGCCTATATGGTTCAGCAACCTACTTGCTTTTGTCACATCTCAACATACAGCTCAAATCCCTTGGATCTTCTTCTTACTACAAGACCTGAATGCTATAGGACATCAATCACCGCCCCATTTGGTTGCTCAGACCACAGCATGGTCACTGATTCCTGCGCAATGCAACCCAAAGTCACAGAGTCATCACACCCACATATCGTTTGCCACTACAACTCCGCGAACTGGGAAGAAATGCGGGATTACTTTTCCTTATTTCCATGGGCGACTGCCTGCTTTTCTCATCCTGACCCCTCTGATATCTCGCAAAAGCGTCATACAAATTATCCAAGCTGGCATGGAATTATTTATTCCGCGTACACAGAAAACCTCTTCAGCCACTCAGAAGCCCTGGTTCTCTAAATCCTGTGACAAGGCCAGACTTGAAAAGGTCAAAGCTCACAGAACGCTTCTACACAATCCAAGTCAAGAAAACCGTCAAGCATTTAACGACGCAAGAAACCGCTATGTCCGCATTCTTTCCGAGGCAAAAAAACTCGTTTAATAACCATATCAAAAACAAACTTCTCTCAAACCCCAATGGCAGCAAACCCTTCTGGATTCTTGCTTAATCTATTGGGAATAATGTCTGCAAGAGCACGTTCCCACCTCTTGTTTCAGGAGACGAAATTGTTTCTACCGCCCTGGGAAAGACTGAACTTTTTGCCTTGTTCTTCGCCGTCAATTCTACTCTCAACCCACCTCTAAATGTTCAACCATCAACAGTCCCAAATCTTGCGCATAAAATGACGGATATCATTTTCAAAACGAAAGAGGTACGAAACATGCTCTCTTCTCTTGATACCAGGAAAGCCTCTAGCCTTGACGAGATCTCAGCAATTGTTCTCAAAAATGCGCGCCAGAAGTTGCTCTTGTCCTGACTCGTCTGTTTCAGACATCTTACAATAGAGGCATGTTCCCTAGTAACTGGAAAACTGCTCGAGTACAATCCGTCCCCAAGAAAGGATCCAAAGCGCTTCCTAACTACTACAGGCCTATTTATCTTCTTTCATTCGTCTCTAAAGTGATGGAAAAGTATATAAACATGGAATTACTAAAATGTCCAATCCGCGACAAGCAGTATGGATTCCGTCAGCGCAGATCGACTGACGACCTTTTTTCTTTTGTCACACATTCTTGGAACAAGTCTATGGAACTACACGGTGAATCCCAGATTGTCGTTCTAGACAAGGCATTCGACCAGTTCTGGCACGTAGCGCTGCTTAATAAACCTCCGGCCTATGGTCTACCACCAAAACTCTGTACCTGGACTGCAAATTTCCTCTCCAACTGGAGTATTTCTGTTGTCGTGGGTGGCCATTCCTCTAAACTGCATCAAATTAATGCAGGAATGCCTCAAGGTTCAGCTTTCACATTAATGACCTCGTCTCTCCAACCCAGTTCACAGTTACGCGGACGACAGCACCCTCCACTCAAATATACAATATTCTAAGCCTGTCTGTTTAGCCCAATTAGATGAGGATCGCAGACTCATGGAGGGCTCTGTCTCGGTGGATCTCCAAAAAATATTAGACTGGCGAAGTCGAAATCTTGTACATGCAACTCCATCAAATCTCAGTCCTCTTTCTATCTCATAAAAGATACATCAGTCCTAGACCCATCACAGTGAACAACCAAGTTAATCAAAGTAATGAGTCCTTTTCACTTGTTGGCATTTCTGTGGATCGAAATCTCAATTGGCACCAACATGTCACATCAATTGCAGAAGCAGCTGCCAAGAAATTGGGTTTCCTCTTCCGGGGTCGCAAATACTTTCCACCAGCTAATCTCTATACCTTATATACTTCACAAATAAGGCCAACCCTCGACTATTTCTCCCACATCTGGGGTGCCGCTGCCGCTTCTACACTCGCTATCCTAGACTCCATTCAGAAGACAACTATACGTCTCACTGGTGACCCTACCCTCACCCAAAGGCTGCCATCCCTTGCGCACCGACGTGCCGTTGGTGACCTCTCTGTCTTGTATAGATATCTGCAGGGGCATTGCTCAGAGGAGCTTTCTTCATAGTTCCTCCACCTGCTGCCCCCAACAGATCTACCAGGGGAACAGAGCGAATGCACCCTTTTATTATCCAGGTCACCAGACATAGGACATCTTGTTATGTCCGCTGTTTTGTCCCGAGGATTTCCAAGTTGTGGAATTCCTTGCCGGCAGATGTTTTTCCTTCTCCTCCGAACCTCCAAAACTTTAAGTCCAGAATTAACAAGTTGCCTCTTTTCTCCTTGTCGACACCCACGCTACGATAGTATTTAGGCTGTGGGCCCTCGTAGTGTGTTGTTGAAATAAAAAAAATAAAAAAAAAATCTTAGAACGTTGGCAATTTTTTTTAATCAAAAATGGCCACGAGAAAATCCTCAAAATTATTTACGGGGTTGTAGGTCGACCAACAGAGGTCGCAAGTGAAAACCAATAATCAAATAACAGATTTTTTTTGGAAAAAAAATACTGAAAATGCGAAAATGAGAATCTTCTGGAAAATATAAATACTTTTTGTCAAAATAATTTTATTCTATTTTCACAAATAAGAGATAGAGGAGAGTGGGAGTCTTGTTTTGAAAAAACGCTTCTAAGTCCGGTTCCGCTTAACCGGAGTTTTAAAACTTAGTCTTGTTCCAAATATATCTTCCAAGCCAATAGAATATTTTAAAATTGGAACCATCATAATAAATATTGTGAACGCTAGAGGGCGCTGCTTAATTTTTTTACGAATCGGGCTTTTTCTTGAAAATATTAAATAAAATCATGCAAGTTTGTGCACGCCTTCTAAACGAAATCCTGAACGTGAATTTTCTATGGTGAATGGAGCCACAAGCCTGGAAGTGACAAGTCAAGTGCCAATCCAAGATTGAGTACACGAAAGTTAGTTGAGATTACTAATCCACGTAGAACGATATTTCAACGAATTCGAATTTTGCGAAAATATTTCTCAAAGAATAATTACTGACAACAGGCAAGTTCTTTTTACACTTGCTTTCCCAAAGAAAGGTATTTCTTTCTGAATGGAACTGTAGATAGTCATAACTACCGGTGTTCTGGTCAGATTAAATCCTCGTGTTTTGCATGAAGTCCACACTCAAACTTCGCAAAAAATCAACATTTCAGCGGGTGTTTTTGGTGACCATATCGATGGACCAATCTTTATAGCCGAGACTTTGTAAGGAGAACGGCATTTGGAAATATTGCAAGACTTGGTTTACCCTATGTTAATTGACATTGTTGAGAACGATGAGAGACTCTGGAAACAACATTTATTTTTCAACAAGATGGTGCCCCACTGCATTATGTGGTTACTGTTAGGGAGTTCTTAGATAGATACTTTCCCGGTCAATGCTTAGGTTGAAGAGGTGCAGTAAAATGGCCAGTCCGATCTCCAGACATATTTCCTTCAGACTTTTTTGTGAAGGCATTTACAATCAAAAGTGTATGCTACTGATTGAGTTTCATTGGAAAACTTACGTCAGCGCATTATTGATGAATGCTGGAGAAATGCTCCTGAAATGTTTGCAAATATGAGGCAACGATTTAAACAAAATTTGAAAATTTACTGGATTAAAGTTTAATTCGTTGGTATGCTGGTTTGTGGGTTTAATAGTACGACTGGTCCTAATTAGTTTCAACATTAGTTCAATACTAGAGCATAAAGAAGACTCAATACTATGCTAAGTTTTTAAGTGCAACGATTTAGTTTCTTAATTTTCCTGGAAATTCATTAGTGATATTTCAAAGCTCCATATCTTCTAATCGAATAAACCGAATTTCAAAAATAAAAAACTAAGAAAACGAAAAGCATTACCTTAGTTACGGACATTTTCAGGTGAGAGTTTGAATGAGTCTCCTTTGGAAACAAACCATTTGTAACAAAGTCCTTTTAAGGACAACAATTGACCTATGCAGACAAGAAACAATTTCCAGTACCCACAATTAATGGTTTTTTATAATGAACTTGATTTTCAGTCAATTCTGCTGTCGAAACGAAATTTTTAAAACGATTAGGATTTGGATCACATTTGATGCCACACTGTATATTGACTATTCATTCTGCGTTAATTCTGTTAACTAAACTTTTTTTCCTAAAACCTTGGTTTCAATATAAGCCCTCCACTACTAAAATTGGGTATAGAGTAAAAAATATATACCCAAAAACAGAAAAACCTTTTTTTTTGTAATCATCCTCTAAATTAAAAGGATAAACTGAAAACTAAAACACCATATTGGAGCTTGGGCCCTATTTCAACATGTTATTGATTGAAATTAAGGAAATAAAATTTCGTTTTTAAACGAGAGCTTTTCGGCAGTTTAGAAAATTTTCAATATATTATACACCCTGTATAAAATTTATGTAAATTACTAAATTACCTGATGTCTCACAGAACAACGGGCTAATAGCAAAGTGATCGTGCTTAGAAACGCTTTTAACATAGTTAAATTTAATTGCGGAAGTCGAATGTTACGTAAAATTTAAAAAGCCTGGACGCAGCAAGTGCTTTATGGTAGTGAATTTTCATAGAAATGATCTGGCACCACAAATATTATTATAATTTTTTTCCTCTTGTAAGATATAAATCTAAATTTTGGTGTATAGTTTACTTTTTATATTGTGAACCTACCTACCAAATTTGATTATCATAGCGTTTGTATTTTTTGAGATAAAAAGTTTTTTTCGAGTGAAAGCTCAACATTTTTCCTGAACACCTCGTCCGATGTTCCTGGCTAACGAACTTATCCAAGCCATTTACAAAAGGAAGGCACCTGCCGAATTTTATCAAAATCGGCTCATTATTTTTTGAGTTATCGGTGTGATATATATATATATATATATATATATATATATATATATATATATATATATATATATATATATATATATATATATATATATATATATATATATATATAAACATATAAAAATTGAAACTGACCCCGAATATGGGTTCTAGGAGTCCCAGTTCGCGCTCATTTGCAAAAAAATTTTCAAAATTAAAAAGTCGGGATCTCCCCATTAGTGAATTGTTTCTACGAAAATTTACTAAAAAGGTAAAATTTTTTAGTGCGATAATTTGAGTGTTGAGTAGTGTATTTTATTGTTTTCCGTGAATTGAAGTATTTACATAGAGCCTCGGTGATTCAGGGGTAAGAACGTGTGCCTCTGAACTGAAGGGTACTGAGTTCGATCCCAGGACACTCCTTTTACTTTTTCAGTACAAACTGTAACATTAACATCAACCGAGGTTCTGGCATTGTATTAGAGCAAGTTGAATGTCTGCACGTTCCGCCCTTCGGAGGGGGCGTAAAGCCGTCGGTCCAGTGTCCATGCAATGTGGGGCACGTTAAAGATCCCTACCCTCCTTACAGAAAGGCAGGGGTTCGGCAACATTTTCAGAATAGTGAGGTGAAACTGCTCCCTGGCGTCGGTGTTTGGCCATAGTCGCGGAAATAGGCCGACGTTAAAGAAACAAAACACACACACAAGTATTTACATAGGAATTCTCTATCGTAACATATACGCTTTTTATTATATTTTACGTAAAACGGGTATAGTTTTTGTAACAAATGCCAATTTTAGATTCCAACCATATTGGTTATCTTGCATTAGAGATTTTGCCAGATAAAATGAGAAGCGCGAAAAAACAAAAGCACACTTCAAAACTTTGCAGTGCTTTCCCTACTTAACTCCAGATATTACGAAAATGGGTATAGAGCTAAACGGTCAACAACTTAAGCAAATAAAAATGTACCTCTGCAGTATCCTTACGAAAGTTGATAAATGTAAGAAGGAACTGACAACGATGTCCACGATTGTCAGACAAAATATTTGTCTGACATATAGATATTTTAACTGGGACTGGAGGAAAAGGTCTAAAAATCATAAGCATAGACTATCATGATTTAAGGTCTAAAAGCTGTACTTTGAGAACGCAGTACATAAAGTTAATAGAAACTTTTAAAATGTGGACGTGGAAAAAATGACGAAAAGAAGGTACACCCATACAAACATAAACAAAGTTGTGTTTGAAGGAACGACAGAAAGATTATAAGTGAGTGGCGAACGTGTCGCCACCTAGTTCGGAACCAAGTACTATGTTGTCACGCCCGCTCCAAATAACACAGAGTATTAAAAATAGAGACGGTATACAACTAACTAACAATTAAAAAATTGTTAGCCCTGGCCCATTACTACCCCAATATAGGGACAAAGTATGTATACCGTCTCTATTTTTAATACTCTGTGTTATTTGGAGCGGGCGTGACAACATAGTTCTTGGTTCCGAACTAGGTGGCGACACGTTCGCCACTCACTTAGTGTTTTAAGACTGGCTATACGATAGCCGTGTTATTTTTGGTGCATTTTTGCTGCAATTAGTATGCCGTACTGAAGAGCTCTAATGAGAGCGAAACCGGTCTACGGTTCTAATTGTTGCGAGAATGCATCTAATCTTACATACTTTGTCCCTATATTGGGGTAGAAATCGGCCAGGGCTAACAATTTTTTAAATTGTTAGTTAGTTGCATACGTCTCTATTTTTAATACTCTGTGTTATTTGGAGCGGGCGTGACAACATAGTACTTGGTTCCGAACTAGGTGGCGACACGTTCGCCACTCACTTAGTGTTTTAAGACTGGCTATACGATAGCCGTGTTATTTTTGGTACATTTTTGCTGCAATTAGTATGCCGTACTGAAGAGCTCTAATGAGAGCGAAACCGGTCTACGGTTCTAATTGTTGCGAGAATGCATCTAGTCTGACAGAAAGATGTTTGAAAAAAAGAACTACAAAGAAACACTCAATATTTCTTGGATATAATCTAACGCATATCAACTCTCTATCAACACTATTTGGATAAACTTAAAACAAAAGGTAAGGAGGTAGACTAAAAAGAAAATTTCTAGTAAATCGACCCAATTGATGAAGTGCTAAAGCTGAAATTATGTGAAACGAGCCGCTTCTGGAGAAGTGAGTCATGGTTCCGGCCCAGCATAAGAAGACTATTCTTCATTATGCGGTTGTAGTGACGATTTCGCCTATAGACTGTGATGATCATACGCGTCAAAAAGACCTGTTGCTTTTTAAATTGAAACAACCACTGTTTGGGATTTTAAAATGCGAAGTGTTTATTATCGAGTAAACCATTATTTATAATGTCCTCTTCAAGTTTTATCAATTCCAGGGGACCATAAAAGGTTTTGTGTTGAGTACATTCAACAAAAAAAGTTTCCTTTTCGTTGAAAGCGCTGCAATAATATTGCTGTCTATTCTCCTGGCTTCCTCTAAGCAATACAACCGATCGTCTTGGAAACCAGAGACGGGGTGAGCTTAAGGTTATTATTAATACTGTTGCGGTTAGACCAGCCAATATTGATTTGTGATTGGTTTGAATATTACAATACAAGCGCCGAATCTCCACCCTACGGTAGAGATTACACTAGTAATATTATATAATATGCATGTCTGGCCCTGACTACTAGTAATTCTCTTTGCCATACAAGTGTAGTATTTGTGGTTCTCAATGTTTGTGAAATAAGATAAAACTAGATTAGTGTCCAAAGAGTTTGCTTGATCCAAAAATATTTTCTTATTTTGTCGATATTATAACATAGAGTGCATTACATCATTATTATCAAAGTCTAGAGGCGAAATCTTTTTATGCTGCTTCTGCTTTTGTCGACAGTTTTATGTATGATTTTAGTAGTTAGAGAGAATTGTTATGCTTTTAAAAAACGGATGGGATCGGACCAGATTCGAACCTCGGTACATCGGATTCAAAGTCCTGGCCTCAGTCATTGAGCTAAATAAACTGTCACGTGGTGTTCAGGAGCCTCATCGACGAGAGAAGCTCTCTTCCAGCAACTGGGAGATACTTTTAAAATGTGCGAATGGTAACTATTTCGCAGCCATTACAATCTAACAGCACACACTCATAGGTAATTTTGGTTAGAGGAATTTGGAATTAAAAGGATTTTCTACCAGACGATACGTTTCATTTATAACTATGCGTTTCGGGCCCTATTGAGCCATCTTCAGGGGTTAAGACCTAAAATTCAAAAAGTTGGTTTTCAGAAACTACGTTTCTGGCAGGTCTAAAATGCCAGCCACTACACTGCAAATACGGAAAGCATGAGGTCTAACAAAACCTAATGTCAAACATCAAAAACGAGCCGTGCAAAGTTAAACTCACAGAGTGTCAGGTGTTAAACAACGTTTTTACAAATCTATATTTAAAATGGGACTGAAGCCCTACAGAGACAAGACTCTGATGAAAGCAAAATACATGTTAAAAAAGTCAAGTTAATCGACTAGTTAAAAGCAAAGACAAGCACAACATAAAAGGCAAGCAGGCTGTACAACCCCGCAGAACCCCCTGAGAACCCCTGAACAGGTGAAATTCAGAAAGAAAACGCAGGCGCCAATTAGGTAATTGATACTTACTAATTCTTGTCTTTAGTTACAGAAAATATGCTATATGGGATGTTGCCCAAGTTTTGGTCTTTCATCTATTGGTTCCAGACATCAAGCTAGAGGATGCTTATTAACGACGCTCATTTTTTATTTTATCAAAGCAGCAAAATGGAGTCTGGGCACTTACAAAACCTAAATCATGAGTGAGAATGAGAACGACAAGTGGCAGAACTGACAGAAGTGACAGATGAACATCGGCAAGCGGAGAACTGACAAGTACAGACAGACACCAAAGAACAACGGAACCAAGCTTGCTTAGCTCCATGATTGGAATCGATCATCAATCAGTAGGAGCACTACTATGGAACCCTATTCTATCAGGTTTCTGTATGTGAAAGGAAAATTCAGAGCACTCGTGCTGGAAACATTAAGAAACTTGTTGTTGGAGCGATTTGTGTAATTGTGAATCTCCATTTCGTCCAGGAGGAATTGCGAATTGCGTAATAGATAAACGGCAACAATGTTCTCAACGTTTCCAGCATCAGTGCTATGAACTTTCCTTTCACATACAGAAACCTGCTGGAATAGTAGTAGTAGCAGTGGTGGGGAGGCCAACGCCAAACAAGTAGGCCACAATGGGCCCTTTTTGCCAACCGCAGCAACCCAGCAACGCAGCAACCATGCTCTGCTCTTCCTCGGTTCCGTTGCCAAACCGCCTTGAGATCAAGGCCGTGACGGTCTTCAATTGGACGGTACTTAACCGATTCCTCTGCAGAGTCCTCGATCCGAACAATTCTGCTCGAAGACTCCCAAAAGCCTCGCATTCACACAGGTAGTGATATGACGTTTCTTCATCCTCGCCGCATTCCTGGCAAATGGGATCCTTCTCTACGGCTATCAATATGAGGTGTCTTCTAAGGGCGCAGTGGCTTGTCAGCACCCCAATGATGCGGCGAAGCGAAGGTCGACTCTTTCCGAATGGCCAGACAGCTTTATCCGGCCACTCCACGAAGTCCCTCGCCTGCCTGCAGCCACCAAACGACCCCCAGTGCCTCTCCTTTGCTTCCTCAGTCCACCTGTCTAAGGCGACAGAGATTGTCTTCCTACTTATGCCTATTACAGGCTCCGCGCCACAGAACGGCCGCCAAGAACCGAGTCTTGCGAGATTATTCGCCACCTCATTCCCCTCTACGCCGCAGTGTCGCGGAACCCACACCAGTTGCACCTCATTTGTCCTGGCTAGTCCTCTTAGGGCGCCAGCGCACTCCTGAACCAGTGTTGACCTGAGTATGGCCCCGCAGACTGCCCAGAGGACCGCCTGGCTATCCGAGCAGATGTACACACATTTCTCGGGACTCCTCTTCACATCCTGTCTACTGGCCAAAGACAGGATAGCATACACCTCTGTTTCGAGTGCCGTGGTATATGTCTTAAGAGCATAGCTCACGCGCACCCTGAGACCCTCGATGTATATTCCTGCCCCGGAGGATTGTTGGTCCTCCAACCGCGATCCGTCAGTGAAACAGACCAGGCTTGCAACCTCATTTTCCCTCCACTGATCCCTACTGGGGATCCTGAGGGTGTATGGCCTAGTCAACCTAATATCGTCCTCGGCATCTCGCACCTTTATGGCGGAAACCAAATAGAATAAGGTTCCATAATAGTGCTGCTGTTGATTGATGATCGAATCCAACCATGGAACTAAGCAAGCTTGGTTTCGTTGTTCTTTGGTTTCTCTCTGTCCTTGCCATTGACCGTTCTCCGCTTTTTTTATTTCAACAACACACCAGCCTAAATACTATTGTACCGTGTGTGTCGACAAGGAGGAAAGAGGCAACTTGTTAATTATGGACTTGAAGGTTTGGAGGTAAACATGTGCCGGCAAGGAATTCGACAACTTGGAAGTCCTCGGGACAAAAGAGCGGGCATAACAAAATGTTCTATGTCTGGTGACCTGGACAGTAAAAGGATGCATTCGCTCTGTTCCCCTGGTAGATCTGTTGGGGGCAGCAGGTGGAGGAACTATGGAAGAAAGCTCCTCTAAGCATTGCCCGTGCAGATATCTATAAAAGAGAGAGAGGTCACCAACGGCACGTCGGTGGGCAAGGGATGGCAGCCTTTGGGTGAGGGTAGGGTCACCGATGAGACGTATAGCTCTCTTCTGAATGGAGTTCATAATAGCGAGTGTAGAAGCGGCAGCAGCACCTTAGATGTGGGAGCAGTATTCGAGGGTTGGTCTTATTTGTGAAGTATATAAAGTATAGAGATTAGCTGGTGAAAAGAATATGCGAGCCCGGAAGAGGAAACCTAATTTCTTAGCAGCCGCTTCTTCAATTGATGCGACATGTTGGTGCCAATTGAGATTTCGATCCACAGAGATGCCAACAAATGAAAAGGACTCATTACTTTGAATAACTTGGTTGTTTATTGTGATGGATCTAGGGCTGGTGTATCTCTTATGAGAAAGAAAGCAAGACTGTAATTTGGTGGGGTTGAATTGTACGGGATTTCTACTTCCCCAGTCTAATAGATAGAACCCTCCATGAGTCGGCGATTCTCATCTAGTTGGACTAAAGAGACAGGCTTAGTATATTATATATTGGAGTAGAGAGTGCTGCCTTCCGCGTAACTGTGAAGTGGGTTGGATGTGCTAGAGAGGAGGTCATTGATGTGAAGAAGAAACAAAGTAGGGGCTAAAGCTGAACCTTGAGGAACTGCTGCATTAATTGGATACAGTTTAGAGGAATGTCCATCCACGACAACTGAAATGCTTCGGGTGTAGAGGAAATTTGCTGTCCACGTGCAGAGCTTTGGTGGTAGGCCATAGGCCGGTAGTTTATTAAGCAGCGCTGCGTGCCAGACCTGGACGAATGCTTTGGGTATGTCTAGAGCGACATCTGGGATTCACCGTGTAGTTCCATAGACTTGTTCCAAGAATGGGTGACAAAGGAAAGGAGGTCGGCAGTTGATCTGTGCTGACGGAATCCATACTGCCTGTTGTGGATTAGACTGTGTTTTTCAAGAAATTATAGTAATTCGGTGTTTATATACTTTTCCATCACTTTAGAGATGACTAAAAGGAAATAGGCCTGTAGTTGCTAGGAAGCGCTTTCGATCCTTTCTTGGGGACGGGTTGTACTCGAGCAGTTTTCCAGTTACTAGGGAATATGCCTCTATTGTAAGATGTCTGAAACAGACGAGTCAGGGCAGGAGCAAGGTCTGGTGCGCATTTTTTAAGAACAAGTGCTGGGATCTCGTCAAGGCCAGATGCTTTCCTGGTATTAAGAGAAGAGAGCATCTTTCGTACCTTTCTAGTTTTGAAAATGATATCCGTCATTTTATGCGCGACATTGGGGATTGTTGGTGATTGAATATTTGGAGGTGGGTTAAGAGTAGAATTTCGGGCGAACAACGAGGCAAAAAGTTCAGCCTTGCCCAGAGCGGTTGAAACAATTTCATCCCCTAAGACAAGAGGTGGGAACGTGCTCTTGCAGAAATTATTCCCAATAGATTTAGAAAGAGTCCATAAGGGATTGCTGCCGCTGGAGCTTAAGAGGACTTTGTTTTTGATGTGGTTATTAAACGAGTTTTTTTGCCTCAGAAACAATGCGGACGTAGCGGTTTCTTGCGTCGTTAAATGCTTGACGGTTTTCTTGACTGGGATTGTGTAGAAGCTTTTTGTGAGCTTTGACCTTTTCAAGTCTAACCTTGTCACAGGATTTAGAGAACCAGGGCTTTGGAGTGGCTGCAGAGGTTCTCTGTGTACGTGGAATAAATAATTCCATGCCAGCTTGGATAATTCATCCTCTAGCTGCGTCAAGTCTAGTGATGTTACTGTTTTCTTGTTCAACTTCATTTTCGTCTGAACATCTGAAAACAATAGACGAAAAACCAAACCTTGTGCAACATCAAATACAGCACATTTTCTGTAACTAAAGACAGGAACTAGTAAGTGTTAATTGCCTAATTGGCGCCTGCTATTCCTTCATTTTCTTTTTGAGGTTCAGTTGTTCTCAGGGGGTTCTGCTCGGCTGTGCAGCCTGCTTGCCTTTTATGGTGTGCTTGTCTTTTTTGCTTTTAACTAGTCGATTAACTTTACTTTTTTTAACATGTGTTTTGGCTTCATCAAAGTGTTGGCCTTGTGGGACATCAGTCCCGTTTTAAATATATATGTGTAAAAACGGTGTTTAACTCCCGACACTCTGTTAGTTTAATTCTGCACGTCAGTTAGGGCTCGTTTTTTATGTTTGATGTTAGCTTTTGTTAGACCTTATCCTTTCTGTAGTTGTAGTGTAGTTGCTCGCATGTTAGTTCTACCAGAAACGTTGTTTCTGACAACAAAGTTTTTACATTCTAGGCGTTAAGCCCTGAAGATGGCTCGATTGGGGCCGAAACACGTAGGGTTATGAATTTGACGTATTGTCTGGTAGAAAAGCCTTTTAATTCCAAATTCCTCTAACCATGTCAAACCCAGACTTGTTGACGTTCAGAAATAATATACGCTAGTTTATTGTATGTATAACTGCAGTTTCGCTCAACTACTTAGCTTTGTTAAATACAGAATCATCACAATCAATCACAATTATAATCAATCAGCGAAACTGCAGTTATGCATAAAATAAAATATTGTAAATATATTTGTTTATTTATCTAAGTGGACAATGGATTTACATCAAGTATAGGCCTCCAAAATATCATAATCAGTGTTCTTTCATGCGCGCGATAAGCACCAACTAATCTTGAGATACCTATATGCGGCATGTCGTTATTTGGTAGCAGCATCGCAAATATTATTTGATGAATTTTAATTAAATTGACAGACAAGCCAATGATTGTTGTCATGACTTTCGCTACCTTAGTAATGATAATTTTTGAAAACAGAGTTCTTTTAACCACAATTTTTTACCGATGCAAACGAGGAACAATTTTTAGGGCCCACAATTAATGGTTCTCCCATAAAAAACTTGATTTCCAATCAATCAATTCTCCTCTCAAACGAAATTTTAAAAACGATTAGCGTTTGCATCACTTTCGATGCCGCGTTGTATATTGATCTATCATCGTGCGTCAACTCTGTTAACTAATCGTTTCTGTCTGAAGCTTTGGCTTCAATATGAGCCCTCCAACACGAAGATCGGTGGACAAGTAAAAAAGGTTTACCCGAAAACAGGGAAAGCTCTTTTTTATAACCACCATGTAAATAAGGACAATAAACGGAAATTTAAACACTATTTTGTGGCTTGGGTCAAATTTTAACCTCTTTAGTTGAAAGTCAATAAAGAAGTATTTTTTAAACGGGAGCGTTGTATATTCATCTATCATTGTGCGTCAACTCTGTTAATTAATCGTTCGTGTCTGAAGCTTTGGCTTCAATATGAACCCTCCAATACGAAGATCGGTGGACAAGTAAAAAAGGTTTACTCGAAAACAGGGAAAGCTCTTTTTTATAACCACCATGTAAATAAGGTCAATAAACGGAAATTTAAACACTATTTTGTGGCTTGGGTTCTATTTTAACCTCTTCAGTTGAAAGTCAATAAAGAAGTCTTTTTCAAACGGGAGCGTTGTATATTAATAATAATAATAATAAATTGTCTTTATTGAAAAGGTACACCCATAGTATACAATAGATAATTTACAAATAATTATAAAAAATTCAACACTAAAACTAAAATAAACTATGGATGACACCATACCAAAGCCCCGGCGAAGTCTAGCCGCAATGGCTACTCCTACTCAACCGTGGCCAAGGCATTTCACCACTCTTGCTCAGAACAGCTGAGAGAATATTGTCAAAATCGTTGATAAGGTGCTTTATATTATTATTTGGTGGTCTGTAAAAAGAACCAATCGCAATGGTTCTGTGTTGTAATTTTAATCTCAAGAATAGAAATTCTAGATTTTCATTAGCGGTAAAGTCAAAATTAATAATAGTGTATTTAAAATAATTCCCAATATAAATCGCTATGCCGCCTCCCCTACCAGTAGCTCTGTCTTTGCGTGTCATGCTATAACCAGAAATAGCCACAATAGCCGAATCAACTCTTTCAATTAACCCACTCTCAGTTACTACAATTCAATCAAAATCATTGTCCTGCACCACAATACAAAAATCTTCAAAACCGGTCAACAAAGATCTAATATTTACATGTGCAATCCTCATCTATATTTTCGAATTATATATTGTATATACATATATATTGTTTCGAATTATACATCATGTCATCACAAATTACTCTTTCATCTACAAATGTTCTGATGTTACGGCACTATATGAACCTAAGTATTGAACTACACTATCAATGCAATAAAAACAGCAAAAACTTATCTAGTCTACAAGTTTCA
Organism: Tillus elongatus; assembly: GCA_964006375.1. Taxonomy (NCBI): domain Eukaryota; kingdom Metazoa; phylum Arthropoda; class Insecta; order Coleoptera; family Cleridae; genus Tillus; species Tillus elongatus. The sequence continues at coordinate 102,193,915 of OZ023269.1, read as the reverse complement.
TATAATACTACACTACCTACAATAGAGACATATTACAATATAAGTACTTGAGAATCATGAGCATGGAAAGATACAGTTGTTTTTACCACTTATCTCTACCAAATAAAGTTTAACTTTTGTCCTCCTAAATTTCTCTTTCACAATTTGGAGTACACTTTGACTACAAGACTCGGGCTACTTTTTTTGCCTTGCGGAATTTGAACCTGTCGACGTACTTCTTAAGATCTTTATGTCCCCCAAGGGCAGCGTGGATATATTTGGCGGTCCTGTTTGCGAACTTTCAAAAACCCTCCCTGTTTGATTAGGTGTCGTGGGCCTCAGTTTTGATGTACCAACTAACCTTGACTCCGTCTCTATGTCTGGTATTTCTACATCCAAATCCTTGAGGTCCTCAGGTCTGTAGACTTTATCATTTACTATAACTCTTTTTTGATGTATGCGTTCCACTTATTTTCCTTGGATATCTTCAAATATTTACGCAGTATTCTACGCTGCACAAGTTGTTCTGTGGTGTAATCGTTATTGATATAAATATCGGTTCCCATCAGTTTATCAACTCTGTCGAGAATTAATTTCTTCTGATAATGAGGATTAAATTCGATTATTATTGGTTTGCTTTTAACCCCCTTACCAACGGTATAAACGTCGCTAATGGTGTCGACTTTAATATTAATTTGGAGAACTGATTCAAGTTTATTTACTATAGACTCTGGCAAGTTTACGTTGTCGTAATGATCTTCACTTAAGCCAAAGATAACAATATTGTTCTTCTTTACCCTCCTCTCTAGCTTCCACCCTAGATTTCAATGAAATATTTGCTTGCTCCAACAAAGAAATTCTTTTATTTGGTTCTTCTATCTTGTTTGACAAATTCAATTCCAAATCAGCTATTACTTTTTGAGTTGTTTCAACAATTGTAATTTCATTATCTGATTCAGAGTTCTTCAGTTTATTTTTAAGCTAATAAAATCTGATAAGTGGAATAAATATTTAAATTCTCTCTCAAAGAAATTGTCAATATCCTTATCGGCCGGCCAGTAAGAACTCAGAGTAATAAGTATTCATGTTAAATATATTTCTCCATATATTTAACTGTTTAAAATATTTACTTTAAACTGCTTTCTAATCAAATTATTATCGAATATTCAAAACAAACTCACTGTTAGAACGAACTGGATTTCTCCTACATGCATGTCTTTTCCAAAACAATTTATTCTCAGTTTTAACCACCAAAAACAGACCTTTATTGAGAGCACACCAGTACACTACCACCCGTATCACTTCTCTCTTATCACTATTGATATTGATATATCATTGTGCGTCAACTCTGTTAACTAATCGTTCCTGTCTGAAGCTTTGGCTTCAATATGAGCCCTCCAATACGAAGATCGGTGGACAAGTAAAAAAGTTTTACCCGAAAACAGGGAAAGCTCTTTTTTATAACCACCCTATAAATAAGGACAATAAACGGACATTTAAAAACTATTTTGTGACTTCGGTCCTATTTCAACCTCTTTAGTTGAAAGTCAATAAAGATGTCTTTTTCAAACAGGAGCGTTGTATGTTGATCTATCATTGTGCGTCAACTCTGTTAACTAATCGTTCCTCTCTGACGCTTTGGCTTCAATATGAGCCCTCCAATATGAAGATCGGTGGACAAGTAAAAAATGTATACCCGAAAACAAGGAAAGCTCTTTTTTATAACCAGCCTGTAAATAAGGACAATTAACGAAAACTTAAACACTATTTTGTGGCTTGGGTCCAATTTCAACCTCTTTAGTTGAAAGTCAATAAAGAAGTCTTTTCCAAACGGGAACATGTTGTTTAACACAATTTTCATTGTTTTATTCAACCCCATGTATATAATTTATGTGAATTACCTAAAATTTTGCAGAGCAACTGGCTACTGGAAGGCATTGCGCTCGTAAGCGCTTTTAACACAGCTTAATTTAATTTCGGCAATCGAATGTTACATCAATTTGAAAAAGACAATATTTTCGCGATTTATATAACTGTTAAGTATTGTAATATAAATCTAACTTCTAGGGGAAAAGCAAGGATGGTTTTCAAGACGTGTGGACCATAGTAACAGTCGCTCAGGCAATGTTTGTAAAATATATTTAAACTAGCAGCAAATCCCCAGTGTTCTTGGAATCGATTTAGCGGACAACTGAGGAAGACAACTGATAGACCTAATGAGAAATGAAAAGTAGAGGAGAGCAGACTTGTTTCACACTAATTGTGTTCTCATTAGTACGCTTTGCGGTTTCCGATTTTTCATCTCCCATTAGATCTATTCCTTCTATTCGTCTTAGCTCTGACAAAATCAATAGCGAAAAACGGTATAGGCCTAAACTCGTTAAATAAATAGCATATAATATTTTTACTCGTGTACATTTATTTAAGTTGGCATTGATCTAATGGAGGTTTCGAGATAGGCAATATACGGTACACTAGGCAAAGGATTACATAGGGATACATTTTAAACTTCTCTAAATCCTTCCAGTTAATTATGTTCACCGGTACTAAGTATACTAAAAGCGATTAATTTTAACTAATAAAGTTACAAAAATGGTATTTTGATATAACCAGTATGAAATCATTAAATCTGAATATTTAAAACATTACTTTAAAAAGAAACAAAAAACTGTGGACGCATCAAGTGCCTTAAGGTAGTGAATTTTCATAAAAAGGTTTTTAATGGCAAATATGCTTTCTTTTCGTTCAACATATATATTGTCAAGTATAACCTATATAGTGACAAAAATGTACCATACCCCATCAAAATAACTTTAAAAAAGCAAAAAAGTTTTCCCAAAATAAACCTAAAATTTTTTCACGAAAATTCGAACACATTTTTATAAAGAACTCATTAAATATTTATTATTATGTCATTCACTTCTGAAACACAAAATACAGGCTGATATATTTGAAACAAATGAGTAACAACAGTTTTATTTTTTATTCAGTCACTATTTGAGAGCGCCGTGTATACGACATCTCGATTTTTTCATGTACTAATATAAACGAAAACCTCTGAATGCGTCATTTGCAGGGGACTCCGACTTCTATGAATAAAAACGCCGTATCACAATTTTTGATATGTGCCAAAAATGTGGAAAGCTGCAAAACAATTGAAATAACTCGAAAACCAGCATGCAATTCGATGGAAAAGACAATAACTACAATAACATAAGGGGTGCTTGAATTAAAAAAAAGAAATTCTGTACCGCCAACGACTTATGAGCCACCTCTGATTGCCTAAATAAAATGCAGCTCAAGATAGTCTATAATTAACGTTTACAATTGTTTCTCGTATATTATATAATAATAGTAATATTGAGCTTTACCGTAGAAATGCGTCACCCTGTATATATGTAATGAGATAAAAATGAAACCAAGCCAGGACATGGGCCCTAGGGAACATAGTTCGCGCTCATTTGTAAATATATTTTTTTAAATTCAAAAGTCGCGGTCTCCTTATTAGCGAATTTTTTCTTAAAAAATTTGCTAAAAATTATAGACAATTAGAACATAAACTATATAACTAAAACTACTGCTAAAGCATCAGAGAAAGGGTGTATTTGAAGATAATTTTCTGGAAACATTTTAATAAAATGAAGGACAATGGCGGTTTAATTTGAAACTTAACGACTTGTAAAACACACTTTTTGCGACATTTTTTCTACATAGCCAGCCCTAGATTTAGGTTCTTTTCTTAAAAGTTGGCAAATTTCACGTTCCAAATCGCGACTTGGACGTTTTAGGAGGAAAAGTTATAAAATTTTAAAAGTAATTTTTCTGACATTTCTTGACCTGTTTGTGCCAACAAACTTAGGCCTTGTCTCTAATATACAATATATTTTGTTATCCAAGCAAAATATCTCACTTTTATGGGTTTATATGGTCACTAGTGGCACCCAAAATTTGTTTCTTTAGATGCCTATGACTTTTTCTTTCAACCTATAGATCTAAATTTCGGTACATAGTTTACTTTCTGCGCCGTAAATCTGCTTATCTAGTTTGGTTGCCCAGATTTATCATTTTCGGAAACATAAAAATTTTACGAAAGAAAACACAGAATTTTCCGGGAAAAACTAGGCCGATTTTCCTGGTTAGCGAACTTATCCAAGCCAGTTACAAAATAAAATAAAGGTACCCACCAAATTTCGAAATCGAATCCGTTTATTACTTTTTGAGTTATAGGTGTGTATATATATATATATATATATATATATATATATATATATATATATATATATATATATATATATATATATATATTCAAACTGACTCTGGATATGGTTTTAGGGGGCCTAGTTTGCGCTCTTTGCAGAAATGTTTTCAAAATCAAAAAGTCCACATTCCTTGGTAGTGAATTTTTTTAAGAAAATTTACTAGAAAATACACAAAATATATTCTAGAGTATCAAATGTCCTGAAAGACAAACTCCAGAAGTACAAGCTGTGTAAAGCACTAACAACCTTATTTGCTAACAAAACAATTAATATAAATAAAAGCTTGGTCAAATACCTAGTAAAACAAAATACAGTTTAAACTGCAAAGCACAGATAAAAACAAAGATAGCTTTCTTTCTAAGTTACATGGCTACGGCAGTACACGCAGTCCTTCCCACACATTACACCACAGTATTCTTTTAATTGACCTGGTCAGGTTAGTATGTTACAGAGCTGTCGGTCTTTCTTTTGATTAATCATTTTTTTCTTTTGTCATATAGCCGGTCTTTTTCGTATTGTGCAATGATTTTGTTTAACGATTAGTTTAAAACTCTAAATGTAGGTTAATTTTCGCGATCTACAGCCGACGCAGTAGTCAGGCTCGAGCGTGGAGCAATTTTTTCTTCACTGCCGTTACTCTGCCTTTTGGCTAAATGGACAAGCCTTGTGGGATTTACGACAGTTGCTTATTCAAAACTAGCTTACCCGACAGACGTTGTCCTGTCCAAATTTCATTATGTGAAACGACACTTGCGCACATAGCAAAACAAATCAGAAAAAAGCACATTCAGTTTTTCCTGAACTCTTCAATTTTCCGGGGAATTTTTCCAATGTTCCTTTCCTTAAAAACCTTACCAGGACTACAACGAAAATTTTCATTATAAAATTAGCCAAATTGGTCCAGTCGTTCTAATGCTATACGTTTACCAACGAACCGCATTTAATTTTTGTTTATATAATTATGTTTTTTCGTTAGTGATTGTCCGAAAACATTAAATTATTTAAGCGGTATAATTCTTACAGTCTAAAATTTATTGTGAAATGTGTGATTCAAACAAACATGTAAAAAAGTAAAGTTACAGTGATTTAATGAAATAATGTACTAGAGAATTAACATAAATGCAAACCTCTTAATCAGCACTGTTGCACAAAGTCACTAAACTTGATGATGTATGGTTTCCGGGTTCGTCGTATTATGTATGATGTTGAGAATATACAGGGGCGTAACTCCTTCACCCTTAAATCTTTAACATGTCCTCTTGTTTAGACACTTCTTCGGTTCTAACTTTCCTGTTTGATTTATATAGGAAGCTCTGAATTTTTGTTCTGAAAAGAAACAGAAGTACAATGGTAACAACAATGGTTATACTAATGGTAAGGCATAAGTGGGAATGCTAGATGGACGGTCAGAAATGTAATGGATGCTGTTGTATTTGAGACAGTGCTTCTTTTATCCTCCTGTTCTCTTTCAAATATATTGGCCTAAGATGGATATGATATTGATGTGTCAGTTGCAACTCTCCAACTTCTATTGGTTATAGCGTCAAATTGGTAACAACGTCTCCATACGTTTCCTCATTGATCTTAACTTTGCATGAATTTAGGGATGTCACTAGTCCGTTTCCTTTGTAAATTTTTCGTTCTAACGATGTTTCTCAATTTTCACTAATAGCGGTTGCCGAGCTAATGGGTCTTAGGATCTGTCCATTCTGAAGCTGAGTTGATATTTCGTAGGGTTCATTACTTTGGTAGAAGTGCAATTTTGTTAGGTGTCAAGCTGACAATGTTCTTCTCGTGGGTGATTATTGCATATAGCCACGTCTTCTATACAGAGGCACCTCTCTTGGGTACGTACGTTTGAAGAGGGTGTTTCTATATAGTATGGGGTGGGTGGTACCAGGAGAATAAAATTTGGTGTTATGGGATAAACACGAAAATAAAAGCCAGGATTGAGATGTAGGACAGGAACTTTTAAAAGACTTACAATCGTATCCTTAATTGATAAGATATGCAATTTGTTAAATTCTACCACTTCAAAAACATGATTTCGGGGTTCACCGTATTATGGATGATGTTGAGAATATACAGGAACGTAACTATATAGATATGTAGATGTAACTGGTGTGCTTAGCTAATCGGTGCACAGAAATTTGAACAAAACCTTCACTTGGGAAAATCATTTCAAGGTTACAAGATGGGCTACTTGGATACTGCCGTCTATTGGTCGCGGAGTCCCCTAATATAATTATCTACATTATAATTACCGTCTACCACGTTGTATATTTTGTGGCGAACCTCTTCTAGTAGATTTTTTGGGTTAACAGGTAACTATAGTAGTCACAGAATGTGGCTTGCTACCCTGTGTATACTCTGCAACCTGAATAATCCAGAATATTTAGCGCACACAATATTTAAGTGTCCGATATACGAATCAGTCGTAAATGCAACAGTAAAAGTCTTTAACGGTTAGTCTGGCTTGTCTTGTGGGGTACAGATAGGGTGTACAACGTTTTGACGCTATAATTGTGTTTTTAGTTTAAGTTTTAGTTTAAACGACGTCATATAAGCTGATTGCATTCTACTCGTCGCTCCCTTTTATTTGATCCCCATATCAAGAGGGTTGTGAAGAAAAGGTAATTCGCCATCCTGGGACGTCCGCCATATTAGGTTTAGAATGGAATCATTTAATGCACATATCAAGAAGGTTGTGAAGACTACGATAATTCGCCATCTTGATGCGTCAGCCATATTAGGTTTAGAATGATATTACTGGCTTATCACATTCTACTTGTCAAATCTCTGAATTTAGTACCTATGTCAAGGGTTTGGTGTAGGAAAAGGTACTCCGCCATCTTGGGGGCGTCCCCTATATATATCGAATTTAGAATAATATTAGATATGCTATATTACGCTGTCACGGCTGCCAAATTTCAAAGCTTTAGCATAATTAAATTATTCGACATTTTGATTGCAAGATTTCTCCCGGACAAAGAGTGAGCTAATAAAAGTTTTATAGAAAAAAGTATAGAAAGATCATTTGTAACAAAACTGTTTAAGTTTATCTTTACATAATACTAAGCTCAAGCATTCTTATAAAAAAAACAAGCAGCTTCTACGAACATTTTAATAATATATAGTACAAATATAACCGGATGCATGGAAACAGTTGTGCTGTGCTGCGGAAAGTATTTCGTATAAAAAAGGAAAAGCAATAGCTTTTTCTGTTTCAAAAGGTTGTCCGGCGAATTACTTTTTAGCTGCAAATCTTTCCCAATTTCCAATAATACCAATATCAGCCAAAAATTGTGTAATACCCTTGAGCATTGAGCTGAACTGCTATCGAAGATAATATTCCTCAGCGGTTAAGTTAGTATACATATTTAATGTCCCGTGATATTTTCTTCCAGTAAATTGGAGTGCTTTTCTCGATATTTTCATTACAGGATTCCGTTAAAACAATGAGAGTACCGTTCAATGAACCTTCCGCCACACGCAGTAAATTTTCATCATGTCAAGTCAGTTATACAAAATAAATGGGTCGGCAAGCCATCCGAGATAATCAAAAATAAATGTACTAATTAGGACGTAAACCTCAGCATCCAAGATAACCAGTGGGCTCAGTTATTTGTACATTTTCAAGACAGGTCCGTAGACGTGCACTAAAAGCAATATAAATGTTTTATTTTCTTTAAATCTCTTAAAATTACATATGTTGAATAATCTAAAGTACCTTTGCAATAGTCAATCATGTAGAAGAACATTTACTGATTTTTAGCGAATTTTTGTAGGAAAAAGTCGCATCTGGAAGATCAAGATGAATTTTAAAAACGTTTTTTAAATGAGCACAAACTAGGATCCCTAGAACCCATATTCCGGGTTAGTTTCAATTTTTATATATTTTTGTGTTTATGCACACACACACACACAAATATATACGTATATATATATATATATATATATATATATATATATATATATATATATATATATATATATATATATATATATATATATATATATATATATAACTTTAATTTACAAATCTTAACAAAACGTAATACACGTGTATAGATTACGGACATTTAAGACTTGCCTTGAACATGTCCCACTTATCTATCAAACATACAAAATTTTAGATCTTATACCGTCATTCAAGGACGTGAGAAATCATAACAGCGATAAATGTTTTGCCTACAACAATCAAACATAGCCAACTTGAACATCAGCCAGTATTTTATGCCTCAAAAACCTACAAATGATTAAAGCACACATCAAGCGACAAACCCATCAAACAGCAATAGCCACCAAACCTCTAGTCCATAACCTTCGTCTGCCTGACAGGGTACCTGAGAAACCATTCTGTTTTAAAAGTGATGTTTTTATTTGTTAGTATTGATATTTATGCCTAAGGTGTTGTGACATCTCAGAATTCATTATAAAAACCATTTTCTGCCAATGTAGTATTTTTTATAACTTTTGAAAATTATATAATGGACATTGAAATTTTTTATACTTATTCCGCATTTTGTTGCAAATCTTTAACATTAGGGTACACTAATAAAAAAATTAACACTCTTTATTTGAAAAAGTATATTAATTTTATAATATTTTTTAATTACAATAATTATTTTACAGTTTGCAATTGTAACACTTATTTATTTTCTCACAATTTTCCTCGCATATTGGGCGGATACAAACGTCACACGATTTTCTGGTTTTTCTCTGTCTTTTTGTAGCAGCTCGACACACGTAACATTACCTGTTACTTGAAGGCGTCCAGTTTTATCTTTGGGATGATTCTTTATTAAAACCGGCGGTGGCAGTTGGTATGCTAATAGACCTCCTAACATGCACTCCATTCCCGATTTGGTACTAAAATATTGTAACACTTTTGGTGATTTGGCTCTCAATTCTATGCTCGGTCTAGATAATTGCTTTCCAAGTTCTTGAAGAAATTTTCGACGATATTTTTTTTCTTCTGAAGAGGGTTATTTTTAGTATAAATATTATATGCTGCTAATCCTGCTATATCAAGCATGTTATAAAACATTGCAAGAGGTCAACGGTTTGTTCGACGTTTGACAGAGTAGTGCGACACCACCTTATCCATATTATCAACACCACCTTTTCCTGAATTGTAATAATGGATTATTTCATGTTTTTTCTTTTTACCAGATACATTTGCAGTGTCGTGCATTGTGGATAAGAGTATTCCAGCTTTTCCCTGTTTGGTACGTATGAAACCAGTGTGATATTATCCTCAGAAAATCCAAACGTAGAAGAATGTTCTTCCCTACTTTTATTTGGCAACATCTCTGGCGGTATATAAGGTTTATTTATTTTTAGCGTACCCAAAACAGAAAGTTTCCATGACATTAGAAACCAAGTTAAGCGAAGTGTAGGGAAAAAATTATCGATCACGACATTTCTCCCACTATTTTTATAATGAATGCATAAATCTTTTACCACACGCTCACCTTGATTTTGTTCACGACCTTGCGATGATTTCCCTGTATAAATTTGCCCCATAAGAGGGTAAGAATTGGGTGCATCGCACACCCACCAAATTTGTATACCATATTTGGCAGGTTTGGCTGGCATAAACTGCGTGAACTTGGTCCTGCCTCTATACGGAAATAGTTGTTCGCCTACCGTTAGGCATTCAGACGGTGTATAATTAAATTTCAAATTTTCCATCAATAGAAGCCAAAGTTCTGAGATAGTAGCTGCTTTAGCAGTTTTCAATCTATCGGTTCTGGTATTCATATTGTCAAAACGTACAAATCTTTGGATGGAATAAAATCTGTTGACTGACATTGTCGCACGGTACAATGGGTAAGCATCACTTTTCCACAAGTCTCTCAGATTTTCTTTCTTAGAGTGCCTCATTCCAGCAGTAATCAAAATCCCGAGATAACCATCAAATTCTTCTTGTGTGAGAGGTTTCCAAATTTTTAGTGGTTTGTTGGAATGGTGTTTATTCCACTCCGCGTGGATGGTTTTGGCTTTTCCGTTTGTTACTCGAATTATAATGTTGCACATTTCTGGAGTAAAAATGCGTGCGAAAGTTTCCCGAACTGAAAGGGAATTTGTTGTCTTCAAAGGTCCAGATTTTTTTCGCAAAATATTTTGTGATGGCGTTTGACGCGCAGGCATTGGGGGACTAGATTGCCAGATAGTTTCGTTTTTAGAACGCAAAACTAGGCCATCACAATTATCAACCTCAACCTCTAGCTGCTCATCTTCAGAATTGTCTTCCTCAGCAATTTCAATTTCATTCTCAGTATTAAGCAAAACATCTTCTATGTCTGCTTCTTGGTTATTTGCTGATGACAACAAAGGCGGTAAATATTCGTCTTCTGATTCGAAGTCTTCAATTTGTTCATTGTCTTTATCACTCTCTGAATCAGATTCCATAGCATTTAGTTCCTGAAAATAACTTACTTGCTGTTCATAACTCATTCTGTAAATAATCAGGTACATAGGGAAAATGTCAAAAATTACAAGAAAAATGTGGTTTATTATCATTTATTACTTTTATAAGCTACGTACCGTTTGAATTCAGAACTGGAAACTTCCCTAAATTTTTCTGCCATTCCGAAAATTCACTAACCACAATTTCCAATCAAAAATAGTGTTGTTTAGTCAGCGGTAGACAACAGACTAAATAAATGCTTTAGCATGCACACAAATATCGGATCACGAAAACAATTCTCCAAAATGCAGAATCCGTTGTTGTCAACAAAAGACTCAGCGGAAATATGTAAGCCGAAACGGCTCATAAAACTTTTCTTTAAACATTAGATGTGACATTATAACTATAACTATTGATAAGAATTAGAAAACTAATGATTTTTAGAATAGTAGGACAATAATTATTGCAGGTACCCGGGTACCCTTGTGGTGTATTATGCGTTAAAATGTTATTCGTGAAGGCGACAGATAACAAGAGCTACATAACATAACCAATAGAACAGCAAAAACCCGAACACATTATTTCTTTTTTTTACACATGTACGCACATCTGCCTTTATTTAGGTATATTCGCCTGCTAAAAGTAAGCGATTTTGACGGCAAACTTTGTCCTGGTATTAGGAAATAAATGGTCCATGGCTGACATAACACAATTCTTAGTTGATTGTACAGCTCTATCTATAAAATTTTATGTAAAGTAGAGCAACCTACTACCTGGTCCTGCACCGAGATGGCGTCCCTGTCGTCTATCACAACGTTCTCCCGGCTGATTACCTGCGACAACCTCCACTGTTTACATCTTTATTTACGAGCAATTTAAATAGAACAGCGATACAGATAAGATCATCTGTCTTTGTCCAATATTGTAGATATTGCATTGATATCTATCTATTGTAGATATTGCACTGATATCTCACAAAACGTCACCGAAATTATCCAAGCTGGCATGGAATTATTTATCCCACGTACACAGAAAACCTCTTCAGTCACTAAAAACCCTGGTTCTCTGTGACAAGGCCAGACTTGAAAAGGTCAAAGCTCACAAAACGCTTCTACACAATCCCAGTCAAGAAAATCGTCAAGCATTTAATGACGCAAGAAACCGCTATGTCCGCATTCTTTCTGAGGCCAAAAACTCGTTTAATAACCACATCAAAAACAAAGTCCTCTTAAGCTCCAACGGCGGCAAACCCTTCTGGACTCTTGCTAAATCTATTGGGAATAATTTCTGCAAAAGCACGTTCCCACCTCTTGTCTCAGGGAATGAAATTGTTTCTACCGCCCTGGGCAAGGCTGAACTTTTTGCTTCGTTGTTCGCCGGCAATTCTACTCTCAACCCACCTCCAAATGTTCAACCACCAACAGTCCCCAATGTCGGGCATAAAATGACGGATATCATTTTCAAAACTAAAAAGGTACGAAAGATGCTCTCTTCTCTTAATACCAGGAAAGCCTCTGGCCTTGACGAGATCCCAGCAATTGTTCTCAAAAAATGCGCACCAGAACTTGCTCCTGTCCTGACTCGTCTATTTCAGATATCTTACAATAAAGGCACATTCCCTAGTAACTGGAAAACTGCTCGAGTACAACCCATCCCCAAGAAAGGATCCAAAGCGCTTCCTAGCAACTACAGGCCTATTTCTCTCCTTTCAGTCGTCTCTAAAGTGATGGAAAAGTATATAAACACCGAATTACTAAAATTTCTGGAAAAACACAGTCTAATCCACGACAGGCAGTATGGATTCCGTCAGCGCAGATCGACTGCCTACCTCCTTTCCTTTGTCACCCATTCTTGGAACAAGTCTATGAAACTACATGGTGAATCCCAAATTGTCGCTCTAGACATATCCAAAGCATTCGACCAGGTCTGGCACGCAGCGCTGCTTAATAAACTTCCGGCCTATGGCCTACCACCAAAACTTTGTACCTGGACAGCAAATTTTCTCTCCAACAGAAGCATCTCTGTTGTTGTGGATGGCCATTCCTCTAAACTGTATCCAATCAATGCAGGAGTTCCTCAAGGTTCAGCTTTAGCCCCTACTTTGTTTCTTCTCCACATCAATGACGTCCTCTCTAGCACATCCAACCCACTTCACAGTTACGCGGACGACAGCACCCTCCACTCAAATATACAATATTCTAAGCCTGTCTCCTTAGCCCAATTAGATGAGGATCGCAGACTCATGGAGGGTTCTGTCTCCGTGGATCTCCAAAAAATATTAGACTGGGGAAGTAGAAATCTTGTACAATTCAACCCCACCAAATCTCAGTCTTGCTTTCTTTCTCATAAGAGATACACCAGCCCTAGACCCATCACAATAAACAACCAAGTTATTCAAAGTAATGAGTCCTTTTCTCTTGTTGGCATTTCTGTGGATCGAAATCTTAATTGGCACCAACATGTTACATCAATTGCAGAAGCGGCTGCTAAGAAATTAGGTTTCCTCTTCCGGGCTCGCAAATACTTTTCACCAGCTAATCTCTATACCTTATATACTTCACAAATAAGGCCAAACCTCGAATACTGCTCCCACATCTGGGGTGCAGCTGCCGCTTCTACACTCGCTATCCTGGACTCCATTCAAAAGAGAGCTATACGTCTCATCGGTGACCCTACCCTCACCCAAAGGCTGTCATCTCTTGCCCACCGACGTGCCGTTGGTGACCTCTCTCTATTTTATAGATATCTGCACGGGCACTGCTCAGAGGAGCTTTCCTCCATAGTTCCCCCACCTGCTGCCCCCAACAGATCTACCAGGGGAACAGAGCGAATACACCCTTTTACTGTCCAGGTCACCAGACATAGAACTTCTTGTTATGCCCGCTCTTTTGTCCCGAGGACTTCCAAGTTGTGGAATTCCTTGCCGGCACGTGTTTTTCCTTATCCTCCGAACCTCCAAACCTTCAAGTCCAGAATTAACAAGCTGCCTCTTTCCTCCTTGTCAACACCCACGGTACGATAGTATTTAGGCTGTAAGCCCTCGTGGTGTGTTGTTGAAATAAAAAAAATATATAAAAAAAATTATCAAATCTGAAGTGATGTCAAGGAATATTTTATTATTAATTTCGAATAACTTTATTTTTCTTTGATAAAACGACTTGAAAATTGGTAGACAACCACGTCTGTCTATGTTCTTTTAAGTTGTAAATCCTCGTCGCAATCACTTAAATAATTTGAGAGATATTGCGTTTTAAATAATATGTTTTAATTTTTTACTATGAAAAATTGGCCGCTAAGATTTTATGAACGCACTCATCCAAGCCATTAGCAAAATAAGGGTAATTCCCAAATTTGGTCCAAATCAGTGATGTATTTTTTGAGTTATCAGTTGGATACACACACACATATATATATATATATATATATATATATATATATATATATATATATATATATATATATATATATATATATATATAAACAGTTTAGCAGACCATGGAAATGGGTTCCAGAGGCCCTAATTCGCGCTCATTTGAAGAAATTTTCCGAAAGTCTCACCATCGATACCTCTCTATTGGTGAATATTATTAATGAAAATTCACTACAAATTGAATGTAGCTTTTTGAAGAAATATTTAAAAAATCTGGAAGTCGCTGCTGGTTGAATTGCGACCTTTTTTAAACGAAAATTCCTCAACTAAATCTGCACTATACATTATGGGTTTCACAATATTTTTAATTAAAGCTGCTATATTTGTAACGTAAAGCCTTATAACAGTTTGCGAACAAACGAATAAAAATAAACTCATAACATTTATTAGTGAATTTTCTTAAAAAAAATTCACTAACGAGGAGATCCCGACTTTTGAATTTTGAAAAAATTTCTTCAAATGAGCGCTAATTAGGCCCCCCAGAACACATTTCCGGGGTCAGTTAAAATTTTTATATGTATATATATATATATATATATATATATATATATATATATATATATATATATATATATATATATATATATATATATATATATATATATATATATATATATATATATATATATATATATATATATATATATATATATATATATATATATATATATATATATATATATATATATATATATATGTATCACACCGATAACTCAAAAAATAATGGGCCGATTTTGATCAAATTTGGTGAATACCTTCCTTTTGAAAATAGCTTGGATAAGTTCGTTAGCCAGGAAAATCGGACCAGGTTTTCCCGGAAAATTTTGTGTTTTCTTTCAAAAAAAATTTATATCTCCGGAATTAACAAAGCAAGGGCAACCAAATTTGGTACGCGGGTTTACATCCTTATAGGTAAGCTACATACCAAAATTTAGCTTTGTATATCAAAAGACAAAAAAGTTATAGGCATTTAAACAAACATAAATTGAGGTTTTTCACAAAACGTCAAAGTTGCGATTTAAACGTCAAAATTGGCAACATTTAGGAAAAGAACTTGAATCTTATACGGGCTATGGAAATAAAGTGTCTCAAGAAGAATGTTTTACAAACCCTGAAGTCTTAGTTTCAACCGTCATTGTCCTTCATTTTAATAAAATGTTTCCAGAAAATTCATTTCAAATAGACCCTTTCTCTGACGCTTGGCAGTAGTCTTAGCTATAGAGTTTATCGTTTAATAGTATATAATTTTTGTAGAATTTTCGTAAACAAATCAATAAAGTTCAATATATCTGTTATTATACAACATATGAAAAAAAATTGTATATATTAATTATAGGGTGTCTTGAGCTACATCTTAAAAAATTATTTCTACAATCACAGGATGGCCCATAAGTCGTTGGTGATACAAATTTTCTTTTTTTTTTAATGAAACACGCCTTATGTTATTGCATTTTTGCATTTTCCATCGAAATATAATGCATGTTTGTAAGAAAAAAAAATCTGGACGCAGTAAGTGCGTTATGGTAGCGAATTTTGATCAAATGCTTAATATTTGAATAGCTCAATTTGCTATTAACCTATAAGGTTGACCAAGAAACGAATTTTTTCGGGAACACTTTAAGTTTACTTTCGGAAATTTTTGTACATTTTCAAACAATAAAGTTATTTTGATGAAACATGGCACATTGTTTTTACTATATAGATTATACTGGTAACCAAATTTGATGCCTGCTTTCTTAAAAAAACACACATTATTGCTATTAAAAAATAGTTTTATGAAAATTCACTACCATAACGCACTTGCTGCGTCCAGAGTTTTTTTAGTTTGGCTTGTCATAGATTAAATCAATATTTCATATTTTATAAAAGCGAACACAGAATTGTTTCGAGTGTCGTATTCATATTTTTCTTTATAGTAGGCATATAAGAACATAAATATTTCTAGATTTTCGAATTAATCGAAGTGAAAGGAAATGTGTGCAGGGATTTTGATTCCTCTACTTACTTGATATGAGAGGCAGGGAACAGTCTGAAATCGTAAAATGATAACGTTTCTCAGTAGGTCATTTTTCAAACAAGAGAAATTTTCTGAAGGATAATGGAATTTCATCAAAGTTATTGGAGGAAGAAGGCAAGAAGCAGGAAGGCAAGAAGCTAGCGTCGAGATCAGAGTGGCACTCTTCGAGAGCATACAACGATTTCCATAATTTGGTCTGCTCTACTCTCTACGTTTCCTTTCAATATATAATGTGTTGGAAAGGCCTTAGATCTCAGATTCAGTTAAATATACTAGTTCAATGATTGCGATTTTATTATCCCTGACTCTAGATACCGAGACGAGACCTTTAACATTACACCCCCTTATTCTACATATTGACTTATCGAATCATAATTCCGGGGTAAAACGATCACTATAAGGGATTGGTTGACCGTGATATGTTCTTTTCATTTTACAAGTTTAGCGCGAAAATTATGTTAGTCTGGCTTTAGGACTGTTTAAAATCTGTAAAGTTGTCGGTCATTAAAAAATAAACACGCTGTAACCCAGATATCCATTTAGTGCTACATATACCGGGTGTGCTGGAAAATATCGGATTAAAAAACCGAAACACGTCGACTTTGTTTTCAAGTGTGACACATGATAGGTAAGTTTGGTGTCTTGGAACCTACCCCTTAGGCAGGGGCTTAAAGTACTCTTAAGTTTTAAATGGTACCCTATGTTGAGCAGCACCTAATTGTAAAGCTTTCTCAGTTCTGCTCGCGACAACATACGACTTTTTTAATTTTGGTGTGGATATGTCAAGAAAATCGTCAATTAAAAAAAAGTCTGGACGCAGCAAGGGCGTTATGGTAGTGAATTTTCATAAAAATATTTTTTATAGGAAATATATTTTTTTTAAGAAAGCTTGCATCAAATTTGGTTACCAGTATAACCTATATAGGAGAAACAATGTACCATATTTCATCAAAATAATTATTTTTTGACAATATACGAAAATATTCCGAAAATAAACTTAAAATGTGCCTAAAAAACTGGTTTCCTGGCCAACCAACCTTAGGTTAATAGTAAATTAAGATATCGAAAGAAACATTTTATGAAAAATCGCTACCATAACGCACTTGCTGAGTCCCGAATTTATTTTCTTACAAACATGCATTATCTTTCGATGGAAAATGCAATAGTTGCAATAATATAAGGCGTGTTCGATTAGTAAAAAAATGCATGACTAGGCGATTTATGGGCCACCTGTGATTGTGAAAATAATTTTATAAGATGCAGCTCCAGACATCGTATAATTAACATAATTTTTTTTTCTCATATCTTGTATAATAATGGATATATTGAACTATACCCTAGAAGTGCGTCACTCTGTATATATGAAAACAGATAAAACCTGAAATAACCCGGATATGGGTTCCATGGGGCCTAGTTCACGCTAATTTGAAGAAATCTTCTCAAAATGCAAAAGACACTAAAATTGTATTCAACTCTATGAATAAAATTGTGATGGCCAAAAATAAATATGAATGTAAAAAGAAGAGCATGCCTACATTTGTATTACAAATGTCAGAAAACAAAATACTTATTTACATCTCACTTTGAAAGTAGATCTGACATTTGCCAAATAATTTGCCAGTTGAATATGACATGTACTGTTATCATGGACTATTATGCACTATTGTATTATGCCTTATAAGAATCTTGCTTTTTTTTGGGTACGAAAGCTTATTTTACTGTTTAAACATTTTTCGATCCCTTAACCTGAAATGGTTTTCGTCTCATTTCACGTTGTTTCATTATAGCGTCACAGTAGGTTTTACAATCTCGAATTTATTATATTTTGTGTGAATCTTTCGTTGTATACCTAGAACAAGTTTTATTTTCCTTCAATTATAAATGACAATTTTAAGTAAATTTCTATATTTTATGTACCCAATGTGTTGAAACGAGAGAAGGAAATTTCATTTAAAGTTAAACTCACGAAGAGAACTTTATTCGAGGCACGACCGTTGTTTCCATTTTTTTTAATATTAATAATATTTATAAGTAAATTACCAGATTAGCCTATTGTTTGTTTTTGAAAAAAAAAAATCAGAAACATGCTTAGAGGAACCCCTTTATGGATTAACCATCGAACAAATGCTGTGATCTCAACTCCATAATACAGTTAAGAAACCTAAAGTAAATTTGAGGTTCTGTGCAAGGTAAACATGCTACAACGGAGCTAGAAATGCAAACTGTAAAAAACTCACCTTACAGAAGTCCATAGAAAGGAGAAACTATTTACCAACACCGTTTCTCCATAAAAAAATTCCACTTAGCCCAATTGAAAAAAAAAACGCCAAATAATACATTGTTTGTTTTTGAAAAAAAAAAATCAGAAACATGCTTAGAGGAACCCCTTTATGGATTAACCATCGAACAAATGCTGTGATCTCAACTCCATAATACAGTTAAGAAACCTAAAGTAAATTTGAGGTTCTGTGCAAGGTAAACATGCTACAACGGAGCTAGAAATGCAAACTGTAAAAAACTCACCTTACAGAAGTCCATAGAAAGGAGAAACTATTTACCAACACCGTTTCTCCATAAAAAAATTCCACTTAGCCCAATTGAAAAAAAAAACGCCAAATAATACAGTTAAGAAACCTAAAGTAAATTTGAGGTTCTGTGCAAGGTAAACATGCTACAACGGAGCTAGAAATGCAAACTGTAAAAAACTCACCTTACAGAAGTCCATAGAAAGGAGAAACTATTTACCAACACCGTTTCTCCATAAAAAAATTCCACTTAGCCCAATTGAAAAAAAAAACGCCAAATAATACACGTAATCTGATTCCTTAAAATTAAATAAATAACTGAAATTGCTACCAAAGCATAAACAAGTTAATAAAATAAAGAACAATGTAGATTGTAGCTGAAACTTAAGGCTTTTTAACTTCTTACGACAGTTAGGCGGCATAGCCGTTCATGTAGGTTCTCTATTTAGAACATGTCAATTTTGACGTTTTGAATCGCGCCTTTTTTGACGTTTTAAGATTAAAAACTTAAAAACATAACTTTTTTTATTTTAACGTAGAGATTCAAATTTTTGTGCATGGTTTTCTTTTTATGACATAAACCCTCGCACCAAATATGGTTGCCCTAACTTTATTATTTCCGAAGATATAAAAATTAAAAACACAAAATTTCCCGGGAAAAACTAGTCCGATTTTCCTAGCTAACGAACTTATCCAAGCCACTTGCGAAAGGAAGGTACTCACCAAACTTTATCAAAATCGGCGCATTATTTTTTGAGTTATCGGTGTAACACGTAAATATATAAACATATATATATATATATATATATATATATATATATATATATATATATATATATATATATATATATATATATATATATATATATATATATATATATGTTTATATATATATATATTTTGTATATATATATATACAAAATTTAAAAGTCGCGATCTCTCATTAGTGAATTTTTTTAAAGAAAATTCACTAAAACAAGGCAGAATATCAATGAACAAAATGAATGTTAGTTAACTAAATGTTAAAATTGTTTTTACTCCACTTCCATACAATTATAAATCTTTGCTCCACTTTCGAACAAATTTTTCAAAGCATTTCGGGCGTTAACAGACGATTTTTTTAACAGTTGATAAAACTCTTTTCTTTTATAATTTTTCATTTATCTCTTATTAAAATTCACCAATTCAACTTTCTTACCTGTTTTAATTTAAGCGAGCAAGTCGTAAAATGATCCCAAATTCGAATAAATTCCATTCGTCAAAATGGTTTTTACAACTGCTGAAAAAGTGAAAATAATTAGTTTGTTCGACAAAAATGACAACTGTGCACAACAGGCAGCACAGATTTTTTATGAGAAAAATTTGAGAAAAAGTTCGGGGCGCAGCAAGTGCGGTATGGTAGTGAATTTTTATTAAATGCTTCAACTTTTAATAACTTAATTTACTATAAACTTAGAAAGTTGAGTTTGTTTGTGAAAAGGTCTTTACCAAGGCAATATACTCACCAAATGTAATTAAAATAGCTCTGTAATTTTCGCAGAAACAAAATTGTTTTTTAAGGAAACTCCAAATTTTGCCCGAAAGCCTCGTCCGATTTTCCTGGCTAACGAACTCGTCCAAGCCATTAATAAAAGAAAGGCACTTGCCGAGTTTAATCAAAATCAGTTAATTATTATTTGCGGTATCGGTTTGATACATATATATATATATATATATATATATATATATATATATATATATATATATATATATATATATAAACATATAAAAATTGAAACTGACCGTGGATGTGAGTTCTAGAGGTCCTAGTTCGCGCTCAGTTGAAACTATTTTTGCAAAGTCGCACCATTGATACCTCTCTATTAGCAAATTTTTTAAAATAAAAATACATTAATAATTCGCGTACGTACTTCCTAAATTTAATGCATACATTTTGGAAGACTGTATCGGTTGCAAATATAAAGCATCAAGGTGAGCAGGTCGTACGCTATGAACGTAATCAGGTAGCTGTCCTAGATCGCATGGTAATGGAACCAAATTTGGGCCACAAGAACTTTGAAAGTACTTTGGGAATTTCTGTAGCTAGTTGCCACCGAAACATAAAAAGTAATTAATGTCACTCATAGAAAACTAATTTGGTACAGGAACATAGTGAAGACGATCGTGATCGGCGCGTGCAGTTTTGTGAATAAATGAGTGATCGTGCCAGAAGCAATCCAAGGTTTTTGCGTTTAATCTGTTTTTCCGTCAAATGTACTTTCCGACTGGTCAGACAAGTCAACCGCCAGGATTTCCGCTACTAGAGTGATGAAAATCCAAACATTTCTTGTGAAACTCATACGCAGCATCCGGGGAAATTAAATGTGTGGGTGGATATACTCGGGCACCATCTCATAGGGCCTTTCATCTTACCGGGAAATCTGGATGGAAACATGTATCTGGATCTACTGGAAATGCATATCTACTCGACGATTGTGAAAGTATTGGAAAATGACAACGCATTGGCAGTGGATGATGTGTGGTTTTAGCAGAATCGTGCTCTATCACATTATGTCGCAGCTGTGCGTAATTTTATTAATTAGAACTTATCGAATCAGTGAATAGGACGCAACTAAGCCTGGCCCTCCCAGATCGCCAGAGATTTAACATATTTAGACGTTTTTGTATGGGGACCCTTGAAGTCGAAAGTGTATGCACACGATCAAACACACCTGAGAAGCTTCGTTGGCGAAATGTTGAATACTGTGGTTATATAACGCCCGAAATGCGCTTCGAAATGTTTATTCGCAAGTGGAGCAAAGGTTTTGTTATTTTATGCAACTGGAAGGAGAACCCCTTGAAAATAATAACAATATGTTGCTTTTTTTTAACTCCGATATTTTCCCGGTGGGAAGTGTTAATTGGCACACCCTATATATAACCTGACGAAAATTTTAACGGGTTCTAACTATGGTTTCCACTGGCTCTAGTTCGTGCTGATTTGAAGAATTTTTAACATATTGGGTAGTCGTGACTTCTATTTTAGAAAACTTTTTGGGAATTTTTGCTAAGAAAATTCTACAGACACACACACACACACACACACACATATATATATATATATATATATATATATATATATATATATATATATATATATATATATATATATATATATATATATTGATATGGTTAATAAAGGGGGCCACATATACATATATACACATACATATACACAAACAACAACTTACCTTTGGTGTATGCAATGTTTTTGCACTGTAAGGCAGGGAGAAACTAAATTTTACAGATATATATGTGTTGAAAGGAGGCAAGGCAGGTGTAAATGTATGACCAGTTTAATTAGATAGTTTAAGGTATTATTGTTTGATAGCTGTTATGTAATTTAAGATGTTATTGTTAGAATTAAGGATATTGTTAGCTTTAAGAATAGTAAGATGTCAAAATTTGAGTGTTAAATTGTAAGAAATGTCATGTCATAACCTATGTTTAAGTCAGCTGTTTTTTATTTAGGCCAGACGTCAAACTGACACTAAAATTATAGTTAGGTTAATTATTCTCTCATTGACTAACAACAATCAGAAGTATGTATGTATCCGAGGAGATGATAAAAAACGATTATTGTGTTAAAATTTGTTAGGATATTTTATTTGAAGCAGGCAGATAACAGTTTTTTGATTAGTTACGCTGGTTACGTAGGAAAAATAATAAACAGATGGAAAAATTTTGATAAAAGTATCAGATTAAAATTTTTGAGATGAAAAAAGTTTGAAATTGTCATTAAATTATTAGATGGGAATTTTTGGTAATAAGGATATAGTTTGAGAAATTAGATAGAAGGGGTTTGAAAAGGGATAGTAGCAAGAGGAGAAAATTTAGTCTAGAGGATACAAAAATCTAGAGGGTCGCTGATCCGATAGTCCGACTCAGCAAATACAGGAGAGGCAGCAGAGGCAGCAGCAGTCTGAGTGAGTAGTGTAAAACTAAAAGGAGTAATAAAACTCGCTAAAAAAATAAGTACATAAACTGTGCTTTGGTTTTTATACGACATTCAAGATACTTATAGAGGCAGGGGATCTTTTGGGCTATAACTAACTGATAGTCAGCGTGGAACTCTGTGTCTATTGACTAAGTGCCACAATACAGTGGAATTAATATAAACACCAATAGGTGTCGGTACCGTTAACATTTATTTTATTTTCTTTCGTTCCCTTTTATAGTGTAAAATTCAAATAGGTATAAGTAATACATAAGGTTTAGGTTTTTTGTCATATATTTAAGTGTAATAAATATTAAGTTTGGTGATCATTTGAAACCTTTGCCTTATTTTGTTTTCTTTTACACATATATGAGTATTTGGAAGGAAAGAACTGAAATTAGATAGGGCAGAATATTTCGAAATTACAAAAAATAAAAAAAAAAGAAACCAAAGGGGACTGGAACCCACTTGCTTACTAAGCTCCCTGAGTTGAGAGGCAGTTCATATATGTGATTGGTTGTTTTCTGTGTGTTAAACAGGAAAAAAAAATACATTGAGTACATCCAGGTGTAAGTTACATACACAAATACATATATTTCATAATAACAACATTTACAACACATTTCACTAAACTTTACAGGAAAATAAAAGTTAAAAGCTAAGATACCTAAAATATAACTAAAAAACTAAATATATATATATATATATATATCAATTCTATATATTAAATTAAATTTAAAATCCATAGCTTATTACATTTTTTGAAATTCTATAACAATTGGCACTAAACGAAAGGGCTTCGAAAGTCTGTGCAGCAAATAACTTACTATATCAATATATATATATATATATATATATATATATATATATATATATATATATATATATATATATATATATACAATTAATCAATTGTTTGGAACATTAGTTTGTGTAATATTAAATATAGAGCACGACATGAGTGTGTGTGTGTGTGCTCGCATTTCCATGATAATCTATATATGGGTAAATATTTTACATATTTATAAGCTGCAAATTACTTTTTTGACAATCTATTCGATTAATGGGCCGTCTATATAGATTGCTCCTACGTCAATGTAGTTTCATGTCTAGCCGCAACAAAACACGAAATAATGCTTTGATCACAGTTTCATGATTAATTTTAAATCTGCGAAGCAATTAATTTTTTCCGCGGTCACGTAACTAATTTCCTAATTAAATTTATGATGTGAGCTATGCCGTAAGGTAAAAATATCAAAATAAATCTATCTTTCGTGCAAATGTGATTTATTTGGCGTCATTATTCAATTAAGTTTCAATAGCTCTTGAGTCCTAAAAGTGATAAAACCTTTGGAGTAATTTACTCACGTGCAGTAATCCTCTAATATATTATAGGTGGAAGCGGCACACGATTAAGTAAATTACTTATATATATATATATATATATATATATATATATATATATATATATATATATATCTATATATATATATATATATATATATATATATATATATATATATATATATATATATATATATATATATATATATATTACAGGATGGCGCATTGAAAACGAAACAGACCGATTTGCGTCCAGATAATTTTTTCTTAAAAACGCCAAAAAATATCAATTTTGATATTAAGGGGGAAATGTTTTGACATAAAACTCAACTTTGTCTTATCAACCCCTTAAGGGTGGTGATAACAACTCTTATATTTTTAATTAGGGAACATGGGTCGAATGTTAAACCATTGAAAGCTCTTTCTTTTCTGAATTCAGCACACAAATTTTTTTGGAAGTTTTATCAACTCGTTTAAAAATTATTCACAGTTGGAATTGCACGAACGTATTTCATTCATTGTGATAAGAAATGCACTAATTAGTCACTTTTTCGTTAAAAAAACAAAACAAAACAAAACCAAACGTTCAAAAATGTTTATTCAGTTAAGTAGGTGTTCAAATTGTTGACCACCAGCTTCCATACAAAAGTACACATTTTGTTCAAAACGAGCTCTGACATTTTGAAGCATTTGTGGAGTTATCAGACGGTATTCTTCAATAATGCGTCGTCGTAATTCTTCCAGAATCTCCGGTTATGTTGCGTAAATTCTACTCTTTAAATGGTCCCATAAAAAGAAGTCTAAAGGAGTTAAATCCGGTGATCTCGGGGGCCACTCAATAGCACCTCTACGCCCAATCCATTGCTCTGGAAACACTCTGTTCAAAAACTTTCTAACACGTTGTGGATAATGCGGAGGAGCTCCATCTTGTTGAAACACTAATTGATTTTCTTGATAGCGATCATCATTTTCAAAAATGTCAATTAGTAGAGGGTAAACGATATTTTCTAGTACCTCCAAATACGTTTCTCCACTCAAATTGCCATCAAGAAAAATTGGTTCGATTAAACGGTCTCCAAAAATACCACTCCACACATTAAATTTCTGTGTAGTTTGAGTATGGCCTTCGTGAAAGTTTCTTGGATTAATATCTGCCCAATAACGACAATTATGACGATTGACTGTAGAGTTTAATAAAAACGTACACTCGTCTGAAAAACATATATTGAACAGAAAGTTCCCGTTATCAGCTATTCGTGCAGTTATACCTTCACAAAACTCCAGCCGCCGAACAAAATCATCTACATTCAGTTGTTCTACAAGATAATTTTATACGGGTGAAATTTATAATTATTATTTATTCGCTGAATAGTTCTTCTTTTGATGTTTGAAACAGTGGACAATTTTCTAGCGCTCAAAGTTGGGTCAGCAGCAATTTGTCCTAAAACTTCAATCATAGTAGTCTCAAGTCTAACCCGAAATTCACGTTCAACATCGCGTTTTTTGTTGGCTACTGAACCACTTTGTCGAAACTTTGCAACTAACTTCAATATGTATTTTCTGTTAACATGTCTGTTCGGATGTCGTTCATTAAACAAATTTGCGGTACGGTTGGCACAGTCATCGTTTAAAAAAAAAGTAATAATTTCAACTTTTTTCTACAGAATGCACCATTGTGAAATTAATTTTCGGTAGTACTATCAAGTATCAAACCGACCGATAAACTGAAATAATAAACCGCATTTCTCTCATTCCGATAAGAAATGTTCTCATAGTCAATTTTTTGTCTACAAACCAACAAAACATTGACTATGAGCACATTTCTTATCGAAATGAGTGAAATGCGTTTTTGCATCTTCAACTGTGAATAATTTTTAAAAGAGTTGATAAAACTTGTTATCACCACCCTTAAGGGGTTAATGTGACAAAGTTGAGTTTTATGTCAACACATGTCCCCCTCGATATTAAAATGGACGTGTTTCAACGTTTCTTACAAAAAAATTTCTCTGTACGCAAATCGGACGGTTTCGTTTTCAATGCGCCACCCTATATATATATATATATATATATATATATATATATATATATATATATATATATATACATATATATATATATATATATATATATATATATATATATATATATATATATATATATATATATATATATATATATATATATATATAAGGTATAATAGGAGACACAGATCGGGTTCGTCCTATTTTGGATTCTTCAGTATGCCATAAATATATTTATTCCTTTTTTAGAACCGTTTAAGGGAAAACCATCATGGACACACACAATCACACACCAAAATGTGTGCAAACATAAGGGAGTGTGGGACTCCACTAACCCCCCTCCCCCATGGAGTACCGTACCTTGGCCCTGGCCTCCGTCGGAAATATTCACACATGACATTGGGATTCCATTCTGTTACGCCGTAGGCGGATAATCTGGTCAGGGTAAGCCTTAGGCACTACGTATGAATGGAGGTTGCTCGTAATAGTATATGGCACTACGGAGGAGAGTATTAGAATGAGAAGCGGCTTTGGCGAACTGAGCGGTGGATGTGGATAGTTGAGTTATAAACTTGAGTATTGGGTGCATTTATAGATCAGAGTGAATCTGACTGTTTCTGTATCGGAATTTAATTCTGGATGGTTTGAAGGATGTTTGATGTGTGTGTGTCGGCCGCAGTGTCCCATGCAGGAGATGCATATGTCAAGGCTGACCGGATTATCATTTTGTACATAAGCAGTTCATGTTCTTCATGTACAATTTGGAGTTTCTGTTAAAAAATGGAAAGAACTTCCAGATAAACATCGAAGAGTCCAAACAGAGAAAATATCGGTTTCGTCATTGTTCGGACTCTTCAGATTGCCACACGCATGATCCATCAAGTGGGCTTTAAGGCAGGCACTGCCTTATAATGCAGTAGAGAAAAGAACAGGGCGCCATCTCTGTTTTTGAGAGCGTTCTAAGCTTTCACATATACACAGTACAGCAGAAAGAAAGCTGCGAAAGAAAACTACGAAGAAAAACAACTAATCCCCTGACTAATACCCCGCTATATATATATATATATATATATATATATATATATATATATATATATATATATTATAAACAGGGTAAATATAAAAAACTATGCCTGGGAGAATTTTTTTACTTTAACGTCGGTCTATTTCCGCGACCATGGTCAATCACCGGCAACCAGTTTCACCTCACTATCCTAGATATCTTGCCGAACTACTGGCTTTCTATGGGGAAGGTGTGGATCTTTAACGTGCCCAACATTGCATGGACACGGGACCGACGGCCTTATCCTCCTCTAAACTGCGGAACCTGCAGACATTTAACTTGCTCAAACACAATGCCACAACCTTGGTTGATGTAAATTTTACATTATGTACTGAAAAAGTGAAAGGAGAACCTTGGAATCGAACCCAGTATCCTTCGATTCAAAGGCACACGTTCTTAACCCTTAAGCCTGGGGTATACGAGATTGTGTTTTGTCATTATTTTAATTGCAATAGCCGATTTTAGCTCTGTTTCTTATGAAGCTACCAGATAGCTAAAAGCGAAGGAAGCTTTCAGATGTTCGTTGTTCTTTCACACGCCAATGTTCACAGTTAATCATTATGTGGGGGATTTTTTTTATATTATTGTCTCCAGAAACTCAATGAAATGAACAAAACTGCTTAATTTTACGTAGCATTTTATGCTGTGAACGTAAAAAGAGCTATGTATCAGATTTTCTATTTGATATTTTTTAAATGGAATGACCCTAGTTTTGGGACAAACCTTTTTTTTATTAGAGACAAAATTTTTTTTTCGAAAAAAAAACTGTACAGGTAAAAGTAAAACTGGCTGGGATATGCGCTGTTCTTTAAGAAGTATTTACAGTAAGTGATGTTTGGAATCTCTAATGAGCACTAAAAACTACACTTAGAGAACCCAGATCACCACAACAGCTTTAAAAAAAGCCTGGACGCAGCAAGTGCGTTATGGTAGTGAATTTTCATAGAAATGATCTGGCACAAAATATTTTATTTTAACTTTTTTTTTCTTGTAACATAGAAATCTAAATTTTGGCGTATTGTTTACCTTTTATATATTTAAACTACCTACCAAATTTGGTTATCATAGATTTTTTATTTTTTGAAATAATTTTTTTTTTCAAATGAAAACTCAAAATTTTTCCGGAAAACCTCGTCTGATTTTTCTGATTAACGAACTTATCAAAACCATTTACAAAAGGAAGGCACATGCCAAATTTTTTTTAAATAGGCCCATTATTCTTTGAGATAAAAATTTTTTTCGAATAAAAACTTAACATTTTCCCGGGAAACCTCGTCCGCTTTTCCTGACTAACAAACTTGTCAAAGCCATTTACAAAAGGAAGGTACATGCCAAATTTTATTTAAATCGGCTTATTACTTTTTGAGATAAGAATTATTTTCCAATGAAACCTCAAAATTTTCCCGGAAAACCGCGTCCGATTTTCCTGATTAACGACCTTATCCAAGCCATTTACAAGAGAAAGGTACATGCCAAATTTTATCAAAATCGGCCCATTATTTTTTTAATTTATCGGTGTGATACATATATATATATATATATATATATATATATATATATATATATATATATATATATATATATATATATATATATATATATATATATATATATATATATATATATATATATATATATATATATATATATATATTTATATGTGGGTTTTAGGGGTGCTAGTTCGCGCTCATTTGCAAAAATTTTTTCAAAATTCAAAAGTCGGGATCTCCCCATTAGTTAATTTTTTCTACGAAAATTCACTAACAACGTGACCATGCAATAACCAAATTAGTGTCATCAGAGGATGAAAAATTCTGAACCTTTCACGACTACCACTATGTTTATATTATTTGCAGATATTCGGTGTTGAACTCTCGAGGTTAGTTTGAACAAAGAAACTTGCGCTGCTTATTTACCAGAAAGTCCCTTTATTGGAATTATGTTATCTTCATTCCCATGTACCTGCCTCTAAGGTTAAAAGTGATTTGATTTTGAGAAGTAAGTCGACTGAAGACAACAAACTATCAGTCTTCTTAAAATATTGAAGCCAATGAATATTTTGAGCAAGTAATACTAAATTGTTTTTGTGTGGAACATTGGTGTTGCACAATACCTACTTAGGTAGGTATTTCAAAGAATATTGGCTAATGTGGTTAATCCTGGTGTCAAGGAACTTAGGTATTGCATGCAATATTGCAACTCTTTTCAAAAGAGAAACAAATATCTTCATTGATTGTTGTTGCCCTTACTTGGTGAAATTAGTCCATACTACATACAGGCTGAGACACTACTTCTCTGGCTTCACTGTTGACCTAACAAATTCATTTCAGACAAAACTAAAAAATGAACTTAGATATACATCTCTGTTTAGTCGATAAGAAAAGAAATATATTTTATATAAAAGCCCACAACCACCAAATATGTATGACTACCTAAAAATCCACAAGCCAAATATTCTGGTGAGGCCAGTAGTTAACTATGTTAATACATCATAAGAGAAAACTGGTTACACTTATTAGAGAATACAACTACATTCCAAAATATTATTTAGTTAAGAATTCCTATGAACTAACACAAAGATTAAATAACTTAATTATTCCTGCAAATAGTAAATTGAGGTTGTTTGGTTTGTAGTATGTATTCTAAGATACCTCCTAGAGAAAGTCTGCCTCTATTAGAAAACATTTTAATAGAAAAGAACGTAAATGTCATAAAAATACAAGACATAATGTATCTTTTTAACGAATGTATAAAACTAAACTATTTTAAATCTAATGATAAAATTTATATGCAAAATAAAGGCCTAGCTATGGATAGTCCGTTGTCACCTTTATTAGCCAACATATTTATGGAAAACTTAGAAAACCAAATTTTAACATCGGAACTTTCGCATAATATTGTCTTTTGTTACAGATACGTAGATGACATTTTAGCATGTTTTCATGGTAGCCATAGAGCATTAAATGAATTTTTAAATTTTATTAATAACCTTCACACATATATTTAGTTTACTTTAGAAGAAGAAGCTAATAGTTATACAAATTGTTTAGACTTAACAATTAGAAAATTAGAAAATAATTCATTTGACTTTTCAATATATAGGAAATCAACTTACAGTGACACAACCATACCATACGATTCATGTCACTCTTTTTTACAAAAGCTGTCAGCATATCATTCTTTGATACACCGCGCAATTTCAATACCTATGTTCCAAAACAATTTTGAAGGAGAAATTCCAATAATTAAGCAAATAGCGTTTAATAACGGCTGCTCTGTTAAAATAATAGATAAAATGGTAGACAGAAAAGAAGACAAATCAGCGATTAATTTAATTTATCCGAATATTAGAGCCAAAAAAACACCAGCTATGTTTCGATAACTTATTTTGAAACCGTTTCAGAAAACATTTCAAAAATTTTAATTACGTGTACAAATACAAAGGTAGCTCTTAAATCTTACAATACGACACGTGATTTGTTATTTAACGTAAAAGAAAAATCTTGTTTATTGACAAAAGCTGGAGTTTATAAATTAGCTTGTATACATTGTAACGCAATCTAGATAGGTCAAACTTCTAGAAATTTTAACACCCGATAGAAAGAACATATTTCTACATACAGAAATATCCGTGCTGACAAATATACATTTGCCAAACATATTATTGAGACCCAACATCGCCTACAGTAAATACATTTTTGTAATTACAAGCGCAAAGTAGACTTTTTGAAGCTCTAGAAGTCAAAAAACACACACATGACAATACTTACCTTGTTTTAAATGAGGAAGCTAATTTAGTGAATTCTCCTTTCTTGGATATTCTTTTTTGTAATTAAATAAATCAAACAAAATAAATGTAAATATGTTTTGGACAAAGTTGTAATACGAAAATGAATTGACGTATGTCGATATTTTCGTTGTATAAAGTGTGCTTTGTTACTGTTATTGTTTAGTTATTTCATTGTTGTAACTGCCATTATAGTTATTACTGTTATAGGTTAGTTATATCTTTATAAAGACTAAGTGAGATGTAATATATGCTTTTTACGCGTGTTGCCATCTCGTTGCGGAACCAAGTAGTATGTTGTCACGGCAGCTCCAAATAACACAGAATGTTAAAATATAGAGACTGTATACAACTAACTAACAATTTAGTAAATTGTCAGCCCTGGCCCATTTCTTCCCTTATATAGGGACAAAGTATGTAAGGCTAGATGCATTCCCACCCCAATTAGAACCGTAGACTCATTTTGTTCTAATCAGAGCTCGTCAGTACGGCATGCTAAATGCAGCGAAAATACACCCATAAAGTAACACGGCCATGGTAGTCAGTCTCGCAAAGCTAAGTGAGATTTAAGACACGCTTTTTACACGTGTCGCCATCTCGTTGCGGAACCAAGTAGTATGTTGTCACGGCAGCTTCAAATAACACAGTATGTTAAAAAATAGAGACTGTATACAACCAACTAACAATTCAGTAAATTGTCAGTCTAGCCCCATTTCTTCCCTAATATAGGGACAAATTATGTAAGGCTAGATGCATTCTCACCACAATTATAGCCAAACCGGTCTACGGTTCTAATTGTGGTGAGAATACATCTAGCTTTCTATCTTTATGTTAAATATTGACATACATCGCGTAGACATTTTGAAGACCTGATCCGTAACTTGTGATTCATTTTAAGTTTAAATTGTACATAATTTTTTTATCGAAACATCATAACATCGCAACAGATCTTTATTTGTAGTTGTCATGATTTCGTATTAATTCAATTTTCATATGTCTGAGGGTGCTGTCGCGAGCAGCGAAACCGGTGACAGGAACGTTGAAGAACATCCAGAAGTCAGTATGTCCTCTTGTTCCAGTTTGCGCGCTGGCTACGTCCTTCACTTACAGAAAGCAAACCCAAAAGTGAAGCCAGAGAAGTAGTTTCACAGTCTGTATGTAACAAATATCTTACTGACCTTTGGTATTAGCCAAAGTGTAACTTAA
Organism: Tillus elongatus; assembly: GCA_964006375.1. Taxonomy (NCBI): domain Eukaryota; kingdom Metazoa; phylum Arthropoda; class Insecta; order Coleoptera; family Cleridae; genus Tillus; species Tillus elongatus. The sequence goes on along the minus strand of OZ023269.1, from coordinate 102,161,893 downwards.
TCAAAATTTAGGGCAGCCTTAGAGATAAATAGATTAGCGGCACAAAATTATGATCGTTCCATTTAAAGCATTTAAAAAACAAAGACTCGGAAATCCAAAACATAAATGTTTTTATGTTGGCACTTCAAAACTCTTAAAAAAGAAAATAACTTTTACTGTTTGGTTGACAATCCGAGACAAAGAAACAAAAAGTTTGCTATTAGTGAATTTTCGTAGGAAAAATTCACTAATGGGGAGATCCCGACTTTTGAATTTTGAAAAATTTTTGCAAATGAGCGCGAACTAGGATCCTTAGAACCCATATCCGGGGTCAGTTTCAATTTTTATATGTTTATATATATATATATATATATATATATATATATATATATATATATATATATATATATATATATATATATATATATATATATATATATATATATATATATATATATATATATATATATATATGTATCACACCGATAACTCAAATAATGGGCCGATTTTGATAAAATTGGGCACGTACCTTCCTTGCTTTTGTAAATGGCTTGGACAAGTTTGTTAGTCAGGAAAATCGGACGATGTTTTCCGGGAAAATTATATCTCTGGAATTAACAAAGTAAGGGCAACGAAGTTTGGTACACGGGTTTATATCGTTATAGGTAAGCTACCTACCAAAAGTTAGGTCTGTAGGTTGAAAGACAAAAAAGTTACAGGCATTTAAACACAAATAAATTTGGGTTTTCCTCAAAACGTCAAAGTCGCGATTGAAGCGTCAAAATTGTTAATATTTAGGCAATGAAGCTGAAACTAATATGATCTATGGAAGGAAAATGTCTCAAGAATAATGTTTTACAATGCCTGAACTCTTAGTTTCAATCGTTGTCCTTCAATTTACTAAAATATTTCCAGAAAATTCATTTCAAATAAACCCTTTCAGTAGTGTTGGCTATAGACTTTATCGCTTAATGGTATATCATTTTTGTCGAATTTTCGTAAAAAATCATTAAAGCGCAATATATCCGTTATTATGCAAGTTGCGAAAAAAATTTGTATACATTAATTATAGGGTGCCTTGAGCTACATCTTAAAAAATATTTCCACAATTACAGGGTGGCCCATAAGTCGTTGGTGGTTCAAATTTTCTTTTTGTTTTTGGTGAATTTTTTTAATCGAGCACGCCCTATGTTATTGAATTTTTACATTTTCCATCGAAATATAATAAATCTTTTTAAGAAAAGAAATTCGGGACGCAGCAAGTGCAATATGGTATCCAATTTTCATTAAATGCTTCAAATTTGAATAGCTCAATTTGCTATTAACCTATAAGGTTGACCACGAAACCAGTTTTTTCGGGAACAATTTGCTTTTCTTTGGGAAATTTTTGTACATTTTCAAACAATAAAGTTGTTTTGATGAAACACGGTACATTGTTTTTACTATATAGGTTATACTGGTAACTAAATTTGATGCCTGCTTTCTTTTAAAAAAAACACATATTTGCTATTAAAAACATTTTTATGAAAATTCACTGCCATAACACACTTGCTGCATCCAGAGGTTTTTAGATATATATCCCCTAACACTTGCCAAACAGGACAAATATCTCAGTTACGTTTTTTAAGCCACACGGTCACCCAATAGATGTTTATTATATTACAAGATATTAACTAATTCCTGTCCTAAAAATGTGAGTGTTCTACTAAGAAAAAGGAAAACAAATGACTATCTAGGACATCCGACTCTTTAATTATTTGTACGTTAGCATCATGAGATACTTGAAAAACATACAATTTTGATAGTTCGGTCCATTCTCCAGGACCAAAAATAAGGAGTTAGACATTGTAACAAACATCCAAGAACATTATGCATATGTGTGAGTATGGCGTGGTATAGGTATTTATTATTTCATTAATAAGGGTATTCAAAGCAATACCAACAGTTTAATTGGCTCGAATCTTTAATATACTAGGTAAATTAATTAGAAATTCATGTTCAGTGTTGTACCAATTAGATATATTTAGTTTGCATATGACATTCAATTATATATCTGCATACATCTATATCAAACCATGCGGTCAAATAATTGCTGTTTAACAATATTGAATTTGTTTCTCAGTAATGTGTAATTAGCATTACATCAATATGTTATTTATAGATATTCAACATAGTATATTACTAAATGGTTCATTTATTTGCAAAGCAAAATGCAGTTGGCACTCGTCACAATATCAATAGTATATTTCACATTTCCTAAAATCATACTCAAATGGTGCATGCATCTTGGAGCGTTTTTATTCAAATTGGACATAGCCAGTTTTTCGACTGGTTTGTACATTTTGTCTGACCTATTTCAACAGTGCTATCGAATAAATCCACCCAATCGTTCGTGTCAGCTCTTTTTTGACTATAAACTACATTACCGTCACGCTTATAGAACAGTCCTAACTTGTACGTCATTGTTAATTACAGTCAGGCTTCTAGAACAGTCCTAACTTGTACGTCATTGTTACATTATTATAGGCCTGAGCTTGCTACGAGCTATTTTTAGATATTTTGCATTACACAGCGTTTGTCGACAACATCTTTTGTGTAAATTCTGGAAATACCGAATTATCACTATCACTAAAACCTGTAGTTGAGGAACTCAATCAGGTAATTGACAGAGCAATGGTAACAGCTGGACTGGCAAATGAAACATGCAGTGTTGTGGTACATTTTAAAGACGTAGACGAAGCGGCAAAAAAATTTGTAACGCTGGAATATATAAGTAGACCAACAAAAAGAGTTTATTTTACTGGGTAAAATAGGTTAAGAAACTCTTCCATAATTCCAGGCATAGTTGCGTCAACTAAACGAAAGAACGAATATAGAATATCCTTGCAAGGAGGTGAGCAATTTTTGAGAGTATATAGGGGATACAGTAATAAGTTAAATGAGCTTGTGAGGAGGGCAAAGGCAATGCATTATGAAAAGATGTATGCCACAACTTCCAATCGCTAAAAGAGTGTCTGGAATATTGTTAATCAGGTGGTAAAAAGATATAGGAAAAAGCGGGAAATACACTCGGTGAGGTTGCAGCATGGTAGGGTTGTTGAGGATGGGGTGAGATAGCTGAAAAGTTTAATGACTATTATATTAACATTGGCAGAGAGATAGTCGGGGAATTAAACCAACGATCGGGTATTTGCGGCAAGAAGAATTGGCAATTCCATATTTTTTTAGACCAGTGAAGACAAACCAGTGAAGACAGACCTCCGTGTTCACACGTTTGCGTACAAGCCGGAATTGTGACAGTATTGTTAATAAGAAGTGATTGCTACAACATATTTAAATGTGTGCACGTTTATTTGTTAACATTGTAAAACAGTGCTTCTTTTTAGTGAATTTTTATTTTAAAAAAATTCACTAATAAAAGGTATCGATGGTGAGACTTTGCAATTTTTTTTAAATGAGCGCGAATTTGGGCCCCTAGAACCCATATCCGGCGTCAGTTTTGATTTTCATATGTTTATATATATATATATATATATATATATATATATATATATATATATATATATATATATATATATATATATATATATACAGGGTGACACACTTAAGATGAAGACACGCCTGTATTTTCTTTATTTTTAGAGATAGCCATCACTTTTTGTACAGATGTAAAACGTCATTAGGCTGTTTGAATAGCCTATCCAGTTCAAATGTCAGATGTCAACTCAGCCTACTATGATTTTAGGAATAGGGCCGCTTCTCTATATTTCGCTATGCATTAGAGATGTCAAAAAATTTACTTCAAAATGTTATTCAGAATTCAATCCTAACTGCAGATACCGAGTTTTAGGTGAAAATTTGAATTTTTGCTTTTTTGTAAATTTTTAGGTCCAAATTTTCAAACAGATTTTAACGGGTAGATTGCCGTGGAAACAAATTAGCACCTTGTAAAATATTGCGATAAATGTCAAATTGACATTAACTGTGAGTCAGCCAGCAAAATGCCTGTTGACGTCTCAATGTAAAAAGAAAAAATTGTATCAATAGGATGATTTGGTAATGGTGTTCGAAATAGCAGAGAAGTTGCTGATGAGCTGATGAGCTGCATCTTATAAAATTATTTGGACAATCAATATGTTTGTAAGAAAAAAATCGAGACGCAGTAAGTGGCTTTTGGTAGCAAATTTTCATTAAATGCTTCAAATTTCAATAACTCAATTTGCTATTAACCTAAGGTTTGTTGGCTAGGAAACCAATATTTAAAGTTTATTGTTGGAAAGTTTTTGTACATTTTCAAACAATAAGTTATTTTGATATAATATTGCACATTGTTTCTACTATATTACTATATAGGTTATACCGGTAATGAAATTGATGACTGCTTGCATTAAAATGACATATTTGCTTTTCAAATCATTTTTATAAAAATTCACTTCCATAGCGCACTTGCTGCGTTCAGACTTTTAATTATTTGATTTAAAGCATTAGTTTTGCAAACCTGTTTTACACAAAAAATTATAATTTTTGTTGAAATTGAAAACCTTGTGTCATATAAAATATTTAAAGTGAAATTAATACAATAGCCGATTTAACATTTCAAAACAATTCGTTTCTTCTAAAAGCATTAGAGGAATGCGTTTACACCAATTTATAGAACGATGTTTTGTCTATATGTGCCATCGGGCCCATGAGTAGAACAATGCTCGGTGAAATATTACAGCACTGTTCCAATTTAATTAAAGTTAAGCGCATTCTCAGCGCTCGTATTTGTTTTAAATGACAATACCAAATCCTGATTTGAAAGATATAAATATTTTCAGTTAAATATCAAACCAAATAACAAACATGCTGGAAAATGTGCTGAACAAATAGCAAAACCAACGTTTATAATATAAAAGCCGTTTTTTTGTTTTACAGTCTTTTCACACCATTAACCTATAGGTGGGTAAGAATTTATGTGTAAACAATAAATAAAATATAAAAACTCTGGACGCAGCAAGTGCGTTATGGTAGTGAATTTTTATAAAAATGTTTTTATTGCAAATATGTGTGTTTTCTTTTTAAGAAAGCAGGCATAAATTTTGGTTACCAGTATAACCTATATAGTAAAAGCAATGTGCCATGTTTCATAAAAATAACTTTATTGTGTGAAAATGTACCAAGATTTCCAAAAGTAGACTTAAACTGTTCCCGGAAAAACTCGTTTCTTGGTCAACCTTATAGGTTAATAGCAAATTGGGCTATTCAAATATGAAGCATTTGATCAAAGTTCGCTACCATAACGCACTTGCTGCATCCAGAATTTCTTTTCTTACAAACATGCGTTATATTTCGATGGAAAATGCAATAACATAAGGCGTGTTTGATTAAAAAAAAAAGAAAATTTGTATCACCAACGACTTATGGGCCATCCTGTGATTGTAGAAATATTTTTTTAAGATGTAGCTCAAGACACCCTATAATTAATATATACAAATTTTTTTCAAATCTTGTATAATAACGGATATATTGAGCTTTATTGATTTTTTACGAAAATTCGACAAAAATTATATACCATTAAACGATAAACTCTATAGCTAAGGCTACTGCCAAGCATCAGGGAAAGCGTCTATTTCAAATGAATTTTCTGGAAACATTTTAGTAAAATGAAGGACAATGACGGTTGAAACTAAGACTTCAGTGTTTGTAAAACATCCTTCTTGAGACATTTGATTTCCATAGCCCGTATTAGTTTCCAGTTATTTGCCAAAATGTTGCCGATTTTGACGTTTTAAGTCGCAACTTTGACGTTTTGAGGAAAACCCCAATTTATTTTTCTTTAAATGCCTATAACTTTTTTGTCTTTTGACATACAGAGCTAAATTTTGGTAGGTAACTTACATATAAGGACATAAACCCGCGTACCAAATTTGGTTTCCCTTACTTTGTTAATTCGGGAGATATAAATTTTTTTCGAAAGAAAACACAAAATTTTCCGGGAAAACCTGGTCAGATTTTCCTGGCTAACGAACTTATCCAAGCCATTTGCAAAAGGAATTTATTCACCAAATTTAATCAAAATCGGCCAATTATTTTTTGAGTTATCGGTGTGATACATATATATATATATATATATATATATATATATATATATATATATATATATATATATATATATATATATATATATATATATATATATATAATATATATATATATATATATATATATATATATATATATATATATATATATATATATATATATATATATATATATATATATATATATATATAAACATATAAAAATTCAAACTGACCCCGGATATGTGTTCTGGGGGGCCTAATTAGCGCTCATTTGAAGAAATTTTTTCAAAATTCAAAAGTCGAGATCTCCTCATTAGTGAATTTTTTTAAGAACATTCACTAAAATAAAGCACAAATGCCGCAGATGCGTTATTGTAGTGAATTTTCATAGAAATATGGTCTGGCACCGAATTTTTTTTTTATTGAATGCTTATAACTTTTTTCCTTGTAATATCGAAATATAAATTTTTATCTGTGGTTTACTTTCTCTAACGTAAACCTACCACATTTGGATACCATAGCTTTTTTATTTTCGGAGATAACATTTTTTTCCGAATCAAAACCCAAAATTTTTCCAGAAAACTTGGTCCTATTTTTCTCGCTAACGAACTGGTCCAAGTCACTTACAAAATAAATGTCTCTGACAAGTTTCGTTCAAATGGGCCCATTATTTTTTGAGTTATCGGTGTGACACACACACACACATATATATATATATATATATATATATATATATATATATATATATATATATATATATATATATATATATATATATATATTTGAAATTTGGTTTCCAGTATAATCTATATAGTAAAAACAATGTACCATATTTTATGTAAATAACTTTATTGTTTGACCAAATTTTTCCGAAAATGACCTTAATATATTCCTGGAAAAACAAGTCCGATTTTATTTTACTCACCTACCAAAAATATTTTTTACAATAACTTATTATACGTTTAATATCAACACAAACATTTTTTGCGACAACTGACCTATTTTTTTAGAAAAAAAAACATTACATTTAAATTATATACCTAACCTGTAATTAAGATTGAAAAAAGAAAATGTAGAAATTTTTTTAAGTCTTCACATAAAGTTGAATCGGTGGAAACAAAAATTAATATAGGCGGAAAAATATTCATTTTTGCATGCAACAAGCTGTCAGCAATAAGATGATTACTTAAGCATGCCACTTCAAAGTTTCATTTGATATTTGTGAAAGCAATTTATCACTTACTAAATTATGAAAATGTAAACGTAGATAATTAAATTAATTATTTCTTTTTTTCTTTTACCAAAGCTAATTAAAGTATTTTAATTTGTTCTTAGAAAATTCGCTAAATGATTACATAATCTGATCTAATTATGGTACGCCATTGTAAATGTAAACATTTCGAAAACTGGAGTCTGTAGGTATGGGAGCGTTATACAAAACTTGAAGCAGAGTGCATGCCATTCGCTTCTGAAACACAAAATAGAAGCTGTTTTATTTGTAAAAATTGTGTTAGGGCAGATTGAATTTTTTCAAATTCCGTCATTTTTTGAGAGCGCCTTGTATACGGCAACTTGTTTTTTTTTTCACGAATAATATTAACAAAAACCTTTCTGAATGGGTCGCTTTCTCTCTTTCTATTGGCAAAAACGTTGTATCATAATTTTTGATGTGTGCCAAAAAATGTGAAAACACACTGAGACCTTGGATATATTTCCTTTACCTCTTGGAAATGACTCCAAAACAGGAGCTGAAACGTCGAATTTCAATAAATTTTGGACGAGATTCAACGCGACAACCAAGTAGATATATATATATATATATATATATATATATATATATATATATATATATATATATATATATATATATATATATATATATATATATATATATATATATATATAATTCCGATTGCTCAAAAAATAATGGGCTGATTTTGATCAAGTTTGGTAAGAGCCTTTAAATGAGCCCGAATTAGGTCCCCTAAAACCCACATCCGGGGTTAGTTTCGGCTTTTGTCTGTTCTCGTATATACAGGAGTACGCATTTCTATGGTAAAGCTAAAAAATATGCCTTATTATATTATATATAAGAACGACAAAATTTATACACGTTAAATATAGGGTGTCTTATAACATTATTTTAATAACCACAGGGAGGCTTATAAGTCGTTTGTGATACATTTTTGAATTTTTCATGGAATTGTAATCCAAATATGCTGGGCAATACATGGTTTACTAATAGTGCTATATCCCATTTGCGATAAATGTTCTTTAAATCTAGTTTCAATAGATATTTTAGTTTGCTCAATATATTTAATTTCACACCTTGCAACCTGTTTCATGGATTTCTGACATTTCCGTATTTCATATTTATCATTTGAGTTTCTTAACAAAATTGTAAAGTATTTTTTTGTAAAAAATGTTAATTGTAAATTAGCTTTCTTAAAAAAAGCTGCTCTCGTCATTCGCGATTTAAACGGTAAACTGACCACGGTTTTGTCTGTTAACTCTTTTCTTAAACTCGTAGATTCCGCGAAATTTTTTGTTGTTTTATGTTTATTGGCCAATTTTTCCACTAAGCAGACAGGGTAACTATTATAGTTAGCCACGTTCTCAATATATTCGAGTTCTCTGTTTTATCTTACAAACTTTAATGAAAACTGTATCAATTTATGAACGGACAAAATTCAATCTAACTGTTTTTTATTATCTCCTTTCTGTTGATGTCAAATTCTAAAGTGCTCCTACTTTTAATGACTAAAACACCAAGAAAAGTTAATTTGCTTTTAATTTCTATTACATGGGTGAATTTAATGGAGTCACATTCACTGTTTATTCTGGCAATAAAATCGTCTAGTTTACATACATTTGTTTTAAATACTGCGGAAATATGGTCCACATAACGAAACCCTACTTTAGGAAAATAGTGATTTTCATTTGCTAGGTCTGTTTCAAAACAATAAAATTGTACTTAAAAGATTATCAGCCTAATGTTGTTTTTGTGGTTTAACAAAGTAAAACAGAAGTCACTACCGTTGTTTTCACATTGCGTAAGGAGATGTTTTGGCTAGCACCCTTTAAGATATATCTCTTGAAATTTGCAACAAATAATTTCAGGCGAATTTCGCTGACAAAATCGAAAAGTTAAAACCTTACTTGCAAAGTTTTATTACCAACTTTTAATGACTTTAATTTGCGAAACAGTTTCGAGGGGGAAAAGACGCAGAATGCTCATTTGTGTAACGCTATAGTCAGGATGCGGCTTCTTTATAGAGCAATATTGCCACATTGATGGGAAATTACTCTTGGGGTTATTGACCCTGAGACTTGATTTCTTCCTTCAAACCTGTAATACTAATACCCACTGCATAAAAGTTCTAAAATTATTAGCAGCGAAACCAGCCTCTTTGAAGATCATCACCAAAAACTCCTTGTCAACAGAAAAAATAAGGAAATAAATTAAAAGGGGTCTTCTGTAGGGCGGTTTCCTTAGAAGTCGTACGTATTACGTGACAAGTCAAACGACCTTCATTCAAATACATTTAAACCAATAATTATGAGGTTTGATCTTAAACTGTGATAAGGATAAGTTGTAAATAAAAAAGCTGTTGACGCAGTAAGTACGCTATGGTAGCAAATTTTCCCAAAAATATTTAATACATTGATATTTACGGGAAAACGATTTTAACTTTCAATTGCTTAAGATAAAAGTTATATACATTTATATACAAGGTTGCCCATTAAAAATGAGCTGGCAGTCATAACTACCAGGAATATATTTTGTCGAAAAAAACCTAAAATTCGTCAAGTTTGTTTGTGAGGGGGACAACTTTTGAAGCAAAAAGTATAGTCCAATTTTTACCCTCCTAAGCGGGTGTGTCATCTCTCAAATTTCTTAAAATAGGAATAGGTGTCAAGTGATTGCTCGTTGAAAAGAGCATTTTATTCTCTATACATTGCTTTTTATTTTTGAAATTCGGGCTATTTGTTCAGAAGATATGGAGTTTTGAAATAGCACTAATCAAAACTAAAAAACTAAATCGTTTCACTCGAAAACTGGGCATAGTATAAAAGTAAATGTGAAAAATAATTAAGACCAATCATACTATTAAACCAACAAACCAAAACCAACATACCAACGAATTCAACTTTAATCCAATAAATGTTTAAATTCAGCATCACCAACTTCCATAAAATTGTATGAATTTTGGTCAAATTTTTAATCCAAATGACTTTTATCACCTACGCAAACCTTTAACAACATTTTTATTTTGTGATAGACGCTGGTGATGCCCAACTCAGGTATTAAGAATTTCTCGGGAAATGCATTAGTGATATGTCAAAAATTCATTTCTTCTAAACGAAAGGACCGAATTTCAAAAATAAAAAGCGATGTATAGGGAATTAAAAGCTCTTTTCAACGAGCTATCACATGATCCCTATTTCCGTTTGAAAAAAATTGAGAGATGACACGCCTGCCAGCCCCCCCCCCCCACACCTAGGAGGGTCAACTTTGGTCTATACTTTTTGCGTCAAAAGTTGTACCTCTTACAAATAAACTTGACGTATTTCAGGTATTGCTTGACAAAATCTATATTTTCCTGGCAGTTATGGTTGCCAGCTCGGTTTCAATGGGCCACCATATATATATATATATATATATATATATATATATATATATATATATATATATATATATATATATATATATATATATATATATATATATATACGGTGGCCCATATTGAAAACGGGATGCCGCTTCGCGCTATCCTTCACTATATTATATGGCAGTGCCTGTCTTAAAGCCGACTTGTGTCAGCATAGATATGGCACACTGGAGAGTCCAAACAGAAAAAAAGACGGTTCTGTGCGTTCTTTGACTTCTCAGTATGTCACACATATGCTCCAACAATGAGGAAGTTGCATAAAATTTACTTTTGAAAAAAACGTATTTTAAGTTCAGCAAAATACTCTAAAAATATATGTCAACAAGTAAACCCCCCTTGAAATAAACCACTAATTAGTAATTAATTATTGAAATATTGAATATAATTCAAAAACACAAGGTGGGCGAAAACGAGATATGATTGGTGAAGAGGTTTGTGAGGTCACGATCCGGTACATCTGCGTTTTATGCGGGCATCACCATTTAACCCTGTCTTGGTTTCGCTTGTGTTTGCATCGAATTCTGAACAGTTTTATCATAACTTTAAGTAGTTTTGGTGTTTAGTGTATAATATAGGTTCAAAGGTAGTAAGTCGTGTTTAATCTAGTTTAGTGCGTGACTGTATGATGGCTACAGCAGATTCAGAATCACAATACGAAAATGCGAAAGATATAACAGTACCTGGACATAAATATTATAAGTGCTGGATAGAGCCCAAACGTACTTCCACAACAATAACTACCCCAAACAAATTATTCTTTAATGTACCTCAGGATTAGAAAATCAGGAAGAAATGGTGTATATTTTTCTTGTATATCATTTGAATGGAGAACATTTTGAGGTTATGGTTTTATTTACATTATATTTTATAAGAAATTACTATATAAAATACAACAAAGATATTTACAGGATAAAATAAGGTTCATATCAGACACGTACCTCCCACCTTTCACTCCTTTTAGCTCAGCACCCATGAAATTCGAGTTGTTTTCTAAAATCGAAAACATTGCTAGTAAGTACATAAATTTTTGGTAATTTATAAGATTGTCCTTGGACAAATCCAACTTCTGTAGGCAAACTATAAGACTGTACAGTTTTTAAAATAATTAATACGAGTATATAGATATTAACAATAATATAAGTTGATAACAATAACTATCCGGCACACGTAAGTCGCATAAACACTAATGATGGGATGAGGATCTCTGTGTGAGTAAGCGAGACTCGTTTGGCCGATACCGGATCGTGACGTCACAGTAGGTCGTCTTTGTTAACGGCTGCGTTTTGGCGCGGAGACAATTATTTTGATTTTATATATTTTTTTTACAGGAAAACTATTAGTTAAAAATTTAAATTTTATATGGCAATTGATTTTATATAATGTGGGGAATTGAATAAGAGGAGAATAAAAAAATGTGCAAATTCCTCATTCAACCTTATAAAGGACAAACAAATAGACGTGTCTACAGTAGAATAGATAAAAATACCATCAAAGTTAAAACATCTAAATACCCAGCAGCACTGGCCATGCATCATATTCATATGGGACACGAAATAGGCTTCAACAATGTCAGACCATAGCTACTCCGAAACCATAATTATCCTTGGAGCGATCGATGTTTAAAAAATAAGTATTGTTTACATGTGACAGCAATGGGCTTCGACTTTACTTCACCTGAAAACTCATTATATCTTTATTTAAAACCCATAAGGGGACCGAAAAATCACTAGATAATTTTACTACCCTTTCAACAGATATTTTCAATAGATACTGTTAATCCGTTTAATGGCTTTATTTGGGTAACTGACATATTTAACGTTCTCCTCTAGACTAATGACAAGTTTCGTAAACCCGACCGCAAACCATACAAAATATCCAAACGGCCATCAGATCTCGCTCAGGTCTAGCACTGAACACACTGAGACCTTAGAGACGACCATCAGTGAGATTTGGAATGTAGATAGATTACGGCCCTGTTATCAAGCTACAAAAACCCAAACTGCTCTCGTCCACTGCCTATTAAGCCCTAGAGGCCTTTGCATGTTTTCCTAACCTCTTGAGAGTGGCTCCAAAGCAAAGCCGAAAAGTCGAGTGTTAAGACATTTTAGACGCGGTTTATATATATATATATATATATATATATATATATATATATATATATATATATATATATATATATATATATATATATAGCTAATTTTGGTAGAAAAAAATCGTTAATGAGGAGACCGCGAATTAGGGCCCCTAGAATCCATATCTGGGTTTAGTTTCAGTTTTTATAGGGTGACGCACTTCTACGGTACAGCTGAATATAATTGTTATTATACAAGATACGAGTAAAATCGTATACGTTAATTATAGGCTATCGGGAACTGCATCTTATAAAATTATTTTGACAATCACAGGATGGCCTATAAGTCATTGGTGATACCCACATATTTTTCGAACATCTTTCATACCCATTATTGCATTTTTGAATTTTTTATCGAAATATGATGCATGTTTATAAGAAAAAATGGAGAGGCAATAAGTGCGTTTGGGTAGTGAATCCACATTAATCGTTCAAATTTCAATCACTCAGTTCGCTATTAACCTAAGGTTCGTTGGCTAGGATCTCGGAAATATTTTAAGTCTATTTTGGGAAAATTTTTGTACATTTTCAAACAATAAGTTATTTTGATAAAATATGGTACATTGTTTCTACTATGTATATTATACAGATAACCAAATTGATGCCTGCTTGCATTAAAGAGACATATTTGCTATTAAAAATATGTTTATGAAAATTCTCTTCCATAACAGACTTTTTTAAATTCATAAATAATATTAAAAAGAAAATTGTTGAGCACAAAAGATGATAAATTTAAAGAAATGATCAACTAATTTTGGTTATGGTAGTTTTATATGTCTTTGATAAATCCTTGTTCATTAATTATAAAACATTGTTCCATAGACACATTGTGAATTGCTAAAAAATGACACACTTACATTGAAATATTGGTCTTTTGATTATTAATCTATATCAGCAATACACAAATATATACAAAATATCAAAAGTAATTAGTGCTCACCCTGACGCTCTTCATATTACCCAAGAAATATCGATATAATTTCTACAGCATTTTAGTTTTAATAATCTAAATAAATTGAAACAAAATTAATAAGAATCGAACAAAATACTATTCTCTTTTTAGTACATCTATGAAAGCGTTTTCTCTAACGCTTTTTTATATATTTTAATTATTATTATGCTAAACAATTTTGTTTCAAATTGTGTGGCCTACCTTATCGCCAAACCCTGTATACTTAGTTTCTATCTTGATATTACAATTGTTTTTCTGAACATTTAAATGAAAAACTGTGTATGAAAAATATAAATTTAAAAGAGTAAATATTTTTTAGCCATTGTACTTGCTTCGTGAGTATTTCTTGCCTAAGATCTTAGCAAGAAGTTTCCTAATGCAGTTTTATTACATCGCCAGGCAGTGGAGCCTCAAAGTGTTTCATCAAATTAGCGATAATGTCGTCCGAATTCGTTGTAAACGTATTCTTGACAGGATCTTAGGTTGGTAGCAAGGGGAAGCTTGATAACAGATTACAGATAACAACTGCCTAGTAACGTCCTTCGCATTGAGTAAGAGGATTAAGCGTCCTTTGGGTTGCAACAACGAACAACTTCTGTAAGCTTCTTTATTAGTTGCACAGAGAAATTGTTCATTAGCAAACACAGCTAGTAAATTTCTGCATTTAGGTAAACGTGCATAATTACAGTTGTGATCACCAGTATTGACAGACAACCAATTAAATTGCAGCTTGATATTTCATTAGTTATTCAGCAGTTGAATCATTAACGGCCGTGTTTACTTATCCTTATTACATCAAACACAAATGCAGTAAACATGATATGTAATAATCTTCCAACGATGAGGGTAAATAACTAAGGTAAATAAAGATTTTTATCAAAAGCAATGCCGCATTACGTCAGAATAAAAAAGTCTGTACCCTGCAAGTTGGTTATGGTAGTAAATTATCATAGAAATGATCTGGCAACAAAAATGTTTTTCCATAAATGCTTATAACTTTTTTATTGTAACACAGAGATCAAAACTTGCGCGTATAGTTTAATTTTTATAACAGAAACCCACGCAGAAACCCAAGGCTAGATATATTCTCACCATAATTAGAACCGCAGACCGGTTTCGCTCTAATTAGAACTCGTCAGTACCGTATATTAATTACAGCGAGAACACATCTATAAAAACAAAAACTCTGGACGCGGCAGTGAATTTTTATAAAAATGCTTTGAATATCAAATATGTCTTTTTAATGCAAGCAGTCATCAATTTGGTTACCGGTATAACCTATATAGTAGAAACAATGTACCATATTTTATCAAAATAACTAATTGTTTGAAAATGTACAAAAATTTTCCGACAATATACCTTAAACGTTGGTTTTCTAACCAACAAACCTTAGGTTAATAGCAAACTGAGTTATTGAAATTTGAAGTATTTAATGAAAATTTGCTACCAAAACGCACTTACTGCGTCTTGATTTTTTTCTTACAAACATATTTTGATAAAAAATGCAATAAAATAAGGCTGTTCGAAAAAAATTTTGTAGGGATCACCAACGATCGACTTGTGGGCCAGCCGGTGATTGTCAAAATAATTTTATAAGATGTAGCTCAAGACACCCTATAATTAACTTATACAATTTTTTCTCGTCTCTTGTATAATAATAATTATATTCAGCTTTACCGTAGAAACGCGTCACTCTGTATAATATCAGCCCTTTTGTAAAATTTCGATCCATTATATGTGTGGATAAAACATAACAAACAGTGTTTAATCCACCCACTAACATTAATAAAGGAATAATTTGCACTTGTATATAAAAATTTCCCAAATGACACAAATAATTCGTCGACTCAAACAAATAAACATATAAACGATCTCGATCTCATATCATACGGCAAATGTCAGTTGCAGCGTCTAACAGACCTGCGCAATAATATCAAATGTTTCGTTACCACGGCAACAACATACTAGATCTCGTATAAGTTATTAACAAAGAAAGGCGGTCATATTAAACATTAATGTTTCAAATATGAATAGCTCAATTTTCTGTAACCCTAGAAAGCTGAATTTTGGTGCATAGTTAGGTCTTTCCCAAAGCAATATGTACACCAAATTTTATCAAAATATTTTTGTCATTTTCGGAGAAAAAATTTTTTTTCTAAAGAAAACTCAAAATTCTCTCGGAAAACCGTGTCCAATTTTTCTGGATAACGAACTCATCCAAGCTATTAATAAAGGAAAGGCACTTGCTGAGTTTTATCAAAATCGGTTCATTATTTTTGAGTTATCGGTTGGAAACATATATATATATATATATATATATATATATATATATATATATATATATATATATATATATATATATATATATATATATATATATATATATATATATATATATATATATATATATATATATATATATATATATATATATATATATATATATATATATATATATATATATATATATATATATATATATATTTAAACATATAAAAATCGAAACTGACCCCGAATATGGGTTCAAGGGCGCCAAATTCGCGCTCATTTGCAAAAATTTTTGCAAAGTCTCACCATCGATACCTCTCTATTAGTGAATTTTTTTAAATAAAAATTCACTAAACTGAAACGGCTATGGTAGCCAGCATCCTAGAACATTGTGAGATATACGACAATCGCACCGAGATGGCGAACCTTTCGTATATCTCACAATATTCTAGGAGGCTGGCTACCATAGCCGTTTTATTTTATAGGTCTGTTCTCGCTGTAATTTATATACTGTACTGACGGGCTCTAATCAGAACGAAACCGGTATGCGGCTCTAATTATGGTGGGAATACATCTAGTATTACACACGTTGTCCCTACATTAGGGAAGAAATGGGCCAGGGATGAAAATTTACAAAATTGTTAGTTGGTTGTACGGAGTCTCTATTTTATTACATTTTGTGTTATTTGGAGCTGTCGCGACCACATACTACCTGGTTCCGCACCGAGATGGCTACCCTGTAGTACATCACGCAATGTGCTAGGAGGCTGGCTATCATAGCCGTTTTACTTTATAGGTGTATTCTCGCTGTAATTAGTATACCGTACTGTAATTAGAGCGACTCCGTCTGCGGTTCTAATTTTCTAATTATGGTGACAATACATCTAGTCTTACGTATATTGTCCCTATGTTAGGAAAGAAATGGGCCAATAAAAGATTGTTAGCTGGTTGCACACAGCCTCTATTTTGTAACATTTTGTGTTATTTGGAGCTGTTGGGAACAACAAACTACCTGCTTCCGCACCGAGATGGCGACCCTGTCGTACATTTTACATTGTTCTATCTATCTATATATATATATATATATATATATATATATATATATATATATATATATATATATATATATACAGGGTGAATCTGACCACTTATACCAGTCGTTTATAAGCCTGCTGGGTGCTCCTCTAAGGACAAAAAGGTATGTTTGTATACCCAGATAGGGTATGCTCTATCGATTGGTGATAGAGTCAACTTCCGGAACAAACCAAAATGGGTCGGTCTGACCCAAATATTGGGTTTTTAAAAGGAACATGGTATTTTTTATTACAGATTTATGTTGCAAGTAAAAAAAAAAACTTTTTTTTTCGAACCAGTTTCCTGATATGTCACATTGAAAATAAATTTTAACTGCTTTTAACATAAACCAGACCCAACTACAAGGACGTGGCTGTTGTGTGTGGGAGGAATGGATGGCAGGAAATATAAGCATTCATAAATGTTTAAAGTGTCTGCCATCTTGGTTCACACATTCCTGGTTTAAAAAAATTCTGGACGCAGCAAGTGCGTTATGCTAGTGAATTTTCATAAAAATGTTTTTAATAACAACTATGTGTGTTTTTTTTTTAAGAAAGCAGGCATCAAATTTGGTTACCAGTATAACCTATATAGTAAAAACAATGTGCCTTGTTTCATCAAAATAACTTTATTGTGTGAAAATGTACAAAAATTTCCAAAAGTAAACTTAAAGTGTTCCCGAAAAAACACGTTTCTTGGTCAACCTTATAGGTTAATAGCAAATTGAGCTGTTCAAATATGAAACATTTGATCAAAATTCGCTACCATAACGCACTTGCTGCGTCCAGAATTTCTTTTATTACAAACATGCATTATATTTCCATGGAAAATGCAAAAATGCAATAACATAAGGCGTGTTTGATTAAAAAAAAATGGAAATTTGTATCACCAACGACTTATGGGCCAGCCTGTGATTGTAGAAATATTATTTTAAGATGTAGCTCAAGACACCCTATAATTAATATATACAACAATTTTTCATATCTTATATAAAAACGGATATATTGAGCTTTATTGATTTTTTACGAAAATTCGACAAAAATTATATACCATTAAACGATAAACTCTATAGCTAGGGCTACTGCCAAGCATCAGAGACAGGGTCTATTTGAAATGAATTTTCTGGGAATATTTTAGAAAAATGAAGGATAATGACGATTGAAACTAAGACTTTAGGGTTTGGAAAACATCCTTCTTGAGACATTTTATTTCTATAGCCCGTATTAGATTCAAGTTCTTTGCCTAAATGTTGCCAATTTTGACATTTTAAATCGCCACTTTGACGTTTTGAGGAAAACCCCAATTTATTTTTCTTTAAATGCCTATAACTTTTTTTTCTTTTGACCTACATAGCTAAATTTTGGTAGGTGACTTACCTATAAGGATGTAAACCTGCGTGCCAAATTTGGTTGCCCTTACTTTGTTAATTCAGGAGATATAAATTTTTTTCGAAAGAAAACACAAAATTTTCCGGGAAAACCTGGGCAGATTTTCCTGGCTAACGAACTCATCCAAGCCATTTGCAAAGGGAATTTTTTCACCAAATTTAATCAAAATCGGCCCATTATTTTTTGAGTTATCGGTGTGATACATATATATATATATATATATATATATATATATATATATATATATATATATATATATATATATATATATATATAAACATATAAAAATTGAAACTGACCCCGGATATATTTTCTGGAGGGCCTAATTAGCGCTCATTTGAAGAAATTTTTTTTCAAAATTCAAAAGTCGGGATCTCCTCATTAGTGAATTTTTTTAAAGAAAATTCACTAAAAAACGAAAACAAGTCCCTACCAACTAAATACCAGATCTAAACGTAAAAATGTCAGTAATAGACATTGCTGTCAAACATTATCAATCATCTAGGCACTGCTTCGTGAAATGATTTGTGTCATATTTGACAAGGAAAGATGTGCTCCAAAGAGAAAAGTTTCGATATGCTCATTGTGTTAGGCGAATCTCTAAAATTACAGACAAGCCGTGTGAATGTATACAAAGAGGTACCCTGGCCGTGTTCCTTAGGCTCACAACATTTTCAGGCACCTGGCGCTTCACATATAGTGAAATTCAACCCCAAGACATTAAGAATCAGTAGATTGGGCGGACGGTAAGAGACGAAATCGCACCTGACTTTGTGGCTGCTGTTGCTATGAACCCCTATGTTTCAACCAGGAGGATCGCAGTCGATTCTGGTGCGAGACAAATGTCAATATGCAGGATTTTAAAAGATAATCATTATCATCCCTACCACATCAGCCTGCCACAGGCACTCGAACCGAGGGATTGTCAAAAACGTATTGGTTTTTGCGAATGGATATTAACCAAAGATCTTGAGTTCTATCGATCGGTTCTCTGGGCCGATGAGACTACATGATAATCGAATAAATTATTCCGAAAGCTCTGCAATTAATAAAGAGTTTTTATTTTGCAATATATATATATATATATATATATATATATATATATATATATATATATATATATATATATATATATATATATATATATATATATATATATATATATATATATATATATATATATATATATATATATATATATATATATATAATTCATCCTCTGATGACACTAACTTGGTTAGTGAAACGACTGTCAGCTTTTTAAAATGCGTTATGGTGATTTGGGTTCTCAAATTGTGCTTATCAGTGCTGATAATCACAGGTTCCAGCCTTAGTGATTTTAAATATTGTCAAACTAGTTTATTCACCTTCAATGACTTTCAGTATTTTTATGTTTATTCTAACTTAACCTAAAATGTTATTTTACATGGACCTTACGTTTTACTAAAAAATTCACTAATAGAGAGGTATCGATGGTAAGACTGCAATTTTTTTTAAATGAGCGCGAACTAGTTTTCAACCGATTTAAATCAAACTCGGCAAGAATCTTTATTTCATTGATGGCTTGTATGAGTCCGTTGGCCAGCAAAATCGGCAAGGTTCCCCGTGAAAATTTTTGTTTCCTTTCGACAAAAATTTTCATCTCATAAATTACAAAGCTATTTTGATAAAGTTTGGTGGATATGTTACCTTGAGAAAGACCTTACTACTTGCCAAAATTAAACTTTTTATGTCTATCGGAAATTGAGTTTTGAAGCATTTAGTGAAAATTCACTACCATAACGCACTTGCTGCGTCCCGAACTTTTTAATATTGTGTATGTTTCTTTTTTGAAGACAAAATAAGGACACAATGTATTTACGCATTAGGGGTGAATCGAGGCAACTTTATGATACATTCACGGGCAGACCAGAGAGAAAAAGGTAAATTATTGGGATAGATAATAGGGGTTCATATTTATTTGTTTTATTGATTTATCTACTTATTTATTATTCAGTCATAAATGTACAAATATACACATGAGACGACAGAGAAATATACAAATTTGTAAACTATACCACACTGTTACAAAACAATCAAAAACAGATCAAAAAGTTGGGGACACAGCAAGTGCATTAAGGGAGCAAATTTTCATTAAATGCTTCAAATATCAATAACTCGCTTTTCCATAAACCTAGAAAGTTGAATTTTGGTATGTAGTAAGCGCAACATATCCACAAAATTTAATCGAAATAGGTTTGTAACTTTCGGAGATCGAATTTTTTTCAAAAGAAGCTCAAAATGTTCCTTGGAAACCTTGTCCTATTTTCCTGGATAAGAAACTCGTCCAAGCCATTAATAAAAAAAAGATTTTTGCCAAGTTTCATCAAAATCGGTTAATAACTTTTTGAGTTATCGTGTGGACACACACACACACGCATATATATATATATATATATATATATATATATATATATATATATATATATATATATATATATATATATATATAAATTGAAACTGACCCCGGATATAGGTTCTAGGGGTCCTAGTTTACGCTCATTTGTAAAAAAAAATTGCAAAGTCTCACCATCTATACCTGTTTACCAGTGATTTTTTTAAATAAAAATTTACTAAAAACACACATCAAATATACCGTGACAAACAATCAACAAGTTAAAATTATAACCTTAAAGCTACAAGCAAAGATCGTGGGAGAAGTCACTATTAGGTGACTATGTCATCTCGAAATTTCAGTAAAGCTGTAGAAGGTCTTACCAAGCAAAATATTATTGAGATGACGACTAAATATCACAGAACTTTTATCTGTCGTAGAAACGGGTAGCAGGTTATAAACAACCGGCGACTTTCGGAGCCTTGACATAAAAGGCCTGACTGCACTCTTCCAAATGGATGCAATTGGCACCTCGTGTCTGGTAAGTATGAAGTTCCCTATTTCAAGGGTATTCCCATCTGTAGTCATTTATTTATTTATTTATTTATTTATTTATTTATTTATTTATTTATTTATTTATTTATTTATTTATTTATTTATTTATTTATTTATTTATTTATTTATTTATTTATTTATTTATTTATTTATTTATTTATTTATTTATTTATTTATTTATTTATTTATTTATTTATTTATTTATTTATTTATTTATTTATTTATTTATTTATTTATTGAATACATGCCCAACAGGATAATCCCATTAATAGGACACCAAACAAAAAGAACAATATGTAACAATATAAACAGAAAATACTTCTAAAACAAAACTAAAATACTGTGCAAAACATCACAAGGCAGAAATTCCACAAAACAGTACATATAATGGCCTTAATAACTGACAGAGTAAGATATAGCCACCCTACGAATAACCACAGCTCTATCCTAATAGAAGTCGCACAAGTTTGCAATATCATTATAGTCAGAGCTCATTGTGTACACAGGTGATTTCATATACGAGTTAGTCCTTGGTATTGGAGGCTCAAACACTCTCACCACTCTAAATGCAGCCCGTCGAACTGAGAAATTTAATTGCATCAATAAGTCTGGACAATCAACTTTACCATGAAACAAGTTATGCAGGAACATCACATATGCAACTTTTTTACGCAAATACAAACTGGGTATGCCAGTTTGCATCAGCAATTGGCCATGATCGCTTCCCCTCTGTGGGTAGGTACCAGATGCCCTATATACAAGGTGTTTTAAAAACTTACGCTGAACATCTTCCAGAGCACCAATATTAACACTATAAAAAGGGATCAAAAACCAAGCTACAATATTCAAGCCTGGATCGAATATAGGCAAAATAGAGAATTTTCAAGCTATCCAAATTGGAAAATGATCTGCTATTCCTCATAATGAAATCCATCAACTTCAAACAAGATACTGTGATTGTTTGAATATGTCTAGCGAAACTTAAATGTTCATCATATAAAATGCCAAGATCCTTGCGCGTTTCAGTCCTAGCCAACCCACTTTGTAGGGAAAAGCTATACGGCTGGTTTTTCTAGTGTAAGTCATCATTTTGCACTTCGAGACATTTAATTCAAGTCTGTTCTCAACACACCACAGCTGCAAGTTGTCAAGGTCCACCTGGAGTCTTGAACAGTCACCAATATCGTTAACACTGGAGTATAATTTGAGATCATCAGCAAATAATAGATAATTACCAGAAATTATAGAGCTCATGCACATACATCAGTATTTTAAATAAATATATTGAAGAAACAGGAAGGTTCTTGTTTTCAAAAAAAAATTTCTGCACGAAACTCCAAACGGTTCGTCAAAAAGTAATTTAATAATTCTCTTTTGGCAAATACCTACTCGCTCTCAGTCGAGTGGCCTAACCTCGAACACATATTCCGTATTAAAGACGTGATTGCACATATGCCTATTAGTACCCAAGCAGGTTTTTTTCCCAACGAGGCTTTTGGTTTCGACAGACCAAAGCATGCGCTGCTGAGCTTACCGCAAAAAATATCAACGTGGTTTGATTCTTTCGCAGCAATAAACTAAAATAATACATGATATGCTATTGTTCATGTTCAAGCAGCAAGGATCTTCTCTAATGCCCAGTTTAAACAAATTAGTGGAAGTTAAAGCATATCCTGATCTTAATCTGCAAAGATATTTGTAAAATGTTGCTTATATATACATTTTTTTTTTCAAAACAAATTTTTAAGGGTTACTTTGTGTAAAAATTTAACACGCATCTACTGCAGGGATAAGCTACATATGCAGTATTTATGACATGTGGCGTAAACAAATTAATGGAGAAGAAAACCGTATGTGTGCACATTTATATAAATAAAAAAGTCTGGACGCAGCAGGTGCGTTTTATGGCAGTGAATTTTTATAAAACATTTGATTAGCAAATATATCTTTTTAATGCAAGCAGTCACCAAATTGGTTACGAGTATAATCTATATAGTAGAAACAATGTGCCATATTTTATCAAAATAAATTATTGTTTAAAAATGTACACAAATTTTCCGACAATAAACTTTAAATGTTGGTTTCCTAGCCAACAAACCTTAGGTTTTATAGCAAATTGAGTTATTGAAATTTGAAGCATTTAATGAAAATTTGCTACCAAAACGCACTTACTGCGTCTTGATTTTTTTTCTTACAAACATATTTCGATAAAAAATGCAATAAAATAAGGCTGTTCAAAACAATTCTACGGATCACCAATGACTTATGGGTCAGCCTGTGATTGTCAAAAAAAATATAAGATGCAGCTCAAGACGCCCTATAATTAAATTACACAATTTTTCCTCGTCTCCTGTTTAATAATAATTATATTGAGCTTTACCGTAGAAATGCGTCACCCTGTATATATGTAAACAGATCAAAACTGAAGGTAAATGGATTCCAGGGGGCCTAGTTCGCGCTAATTTTAAGAAATCTTTTTAAAATTCTAAAGTCGCGGTCTCCTCATTGACGAATTTTTTGTACGAAAATTAGCTAAAAATTGTGGACCGTTAAACCATAAAATTAACTAAAATTACCGCCAAAGCATCAGAGAGAAAATAACTAACCTGTTGTAAATCAGCCATTTTGTAAAACTTCGATTCTTTATATGTGTTGATAAAACATAACAAACACTGTTTAGTACACCCACTAACATTAATAAAATCCTAAAGGAATAATTTGCACTTGTATATAAAAATTACCAAATAACACAAATAATGTGTCAACTGAAACCGATAAAACAATCTAATACCATACGATAAACGTCAGTTACAGCGTGTAATAGACCTGCGCAATAATATCAAATTATCCGTTGCCAGGCAACGCTCAGACATACTAGATTTCATATAAGCCAGGTTTGCCATTGTCAATGAAACGCGGTGATATTAAAAATAAATGTTTCAAATTTGAATACTTCACTTTTCTGTTAACCTAGAAAGCTTAATTTTGGTTCACATTCAGCCCATTCCCAAAGCAATATGTACACCAAATTTCATAGAAATAGCTTTGTAATTTTCGGAGAAAAACATTTTTTCCGAAAGAAAACTCAAAATTTTCTCGGAAAACTTTGTCCGATTTTCCTGGCTAACGAACTCATCCAAGCTATTAATAAAAGAAAGGCACTTGCCGAGTTTCATCAAAATCGGGTAATTATTTTTTGAGTTATCGGTTGGATACACATGTATATATATATATATATATATATATATATATATATATATATATATATATATATATATATATATATATATATATATATATATATATATATATATATATATAAACATATAAAAATCGAAACTGACCCCGGATATGGGTTGTAGAGCCCCAAATTCGCGCTCATTTGAAAAAATTTTTGGAAAGTCTCACCATCGATACCTCTCTATTAGTGAATTTTTTAATAAAAATTCACTAATAATGGAAAAATTAAGTCGAAGCACCTGAAAATGTAGGAAGCGTTGCTACTTCATTAATGTGAAAACGAAAATTCTATATAAATTATGACAGCAATTAAATAGCTGAACTTGTGTGCATGTGTGTTAGGTTAGCTTGGAACAAATTTTCGGAGAAAAACATTTTTTCCGAAAGAAAACTCAAAATTTTCCCGGAAAACCTTGTCAGATTTTCCTGGCTAACGAACTCATCCAAGCTATTAATAAAAGAAAGGCACTTGCCGAGTTTCATCAAAATCGGGTAATTCTTTTTTGAGTTATCGGTTGGATACCTATATATATATATATATATATATATATATATATATATATATATATATATATATATATATATATATATATATATATATATATATATATATATATATATATATATATATATATATATATATTTATATATATATATATATATATATATATATATATATATATATATATATATATATATATATAAACATATAAAAATCGAAACTGACCCCGGATATGGGTTCTAGGGCCTTCGTGCTCATTTGAAAAAATTTTTGCAAAGTCTCACCATCGATACCTTTCTATTGAATTTCTATTAAAAAAATTGACCAATAATAGAAAAATTAAGTCGAGGCACCTGAAAATGTAAGAAGCGTTGCTACTTCATTAATGTGAAAACGAAAATTCTATATAAATTATGACAGCAATTAAATAGCTGAACTTGTGTGTTTGTTAGGCTGGCTTGCAACTTTACATTCATTGGCCACAGAAATAGCTGAACGTCGAACGTCTCTTTTACCACGTTGTCAGATCTGCACGTATTTCAAAACTCATTTAAGTGGATACGCAGTATAGTTACAAAAACAATAGAATAGCGATAGTGCCACTGGGTTGAGGTTAGTAATAAACCAGTGGAGCGGAAAACCAAATAGACTTACCACTGACCATTAGAATCATTTACTTGACAAATACAGATGTGAACTTAGATCGCTCGGTCTGTTTGTTGGTCTACAGAGCGATTTACCCTAGATAATACTGCACTTACAAACCTAACCACAGGGAATTAGCAAAAAGTACGTGAGATTTTGATATACATAAAGGAAAGTCATTATAAATTTCGTTATTACGTTCAGTTATTCTTTCTAATCATTTTGTTATTTGTAGTTGTAATGAGTTATCTCAGTTATAGCAAATTTTAATTTTTTTAATGAATATTCTTAAAAAAAATTCATTAATGAGGAGATCCCGACTTTTGAATTTTGAAAAAATTTCTTCAAATGAGCGCCAATTAGGCCCCCCAGAACACATATACGGGGTCAGTTTCAATTTTTACATGTTTATATATATATATATATATATATATATATATATATATATATATATATATATATATATATATATATATATATATATATATATATATATATACACATATATATATATATATATATATATATATGTGTATGTATCACACCGATAACTCAAAAAATAATGGGCCGATTAAATTTGGAAAATAAATTCCTTTTGCAAATGGCTTGGATAAGTTCGTTAGCCAGGAAAATCGGCCCCGGTTTTCCCGGAAAATTTTGTGTTTTCTCTCGAAAAAAATTAATTTATATCTCCGGAATTAACAAAGTAAGGGCAACCAAATTTGACACGCGGGTTTATGTCCTTATAGGTAAGTTACCCACAAAAATATAGCTATGTGGGTTAAAAGACAAAAAAGTTATAGGCATTTAAAGAAAAATAAATTGGGGGTTTCCTCAAAACGTCAACGTTGCGATTTAAAACCTCAAAATCGGCAACATTTAGGCAAACAACTTCAATCTAATACGGGCTACGGAAATCAAATGTCTCAAGAAGGATGTTTTACAAACCCTGAAGTCTAAGTTTCAACCGTCATTGTCCTTCATTTTACTAAAATGTTTCCAGAAAATTCATTTCAAATAGACCCTTTCTCTGATATTTGGCAGTAGTTTTAGCTATAGAGTTTATCGTTTAATGCTATATAATTTCTGTCGAATTTTCGTAAAAAATCAATAAAGCTCAATATATCCGTTATTATACAAGATATGAAAAAATTTGTATATATTAATTATAGGCAGATGCACGAGTGTTATTGGTAGAAATGCTGAAAAAGAAACACGCTGAACCAAATTTTTGAAGTGACATTTTATAAAAATATTTTGGCAGTTTAGTTTGGAACATAAAATGAAATTGTGTTAACTGCAAGCACAAGCTTATGCTTATTTGTGGAACATACTGTAAAATTTAAATCAATAAACATACTATACTATACTATACATCTTAAAAAAATATTTCAACAATCACAGGCTGGCCCATAAGTCGTTGGTGATACAAATTTTCTTTTTTTTTTAATCAAACACGCCTTATGTTATTGCATTTTTGCATTTTCCATCGAAATATAATGCATGTTTGTAAGAAAAGAAATTCTGGATGCAGCAAGTGCGTTATGGTAACTAATTTTGATCAAATGCTTCATATTTGAATAGCCCAATTTGCTATTAACCTATAAGGTTGACCAAGAAACGAGTTTTTTCGGGAACACTTTAAGTTTACTTTTGGAAATTCACACAATAAAGTTATTTTTATGAAACATTCCACATTGCTTTTGCTATATAGGTTATACTGGTAACCAAAATTGATCCCTGCTTTCTTAAAAAGAAAACACATAGTTGCAATAAAAACATTTTTACGAAAATTCACTACCATAACGTACTTGCTGCGTCCAGAGTTTTTTTTAATATAGGTTATTAATTAGCCAACAATTTAGCCAGATTATAATAACTACATCTAGTCTGATTATCCATCACAATTTTTTAAACAATATAAAACTAAAACAGCTTGAGCCAGTCACTTTTGGCATGTTAATACCGTCACAAAATAATATATTTTCCGCTGATTAAGGCCCACAATAATTAGTTTTGAACCTAGGGCTTTAAACAAAGCTACATAAATGCATATTTTTGGAGTAGTAAAGACATTGCAGCTCTCTCTCTCTCTCTCTCTCTCTCTCTCTCTCTCTCTCTCTCTCTCTCTCTCTCTCTCTCCATACCTGTATCCCGTCCTGATGGATATTTTAGTGATCACCGAGATACAAATAGACATTAAGCAATAAATTTCGAGTTCATAAACTAGTCCTTGACAATGTATTTCCTTTTTATAAACAAACATTTAGCTTAAATTAATCTAATCGGATACAACCATAACGGTATTATTAATTATCTGAAAGCATATATGTGACTTTGTCGTAAATCCTAAATTAATGATTATCTGTTATTTCTGTTACATAACTATGCTGTATTTGTTTTTATAATTACTTTTTTCCTTATTTATGTTGAGTAGAACTGAGAGGGAATTAAACACACTAATGGCCATCGTTTGAAATGTTGCTGAGGAAACATCTACTTCTATTCCAACCTGTATATTATATCACGTAATTGCAATTTTTGTGATTGTGTACCAGTCAGAAGCCTTAAAAAACACCTGTCAACCTGTGATGAACTTCCACACTAGCAAAAGTGACTGATCTAATGGTTCAATTAGATAAATCTTGTATCCACAATCCTAGACTGTGAGGGCGTTTAAACCCCCCCCCCCCCTAGATGTTTTTCGATGGGGGTTTATTAAAGAAAAAGTCTACAATAGACGTCCAGTCAATGGAGAAGAACTGCGTGAAAGGATAAGACATGAACTCGCAGAGATTACACGAAACCAATTGTTTAATGTTACGGCAAACATTGAAACAACCAAGGGCCTAGGTTGTTAAAAAAACGGGAGGACTATAATATTTTTTTTGATTTATGTTGAGTATGGCCATCGTTTGAAATGTTGCTGAGAAAACATCTACTTATATTCCAACCTGTATATTATATCACGTAATTGAAATTTTTGTTATTGTGTAGCAGTTAGAAGCCCCAACAAACACCTGTCAACCTGTAAAAATTAGAGCCGATTTGGTGAACTTATTTTTGAGCTACAGACGATTAAACACCATCCAAAATTTAAGGTGCTACACTTTAATTGATGCGTATTTTATTTACTTAGTACTTGTCGTAGGTCTCCCAGAAATATATGCCTTAAAAACAAATATTGAGGAGAGAGGATTATTTAAAAAGCTTTTTATAAATTTAATCATTATTGTTTAAAATGCTAGATTACAGCGAACTACTGGCAGCTATGCGTGTGTGTGAGTGGTCGTACTTTGACTGCAACCACTTTAGGCATCTGTTTATTTTTTAGTGTTTTAATCCCCATCCATATTCAACTATGAGTTAAATTTATTGCTCGTCAGAATACTACACTTTGCATAAGGTTGTCTATTTTGGTTTCAATCTAAAAACTAAACCATACAATATTAAACTACTAAACTGACGGCTATGAGAAGGAAAAAAGCAACAAATAATTCTAGAAAGAAGTGTGGTCAATCAGTGATCATATAAAAGCCCATCCATAAGCGATACTAAATGTAAAGATTGTTTTAAAGATATAAACAAATAAACAATGATGATGAACACAATAACCTGGCATTATGTTCTTGAGGTAGATAAGGATTAATGAAAACTTAACTGAGATGAATGTAGAATATAAAGCCCCTTTTCTATATCATTAAGTTTGCATTACATAAAATTGCTCGGTCAAGAACTGTTTAAAGTCCTGACCATCGTTATCGAGACAAACTTCGAGTCTTCTTTGTATTGGCGCCCAAACTTTCTGTAGCATCAGGGCTTGTCGCAATGTGATTTGTTGTACTGCATTCGAATGCTTTGTTGCGTTTCCTCTACTGTGTTCACGGGAGTAGCAGACATCAGTGGTTTCATGCGGTTCATGGTTCTATAAAAATAAGTCATACTGGTTTAATTGAGGGGACCGCAGAGACCAAGAAAGTACCCTACGTTTTTCAATCAATATACTGAGAACTGTCCATCAAGCCAGTTGCTGATAACGCGAGATAACAAGTATCATAATGCACACCATCACTTCTCACGAATGCCCGTTACATCTAACACGGACAACATATCCTATTACAGCGTAGTCAATATGCAGATAAGCACGTTCCTTGCATAGTGCAATCTGACTATTCAGCAGCAACCGTGGAATCAGCCATTGTGGCACGTTGCATTCCGTGAATAGAGCCATGGGAACAGCAACCGTCGTCACCTTCCTAGGCTTAGTTTTAGTATAAATAAGATGTAATTTAAATTAATACATTCATTGCATTATAAGTTTTATAGCTGTTACTATGTTCATTTAAGTTGTTAAATAAATGATTTTAAAAAGTAAAGTGATGTGCAACAGTTGTTAATTGGCGCAGTCGGTAGGATACAGCTGAGAAGCCAAGAGAATATTGGTTTCTGGTCTATCAACACTTAGCAGAAAAACTACGGTTGTTCGTGCTCATTCTGATCTTCTTGTAAGTTGCTCATCCTTTACATTCTCCTTTATATATATATATATATATATATATATATATATATATATATATATATATATATATATATATATATATATATATGTCTGACATAGAAGAGTTAATTGAACAGTTCGAAAATTCATTTGTGCTAGAACAGTCTAGTCCACAAACTAACATTAATAACGATAATAGCGTAAACTCTAGTATTAGTAGAATCAGAGGAAATTATATTCGTCCAAATAATTTAAATCTAAATATGACAAATTTTAGTGATTTGTATTTACGTGTGATTCCAGAGTTCGAGGGTGAGCCCGCACACGTTAACGGTTTTCTTAAAGAATGCGACATGATTATGAATCAGTTTTACACAATAAACGATCCTGCTTTATATTTAAATCATTTTCTGCTTAATTTTATTCAGTCCAAATTAGTTGGGCAAGCTAGACTAATAATTAGTCCCAAGGTTTTTAATACATGGCCTGAATTAAGAAGCGTAATTGTGCAAAATTTTACGGACCAGCGTGATGAAAATAGCCTTTTAAGTGAACTCCTAACATATAAACAAAAGCATAGTGAAGATGCTCTTACTTTTAGTAACCGGTGTAGGCAGATCGAATGGCTTTTAATTTCAAATTTAACGTGTAATGAAGCGAATGCTCAAAAAAGGGCTCTAAAAGCTGTTATTTATTCAAAGCAGACACTTAAAGCATTTTTAGGTGGTTTACGCAACCCCTTAGGCATGGTGGCTCGATCTAGGTCACCCGAATCCATCGAAACCGCTCTTAAATTTATTATCGAGAAAGAAAATTACAATTATCATGATAAAATGTTTCAAAAACAAATTAATCAAATACCTAAACCCAATTCACAAAACAATTATAGACCACAAACATTTAGGCCGCCCATTCCACCAATCAATACCACACAATTTCAAAGGGCATTCCAACCAAACAACAATTCAAACAACCCTCTTCGACTTCTAGATATGTTCCGCCCCCGTTCCTTTATCAATCTAATATTCCGAGAACACCACACCCTAGATTTCAACAACAAAATTTTCAAAATAGGAATAATTCCGAAACAACGGATACCGCTAGTGGTCTGACATGAGACACACGACAAAGTACGTTTAAAAATAGGCGGTTCCCAGAACCAATGGACACTTCCAGAGGACTCACTAGAAATACAAAACCATTCTTAAAGCAACCACGAAACACATTCCCATTTCAGGGAAATAAACCGAGCGTAATAGTGGAAGAGCTCTTTAATCATAACGCTGAACCAAATCACGCAGAAAATGATAAGCCTCTGTTCGAAAATCATGAACATGAAAATTATGAATATGAACATTACGAACATGAAAATTTTCAGGAAACGGCCCTCACAAACAAAAGCACATAATAGAATTGTATAACTTAAACTTGTGCCAGCTGCCGTATATAAAATTACCAGAATTAGATGGTTTAATTCTGATTGATCCCGGCAGTAGTACAAGTATTTTAAACCCAGACATAGCTAAATTAAAATATTCAAATAATATATACAAAAAACCTTTTGAATTAAGAAACGCACATAGAAACTCAACCCATAAATATAGAGCAAATATTTTATTTAAATCACTTGCGGATGAACCTCAAAAATTTTGCTTATTTGATTTTAATAAAAAATACGTAGGTTTAAGGTGCTGATTTTTTAATTAAGAATAAAGCTAAGATAGATTTTAATAATAAAAAGTTATACCTCACTAATAAAACTATGGATATATTTTTCCCTTACGAGTATACATTGGAGCCTTATACTGAAACAAAAATTATTGTAGACAAGCCCCAAGGAATCGGACTTATAGACGAGGTATATGTAATTAACGCTACAATTTCAGATTGCTTAGTGCAGTCCTCAAAAGGACAGGCTTTTTGGTAAATATAAGAAACCCTAGTAATATTTAATTAACGTTATATTTAATAAGCCACTGAATGTCAAAGAAATGAATGAGTCCGATAGCAGCCAAGGTATTGATCGTTATAATAATCACGATAACGACTGGATGTCCCAGTTGTGCACATCACACCTCAATACCGAAAAACGCGAAGAGCTCACCCGATTGTGTCAAAAGTACTCTGACATATTCGCAAAGGAAAACGAGGCGCTAACATCAACACATCTTGTTAAACACCGAATTCGTACAAAAGATGACAATCCAGTTTATTACAAATTATATAGATACCCTGCAATACACAAGGAAGAAGTTGAAAAGCAAGTAGTTAAAATGTTGAGCCAAAATATTATTAGGCGTAGTCTTTCACCTTGGTGTTCTCCTATCTGTGTAGTGCCAAAAAAAGGAATATGACAGTGAAAAGAAAAAGTGGCGGATCGTCGTCGACTATACGAAATACAATGAAAAGACTATCCCGGATAGATACCCAATAGCAAAGATCGAGTAAATATTAGATAAGATTGGCAGAGCTCAGTATTTCTCCACTATAGATCTAATTTCTGGCTTTCATCAGATCGAAATTCACCCGGATGACATAGAAAAAACTGCTTTCTCCGGAAGTTTTTAATTACGATACGGAAGTAATTGTGACTCGAGACTTTAATGAGAGACTCAAAAATTTTATGGATATTGTCTATCAAGTAGTTAGACACAGAATCGAAATTCCAAAGAAAGGATGCTCAACAGAAACAATAAAAATGTAAACCAACCTTTCAAAGACGGCGATGTAGTATATAAAAAGATAAGCCCGGGGTTTCACAATAAACATCAAAACCCATTTACTGGCCCATATTCTATAATAGCCTTACTAGACCATAACAAAGCATTGATACTCAACCACAAAACCGATGAACAAAGTATAACGCACTTACGAAACCTACGATTTTCAGGTGGCCAGGCGGAGCCCAGCCGCAACTAGAAGAATTACGTAACAACCCTAGGTTCCTGCCCAGAAAACTTGGGACAGCACTTTCACAAAATGACAAGTAGACTTTAATATATATACATGACTTGAAACCAGTATACGACGAATACAACAACTCAAAGAATACTACGATATCCTTCCTAAATCTCTAAATTACGAATTTAGGAAAGAATACCATAATTATCTTATAACCATCAACTACACGATACGTAACACTGATCAAAAATTTGCTAGAATCTTTCCACAAACAGACAGACACAAAACTGGCCTAATTAACGGATTAGGATCCGCTTTCAAATTTGTCACCGGCAATCTAGACGCCGAGGATGGAAAAAGAATTAATAAAGCGCTGAACGTGTTAGCAAACGATCAAAACGAAATGCATGTGTTAATGAGAGAACAAACATCACTCACGATCGACGCTATAAACGAATTTAACAACACATTAACATCACTGGTCCACAATCAAAATCAAATAGCAGATAAAATCAATAAACTTCAGTATGCGAGGAGAATGTTAATCGCTGATCAGTTGTCGGCTTACAATCACTCTCAACTTCTGGAATTATTTACTCAGATAGGAATATTAATTAGCAATATAGAATCAATAATACTAACAACAGAAAATGCAATAACTTTTGCCAAATTAGACACGTATTACACAGCTATGTTAAACCCTAAATTTATAAAAAGACAACTGAAAACAATAGTTAAATATATAATATCCTCTGATTCAAGATTGATCACTCAGAACCATATAATCCTTTACGAAAAATGTTTCAAAATTAAATGCGTTCAGAACGATTACAAAATTATTTTCCAAATTGAAATTCCATTAATATAAAAGTCAGACTATACATTCTACCAAATGTATTCCGTACCTGTACCAAACCAACAAAATTCCTACTCAATGATTATCCCACATTCCAAGTACCTTCTCCTCAACGAGCAACTATATGCATTTAGAAGTCAACCATGCCAAGAGCTACAGAATCAACTTTACTTCTGCGAAGACGATATGAAGACCAGCGTAGACGACAATAGTCCATGTGAAGTCCGACTCATCACTCTACGAAAACCAATCGAAATCTGTGTTCAAGAACCAGTTGAAATTGCGAAAACATCTGTTGCATAATATGGCAATTCACAATACATAGTAATCACACCAGAGGATGCCAAGCTCAATCTAAAATGTTCGGACCGTGAAAAAAAAATGAAATACTTAAGGGAACTTATATAGTCATCATTAAAAGCAAATGTCTACTTGTGGTAAATGGACGGATATACAAACCAGGTCCAGGACCCACAGAAACACAACACACATTCGATATGCCAGTTCCGGAGCTACCCCAAACAACACATACAATTCAGGTCGAACTTCCAAGCCTGAAACTAGAGAACTTACCGCTCCACGATCTGGAAACTATCAAGGCACAACTTCAAGCTGAAAAGCAGAAGATTGCAACCGCCATCCATATCACGATGTATCATACGAGCGTCTTGCGGTTATAATTTACGTCGGCGTGGCATTCATCGCCATCGTCTTGATAATCAAGTGCCACAGGAGTCGTCTTTCAAGAAAACACGAAGAACAGAATCCCGCAGACATCCCCTTGCGAATCATCGGACCACAAGTCTCCGTCTCCTAATATGCGGAGGAGATAACAAGTATCATAATGCACACCATCACTTCTCACGAATGTCCGTTACATCTAACACGGATAACATATCATCTTACAGCGTAATCAATATGCAGATAAGCACGTTTCTTGCATAGTGCAATCTGATTATTTAGCAGCAACCGTGGAATCAGTCAGTGTAGCACGTTGTATTCCGTGAATACAACCATGGGAACAGCAAACGTCGTCACCTTCCCAGGCTTAGTATAAATAAGATGTAATTCAAATTAATTAATTAATTCCATTATAAGTTTTATAGTTGTTACTATGTTCGTTTAAGTTGTTAAATAAAGATTTTTAAAAAGTAAAGTGATGTGCAACAGTTGTTAATTTGCGTGCGCTGTGAGCAGGAAACCCCATCATCAATGTACCACATGTCTCGCCTAACATTTAGCTACCATTTTCCAGAAGTTCTGGAATAATAATATTTTTATAAATAAAATATTCTCTTGCTGTTAAACAAGATCGCTCAATATCTGCTTAAATGAGCCTTTGCCTACGACATCAGCCTCGAAATATATTAAAAATCTCTGTTGAAACATCCCTATTTTCACGGCATAAGTGTTTTCATCTTACCAAGCGTGCGTGTTATGTCCATCACTCTCAAGCGCTTCCTCTTCGACGAAAAGTAGATATCGCAAAAAATATTGTGTAGTTCTTAACGTACTGGCAAAAATCCCGACCCCGCGACGTAAAGGACCCAGGTCTGATGGGGTACGTTCTATGTAATTAGGATGTAGGCTCTCCCTCTAGATTATTCTCGATACCCTCGGTTTTCTGGTATTGAACTCAACTGCAAGCACTAGGATTTTCTTTCACGAAGTTTAGAATTCGTCGCTCCAGATAAAGATCCTTTGTCTTTTCTGCACCACGGCAAAGGAACCATTATAATCCAAAAATTTCACTCCCAAAATAATAGCTCAGGTATTCGAAATTCGGCGCCGATGAAACTTTTTTTCATACTGTCTTCTTGCTGCAGCATTATTTGTACGCGATTCACTATCAACTCACACAATGTCATTTTTTTCCATGTTTGTGAAGTTTTCTTTTATTTTAAAGTACCATTTTTCAAGCACGTATAAAACTAACGAGTTTTTAGTTTAATAGCATGGCAGATATCTTTATATTCGATAAACTGGTTCTTGACTATTTTCAATGTTTTAATTAACGCCAGTCTCTTTATACGATTATGGCAACACAACCAACACCAGGAAGCAGTTTGACATCACTATCCTGAAAATTTCACCGAGCCTGCCCTTTTTGTAAGGAGGATAGGGATATTTAAAGTACCCACCATCGGCCGGTACACGGGACCAATGAGTTTATGCCACCTCCGAAGAGGGGAACTTGCAGAAATTTAACTTGCTCGGTTGATGTTAACTTCCAGTATGTACTATAAAAGTGAATTATTGCACTACTGAGAATCAAACCTAGGGCCTTCAGCTTCAGAGGCACAGGCTTTTACCCGTGGATCGCCAAAGCTACCTGATTAAATTTAAATACCATTAATTTGTATTTCCTTCTTAAATACACTTCTTTACTTCAAAGGTAAAAGTTTGACATTTTTTTCCATGCACGCGAGACTATGAATCTTTTGAAAACTGTAAGGTTAGATTAATTTAAAAATAAATTTCCATTGTATTACTTTCTCGGACACCTGTATAAAACTTTTAAACTAAAGGTGATTATTATTACTATTAATATTATATATATATATATATATATATATATATATATATATATATATATATATATATATATATATATATATATATATATATATATATAAAATAATAATAATTATTATTATTAATATTAAGAAATATCGTTATATTTCAGGGGCTACAAATTATTATACAGGGTGAAGTGTTACAAGGTGTTACAATTTTTTTTTTGTGAAATTTTGGTGAAGTAATGGGGAACGGGGGGACATATTTATATATTTTTTTTTACATTTTCCCTACTTCGGGCAGGGTTGACTCTGAATTTTTGGGCGAGCGGTTCCAATAGGATAGAGCTCCACCACATTATGCAACATGGGGCCGTCATCATTAGAATTGAATATTTGAAAACAGGTGGATTGGTCGACTAGCCTGCTGGGTCCCAGTGTTTGACCCCCCTTAATTAACTTAGATAAATAAACAAATTGATTTACAATATGTTATCGAAAGTATAACTGCAATTTCGCTGAAGATCTCAGCTTTGTCAAATACAGAATACCTTGATTATTTCTAGTGGGTTTTCATAAAGAAAAAATTGACTGCGATTGTACCTACAACTTTAGATGATATGAAAATCAGAATTCGCTTTGCCTGCTCGTTAGTGACATCTGAAATGTGGCAGTATCTATGATATTCAATTAGAAAATAACGAGAAAGTGTTTGGAAGTTGAAGGGGGATATTTCGAACAATTTCTCACTCATGACGGACAATAAATAAGTTAAAATTTAATTCCTAATAGTGTTTTTTGTATCTCCACCTAATAAATGATAATTCCGTAATAATAGGAGCAAATTATTTTTTATGCACACACACCTATTTTTTGAGTAGTTTCGAATTTTATTTAAAAAAGTACATTACCCCCTTTAAAAATCTAATGAATCGATTTACTTTTAAGTTTAGTTTTGCAATTCTGCATAGAAATGTGCCCTGAACTGATCAATTATCTTGAATATTAATTAAAAAATTACATATTCTTTCTGTAATTATCTTAAACATTTAATTAAAAAATTAAATATTCTTCCTGGTTGTTTCTGTATGTATGAAATCCGCATAGTAGTAAAGAACGAAATGTTTTTTTTTGAATAGCAAGGCAAACGCTTAACGTATTTCTATTTGTTTTAGGGGAACAAGCGGTATCGACATTGACCTGAGGCGGGTTGACATCGATCAGTGTCCGCTACCCCAAGGAAGCACTCAACTAAATATCTTCGCAGCTTCAGATAAGTGCAAGAAGAGAACAACTGAGGTAAGTTTTAAATGTAGTAACAAATAGGCGTATAAAAAATTAAATTAGGATCTTTAGTCATTTAGACAGCTGTCTTTAATTTCTTTACATGACGTACGTGAATCTGAAATCATTGATTAAAGTTTTCAATTTAGTTATCTTCCTTTATTTCTCAGAAATTAAAACGCCTTCAAGGTAGTCATCTTTATGTAAAAAGCACATAACATATAAAAAGAAGAAAAAATGAAATCTTCCTTATCCGTCTCATCCTGCTTCTATTAGAACAAATTGAATAAATGGTTTTCTCATGTAGACTGCCATGTAAGGTACAGTTTGGTTTTCTGTGACAACAATGAGTTTACACCATCTGTCGAAGGTTATAATAAAACTCTATGTCATAATTTAAGATAGGCAAACGAAAATGTATTTATATATATATATATATATATATATATATATATATATATATATATATATATATATATATATATATATATATATATATATATAGCATAATTTAAATAATTTGGCCGCGATTGAACGCATTCAATTAATAATAATTGTTAGATTCGGTGGTCCTGATGGACACTGTTGATGAACTTTTGTAGACAAAATATTTCAAATGGCGCGAACTAGAACCCCTAGAACAAATATCCGGAGTGACTTTCAATTTTTATTTGTTTATATATATATATATATATATATATATATATATATATATATATATATATATATATATATATACATACATATATATATATATATATATATATATATATATATATATATATATACATACATACATATATATATATATATATATATATATATATATATATATATATATATATATATATATATATATATATATATATATATGATATATGTGTGATATGTATATGTATATACATCACACTGATAACTAAAAAATAATGGGCCGATTTTGATAAAACTTGGCGTTTACCTTCACGTTGTAAGTGGCTTGGATAAGTTCGTTATCAAGGAATATCCCACCAGGGTTTTAGGAAAAATTTTGGTTTTTCTTTAAAAAAAATCATCTCCAAAAATAAAAAGGCTATGGTAACCAGGTGATGCAGGTGTATGATATTAAAAGGACACTAAATATATGCTAAAATTTAGATTTATATGTTACAAGAAAACAAGTTAAATATTTGGTGCCAGATCATTTCTATGGACATTTTTTACCATAACGCCCTTGCTGCAACCAGACTTTTACAAACTTGTCATGTGTTTAGGGACCGTCATCCTAACAGACCTTAAATCAGCAGATCTACACTATCGGGAACAGTTCAACTATTTCGTGAACTAAAACTGTAAAAAATCGTCCAAACCTCGGAAGACCGAAAACAACAAAAATTGTGACATCTCATTACAAGTTTTACTGAATGTTGCTAGTACACCACAAACCTAAATCAGGTAACTGGCAGCA
Organism: Tillus elongatus; assembly: GCA_964006375.1. Taxonomy (NCBI): domain Eukaryota; kingdom Metazoa; phylum Arthropoda; class Insecta; order Coleoptera; family Cleridae; genus Tillus; species Tillus elongatus. The sequence goes on along the minus strand of OZ023269.1, from coordinate 102,122,548 downwards.
GATCATGATTTGTATAAAGAATCAGTAAAAAAATATTAAAGAAATCGTAATATCATCCCTAGAAACCACGTTTAGTTTATGTTCATTAACTCTTGAAGAATGATTTAAATCGCAGGTTGCAATTTGCAGAACTTATGACAAACAATAACTGAAGCTGATTAAAATGTTGTAAGAAACATGATGTTTAGGAAGCTACATTTGTGTTAAGCGGTTCTGTAAACTGGCAAAAGTGTAGATGCTGGCACCCTGCTAATCCTTATGTCAACAATTAACACGCAATTTCCAGAAAAACTTAAGGGTTGGTGTGGAATATTGAACTGAACGTTATCCCCCCATTCTTTAGACACGGTACAATAAAAAAAATCTGTAATTTCTGAACGTCACAACGTCTAGGTTAGACATAGTTCCAAGGTAAAAAAGAACAGAACAAGGCTATGCTCCAGACTGAATTTTTTGCATCATTGCATTTTTTAAATCTTAATTTACACGGGTTTCTACCTGTTTTGGTAACTTTCACTGCTTTTACATTGCTAATTTTGCTGCTTGGAGGTGCCTCGACTGAGCATTGGACATTTGATGTTTTTAACTTCTTAACTATTAGCTTTTAGCGTTGATTTTAGTAGTGTAATTTGTTGTAGAGAATGTTAGCTTTGACTATAGTTTGTGTTTTCAGACTTTACTTGTAAGACTGTTTAGAATTCTGTAACAGCGGGTATCGTGTGATACTTGCCGACCTACCAGAGACTTTGTTTCTGACACAACCACCTTTTGTAATGTTTCAGGAAGCCCCTGAAGATGGCCAGATTTATGGGCCGAAACGCTTAGGGCTTTTACTTAATAAAAATTCAGTCTGGAGCATAGCCTTGTTCTGTTCTTTTTTACCTCGAAAAAAAAATTCTACCAAAAGTTAAAAAAAATGAAACCAAACTAGTGCATCGGCTAGTCTTACATCAAGGTGTCATCAGCAAGATGGTGTGCCACCCCATTTTGATCAGCAGATTCGTGTATTCTTAAATTACAATTTCGCAGGGCAATGGATTGGACAAACAGGTCCGACTAAATGGCCTCCTAGGTCTTTCATAGGGATCACAAGAGGAACATCACGGGAAGTTAAGGGTAACATTAGGAAAAAGAAAGTGTATTTACAACCCTCCAAAATAAATTAAATCCTATTTACTTTGGCAATGCTTAAACCTAGAGCTACTCATACAGCAGTTGATTCCCACCTCACTCTTACACTATTGGATGCACAATCTTACTTACAGAATATAATACAACGAAGATATACAAGAGTATTTCAGCTATTCCAATTTAATATACTAAAATGTAATATAGGATTGCAATATTAAAAACAAACATGAAAAAATTAAACCGACTTCAAAATAGAGACGAAAAAGCGAAAAATAACTGCCGCGCAGGTTTAACTCAAAAGACAAAAAATTAATATAAATGAAATATTATATGCGCTACCTACTTATCTGTTTGAAGTTGGTGCCAATCCAACTAGGTAGTAGGTAGATAGGCTAGGTCCACTTCCACTACATTGCAAGTTTCACCGCGCACACGACGGTATGCGTGGGCGTGGGTTGGCCTTTGATCACTAACAACAAGAGTGTGGGTATCAGAAGGTTAATACTTGGTCACTCTTATAACTCACAGACTGTTTTTCGGAGAAAACAGAAGTCCTCACGAATGATCAGGTTAGTGTAGTTCTGTCTGTTTTTCACGTTTTGTTTGAGTTCCCAAAATACGAACCTGCCAGGAGATCCGTAAACATTAACAAAATAAACACCTCCAATGATCTTTAACTGGAAACTACAACAGAAATTGTAAATAGGTTTACAAATTAAGTGTCTTTGTTTAAAATGATACAATTTCTGTAAATCAATCTTTATTGTTCTCTTTTAACAGGCCATCATTTTAGGTTAAGATATTTATCTTAGTAACTTACTTATATATTTGTTACGTAATATTTGTATTTGCCAATGACATATTATGTTCAGGCACGATCGTTTTTAAACAAAAATGTAAAATATTGACAAATTAACTTTGACTTCCTAAAATGCTATACTTCAAAGGTTAGTCTTCTTTTACACCTAATATTTATATAAAAGAAAACTATTATTGCCGAAAAATATTCACCGCCCTATATCGTTGACACAAAACGGCTTTCTAAAACAATTAAAGGTCAAAATATTCTTTAAATAATCCAAGGAATAGCCTCCTGAATTTTGTAAACCTCCTGTATTATGTGTATCAGTTTTTTGTGGTCGGTTTCTATAAAAGCTTTGCTCTCACAGTTGCTTCAAGTTGCGTTCCCTTTACGTTAACATTTTAATTATTATTACTTTCATTAAGCGAATCAGCAACAAAATTTCTTTACGTGCTCATGCGCATCAAAACTGTTTTATTTTTAGTGTGTAAAATTTGTATGTAATGAGTTTCATTGGAGTTTTCGGTATCACCGCTTCTTTTTTCTTTTTCCATCAATAACATGGAAACCATGGGCAACTAACATATGCGAGATATTACGACCCCAACATTTACACATCGTGGAGTTTCAGTATTGGAAATTACCAAAATATTATTTATTATTGACAAAACGTCAAGGTTATTTACCACAAACAATAGTACATGGTTATATTTCCTGTGTGAATTATGATTTCCCGGTTTATCAATAAAATAGGCCCTGTTATCGGTAGTTGGTGGTCTGTGGTCTCTGCACTGTGGAAATATATTAAGCGAGAGAGAAATATGTTTGTTTCCAGTGGAGAAAACTTTAGGCATTTACGGTGTTTAGATCTGGTGTTAATTAATCATTTTGCTCGATATAACACGGATTTGGTCATATGGAAACCTGCTTCCTCTGTATGTAAACTATTACAACTTCAGAGTATAAAGTAACGGGGAGTGATTCAGTTTAATTAAAATTTTATGAAGGTTTATACAGCACATAGTGTTGTTCCTATTATAGTAATGTTTTATACATTTAAAAAATACCGTGCTTTAAAAAGAATAGGTGTAGAATACAGTAGGATTAACGGTAACTTTTGAGAAATATCTAAAAAAAGTACCAAGGATATCACACTAAAATATTTGAAAGACAATATACAGCTACAAATACATACATACAGTGTGGACCGCAGTTACGGAATAAAATTCATAATTTGAAGAGAAATGTTTTTTATGAAAACGCTCCGACATTTTAACTGAATTTTTCTGTTTCACACCCTGTAATATTACTTTGGAATTTATACCCCTCACCATTTCACCTTCGGTCTGATTTTTTTTTCAAATAGCAGCCTCATCATTTTTCAACGAAAATTCAAACAGCACATTTTTCTCTGTTTGATGGCATCAAAAAATTGGGTCCAAAAGTCATACACCGCTACACATGGTGGAAATTTAATGACTGACTATAAAAATTCAACCGTTTATTTTGAAATTCACAGTTCCTAAATAGTCTTGATAATGACTAATTTCTGCATGCAACCTACCGGGAGAATAATGTTGGATCTTAATTAGAAATCAACAGAAAATATATTTCAACACTAAGTGAGTGGTGGACGTGCCGCCACCTAGTTAGTAGTATGTTGTCACGCCAGCTCCAAATAACACAAATCTTTAAAAAAATGGAGACTGTATACAACTAACTAACAATTTGGAAAATTGTCAGCCTTGGCCCATTTCTACCCCAATATAGAGACAAAATATGTAAGGCTAGATTCAATTTTACTTAGGTGCATTTTTGCTGCAATTAGTATGCCGTACGGAAGAGCTCTAATGAGAGCGAAAGCGGTCTATGTTTCTAATTGTTGCGAAATTGCATCTAGCCTTACATACTTTGTCCCTATATTGGAGTAGAAATGGGCCAAGGCTGACAATTTTCTAAATTGTTAGTTAGTTGTATACAGTCTCTATTTTTTAACACTTTGTGTTATTTGGAGCTGGCGTGACAACATACTACTTGGTTCCGTAACTAGGTGGTGGCACGTCCACCACTCACTTAGTGTTGAATGGCTGGCTTTACTATAGCCGTATTACTTAGGTGCATTTTTTGCTGCAATTAGTATGCCGTACTGAAGAGCTCTAATGAGAGCGAAACCGGTGTATGGTTCTAACTGCTGCGAAATTGCATCTAGCCTTACATATTTTGTCCCTATATTGGGGTAGAAATGGGCCAAGGCTGACAATTTTCTAAATTGTTAGTTAGTTGTATACAGTCTCTATTTTTTAACACTTTGTGTTATTTGGAGCTGGCGTGACAACATACTACTTGGTTCCGTAACTAGGTGGCGGCACGTCCACCACCCACTTAGTGTTGAAAGGCTGGCTATACTATAGCCGTATTACTTAGGTGCATTTTTTGCTGCAATTAGTATGCCGTACTGAAGAGCTCTAATGAGAGCGAAACCGGTCTACGGTTTTAATTGTACTTTAATTCTATATTAAAACTACTTAACGGAAAATTTACCAATCTGGTTACCAAAAAATTTAAACTACCCGTTTTTTGTGCAAAAGTATGATGTGAGTCGTTAGGAATATAGCTAATGGTGGCAGTTTCCTTTCTGTACACATCGAACTCAAGCGAGTCATGATTTTCATTTTTAATAATTAGCACATCTAGAAAAGGAAGTTTATTGTTGATTTCTATTTCGTGGGTAAATTTTATTGATTCAATAAAATTTACCCACGAAATAGAAATCAACAATAAACTTTCGTTCCTAGATGTACTAGTTATTAAAAATAAAAATAAAGGCTCGCTTCAATTCGATGTCTATAGGAAGGAAACGGCTACTATTAGTTATTTTCCTAATGACTCACATCATACGTTTGCACAAAAAACGGCTAGTTTAAATTTCTTAGTAAATAGATTGATCAAGTTTCCGTTGAGTAAAAATAGATTTAATACAGAATTAAAATACATAAAAAAATGCGGCGAGATATAACGGTTACTCGGATGGTTTAATAGACAAATTAGGTAACAAACACAGAACAAAGAAGGTGATATCTGAATGTACGACATTTAAGAATGATGAAATCTAGAAAAAATTTGTATGTTTACCTTATGAACCACGAATCACCAAGGGTTTGGAAAGTATTTTTAAGAAAGCCGATTTACATTTGACGTTTTCGACGAAAAGTAATTTAAAAAATTTGTTGGGTAATACGAAAGACAAAGACAAAGTCACTGAAATATCCGGAATAATGAGATTAGTTTCAAAGATTGTGATCTTAAATACGTGGGCCAAACTAGGAGAAACATAGCTACCAGATTTCGTGAACATCTCGCATAGTTACGATATGGTACGTTGGACCAATCATGTGTGGCACAACATATATGGGATAATAACCACCACATTGACAAAGAAAATTTGAAACTTGTCAAAAATGTCAGACATCAAACTATGCTTGATTCATTAGAAAGTATTTTTATATTAAGGTCTATTAAGAACAAAACTTCATTAAATCGTGCGGCACCTGTAATGTCTAGCCCTTTGTTTTCTCTTTGCCTTTGACCGCTTAAATACTCCTAATTTGTCTGGTAGAATAATAGATTATTGTCAATAACTCGACCGGTTTATACATATACTAATCACTATGTTTGTCTTGATTTAAATTCCTGTTCGGTTTTTTTATCTATGTAGTCAATATAAATATTCTTACGTAGAATTAAAATCAATATAAATATAGTTTTTATGTAGTATTTTAGTTGAACTATTTTTCCTTTGTTAAAGTTAACACGGTGAGACAGACATCTGGGTTTTTAGTTTTTTATTTTTAAAAGAGATGAGTTGAGTTGACGTTGTTTATCTCACCAGATGTCTTTATCGGCATGAACCAATATCCACATAGTAAATTTCTAGATCGAAAGGAAACGTGCTGATTATTTAAAGAACTATATTAGATAAGGGTCATAAATTTGTCGACCAAAAGATTAAAGCACGACCAAAAGATTAAAGCAGGTCTCCGACCTGTTTCACTGCGCAATAAACAAACGATCGTTCTTGGACGACAACTTTACTTCGGACTAGTTCGTTTACTTTGACGCGATATAAATATACGGGATCTAGTTTTTTATGTTAGAATTTTCTCCCTCTGAAGATGTTGACTTTGTCAACGAAACGATCGTAAGGTCTCTGAAATATGTGTTGTGGTGATTTGGGTGTTCTCTATGTGTACTTATTATTAACCGTAAAGTTAAGTTGCGGCAGTAGAATTGTTTAATGTAATGTTTTGTAATTATATTATAAAGCGACTAACGTATTATGTTGCAATATTAAATTACTTCTAGCGAGTTTTCCTTAAAAAATAAAATAAAATGTTTTGTATTTACCAAAGTGGATATTACACAATGCTAGGAATTTGCTAATTTGTTTATTGATTCAAAAAGTATTAAAATAATTCTGCTCGGTTAGTCCTTGTATTTTCGAAAAAATAATTTTGAAAACACAATAGAAATGATTTTTAATTATAATACGTACTATGAAAAAATACTTGTAATATTGCCAATTTGCATTTACGCAACTAAAACTTTGTAAAATGCAGTGGAATAAAAGAAAAAGATTGTGAATGCTATTAACTAGATATATTGTATTTACAAGAAAATAAATTTTGTAAAATGCCGTGAAATACAAGTATTACTAAAGAAAAACTTTGTGAATACTACTAAAACAATAGTTTGTATCTACGAAAAATGAATTTTGTAAATACATAAAAAACACAATTGCATTGGAAATCAAAGAAACATGGAAATCAAGGTCTTGATATTTCTTCTTGGATTTTGGTTCTTGGTTCGAGCACAAACGATCAAAAACGACCAATAATTTAGTGAACTTTTACTGTTGCCAAAAAGTTGTTACCGGATATGGTTCGCAGCGCCAGTTAAATAAGGCCCTTTTGGCTTCTTGATAAAAAATAATTAATTTAAAATCAAAAGTACATCAAAATAATCAAGTAATTAATTACAAGTCAATATTTACGAACAATGAATATTACTAATGCATAAACAACTAAAGAATGAATCCAAATCTAAGATTAATGATGCTTATAGACTAGGATTGATTACACTGCGGTTTCCAAAGGAACTTCGTAATCACTGGAGGTCGATGTCTTGCTGAGTGGACGATATCGGAATAGATATCGTGGTAATTGACTTATGGAAATCAGCTATTGGGTTACGTAATTATATATGTATGTGTGTGTATGTGTGTGTAAATATAGGTGGCAATTTATTATTGTAAGCAAGTGTCCTTTTGTCTTTCCTAGTGTTCACCCAACTTTGGGCTATGTCAGTCTGCTTATGAGCCATGGCGGATCCCAAATCATTTAATATGATTTATGCCAAGGTTATTTATGTTTTAAGAAAGATGTAATAAGAGGGAAATGCATTTAAGTTCAATAGGCGGCAAAAAGTTTAACGATAATTTGATTTAAACGTTACATTAGATTAAAGACAAATGAAATTTCGTCCAGAAGAAAAGATATACATAAAATATAAATTACCTAAATTTTGTTTTCTCTTATAGAATGCACAGTTACATATAAATTATAAAAGTCAGTGGCAAGTGGGTCCCATCCCTCAAGCCATTGATTAACACACACAGATATATATATATATATATATATATATATATATATATATATATATATAAACATATAAAAATTGAAACTAACCCCGGATATGGATTCTAGGGATCCTAGTTCGCGTTTATTGATTTAAGATTTAAAAGTCGGGATCTTCTCACTAGAGATTTTTTCTACGAAATTTCACCAAAGCGCATTGTTCGTTTGTTTCTAGGAACAGTGGATCGACGCGATTTAAAATGCCTTCATCTTTTTACCGAATACTTGTGATGCAAACTGCATTCTAAGGACCGACGTGTGCATAAGTGTAGCTTATCCTGTATATTAACACGTTATAATTGAAAAATATGTCAGCAATGTAAACATTGTTTTGGGTAATGCAGAGTTTAGGAATATAGTTATGTGAAAATTAAATTTACAAAGAAATCTCAAAAAGTATCTGCTAGTTTTATTTAGTGGTAAACATGTTCATGTAAATACCCAGTAACGGTTTTATAAAGATCCGCTTAAAGTTCTAGAATCTTAGCTAACGGAATAAGCATAATGTATATTTTTACATAATGAGATTCGAAAATGGTAGTGTATGTGTGAGAGGGAATGTATAGGTACGGATAAGAACCCAAGAGTCCGAGAAGACGTAACAGGGTGTCATCTCATTAGAAAGTCTGGAAAATCTGGTAAAAGCGGGTGTCGTCGCGAATCTTGTAAGTCTAACCGACCAGGCGACAAAATTAAGGAATCAGTGGCGTATTTTATGACACAGCAACAGGCTCAGACAAACACTCATGCTTGCAACATACAGTGAGTTCGCATAGAATGAAACAAATTCCTTAAAATCTTTAGGGGGCAAAGAAAAAAATCACTGAGACTTGTCAATTAAAAGAGTTAAAACATTTTGACGTAATTTTTTTGTAACGTCATTGGTTTCGCAGATGTGACGTCATCGTCACTTTTTTAAATGGTTAATCCTACCCTTAACAGGTCTATTGGAATAAACGCTTTTTTCTGAATAGAAATCAGCAAATTTTACGGTATGTTACATTAGGATATATTTGAGAAAATTTATATTTTTTGCTTCAAGACATGCATTTGTATTATTACGTACCTGCCAAGGCTTCTCCTAACTACTGTATCTACGGTTTTTTTCTACGTAATTTCAACTATCGCTAATTTGGCTTGTCCCACTTTATTACTTAGCAACCTTATGATGTGATGGTGTAAAATAACTCCGTCCTTATGACAGTTTGTAATAAGCTTAAGTAAGATAAGGCAAGCTAAAAATGGCACTTTTACCCGAGACACAGCAAATTCAAATTTTGATGATGATAGTCTATGCAGACAAGACCCGTACACAAACTGAATTTGCGAGTTATTTAATCAAAAGTATCCGGACAGACCTATTGCACGATCAACGATTAGTGAAATCGAGAAAAAGTTGCAGATTTTATCTATGTAAGAGATACAAAAAAGACCACAAATCCTACAGTTACAGAAGATACAGAATTATATATTTTATCTGATTAGTTAACTCGGCACAAATCAGTTAGGCAAGTGGCGAGAGAAGAGTTGATAAGTAAGTCATTTGTTCATAAATGTTTAAAGAAAAATAAATGGCCTCCTTACAAGGTACATTTATTTCAGGAACTTGCTGCAGATGATTTTCATCGCCGCTTAGACTTTTGCGAGATTATGATGGACACTTGTAATGCCAACCCCAAATTTTATGATTTTTTTTTCTGACAAGGCCACATTTTATTTAAACGGATCAGTAATCAAGCAAAATTATTGATATTGGGCACATTGACCACATTGTAAAAGGGGAACCAAACCCAATTATTGCCAAAAATAAGTGTTCTGGCGGGAATGTATTATGGTACACTTATTACTAGTAATTATTTGAATCTGCTTTATCAACACGTAATTCCTAATCTTAGCAGTCTGGTTTCAGAATAAATCACAGTTTTGCAACAGCTTCGTTGACAGTTATTGATGACATATTGGGAATCGATGGAGGCAAGTTGACTCTCCTGGCAGTTTTGTACTACTCTAGGGTATTTGACAGAGTCAGCCATGAGCTACTGCTGTCTATTTTACATTATTATGGTCTGACTGATACGGCTTTACCTCTTCTGCGCTCCTATCTCACACGTAAGTGTAAAAGGGTGGTCATTGAAAATAAAATGTGTGATTATTTACCAATACTGTCGGGTGTTCGGCAGGGGTCGGTTTGTCGCTACTTATTTTTTCAGTATACACCTGATCATTTGCTGATTATGTCACTAAATGTAGAGTTCCTTGTTTCGCTGACGACACGCCAATCTACCACTCATTTGGTCCATTAGACACTGCCAACGCTTGTCAAACCATAAATTCTGATCTCGAAAGCTTTATCAGAATTTCAGAAAAATGTTGTTTCAATATCAATCCAGGAAAGTCAACGATTATGCTATTTGGTCGAAAACTTGTAAAAGAAAGATGGCGAAGTCAGCAACTTGCATTGATAAAAGTGTGCCAAAATGTGGGCTTTGGAACTGGATTATAACCTGACATTTATTTTCACGTTAATAAAATCATTAAACGAGCGTCTAGTAGCTTGAAACTCGTTTATCCTAACCGGGGCTAGTTGGGTTATGAAAAGAAGATTGCTTTGTACGAGTCGTTGGTTTTAGGTCAGTTTAACTTTGCATATGTTGTATATGGGCCGTATTTAACCAACATAGATCAACTGCGTCTGCAACGTGTTCAAAATTCTTGCATAAAACTTGTATGTGAATTACGAAAATATGATCATATATGGGCCAAGTTTAAAGAATTAAATTGGTTGCTAAATTGAAGACCATTTTAAGTTGCATTGTTGTAGTTTGTTGCAGAGTATTATTATTAACAAGGCTCCCCAATATTTGTGCAACAAAATTAATAATAATAATAACATTTATTGTATTTAAGAACCCAACGTTCTATTACAAAGATCAAGAGTGGCGCTATTAATAAATTGAAATATACAAAATTTAAAAAAAAGAATCGTTACTAAAACTAACAACTAATAACTACAAAAACAACTAGTATTCTGATACGAACCAAAATAATTAAAAACAAATTTATTCATTTATTATAAATGCCCGTATTCTTAAGCAATTTACCAAAGAATAACCTAAGCATCTTATATTTGATGCATCCAGATTATTTAATACACCTACCAGGTTTTCAATACCTGTGCTTAGAAAAGGAGGTCTTACAGGTTATATATATGACATCTGAACAGTATATGCCTCAACGTCTCAGATTCCTGCATGTTACAAATTGAACAGTTTGACCCAATGTCAATCTAGAAACACACACCTTTGTATATAAACTTTAAATAAAATTTGGACGCCAGACGCATCTGTACAATTATTCTGATCAATGGCATTGGGGCACGCAGGCGCAAATAATTTTGTTCAGTGTGATGTGTTGTAAAGAGCTGATATAAACCAGGGTACCCAGAAAGTTGTAAACGAACCCATCGAAGAGACTTCGTTTCACACGCTTTAGCACACCCATGGTCAGAGAATCCCACAGTAAACCTTCGTCGATGTAATTAAAGAAATATTTAACCTGGACAGCCCAGTTGTATTTAGGGTCCGTCACCGAGACAGTCTTCAGCCTAGCGAAGCAAGCTGATAAACACCCTCCTGAGCCCACTCTCAAGAGCTTCCCTAGCTACGTAATACAATATTTAAAAAGCTTCGACGCAGCAAGTGCGTTATGGTAGTGAATTTTCATAGAAATTATCTGGCACAAAATATTTTATTAGAACTTTTTTTATTGTAACATATAAATCTAAATTTTGGTGTATTGTTTACTTTTTATATCGTTAACCTACCTACCAAATATGGTTATCATAGCTTTTCTATTTTTTGAGATAATTTTTTTTTCGAATGAACAATCAAAATTTTTCCGGAAAACCTCATCTTATTTTCCCGACTAACAAACTTATCCAAGCCATTTACAAAAGGAAGGTACGTACCAAATTTTATCAAAACCGGCCCATTATTTTTGAATTATCGGTGTCGGGATCTCCCCATTAGTGAATTTTTTCTACGAAAATTCACTAAAACCAACAAAGAAATAGCTCTAATTATATCACACTGTGTAACCAAGGAGTTAATAGATGGTAGCTGTTTCATTATAGCATCAAAATGAGAAGCATTAAAATGTGCGACGCTAGGTAGTAAGTATTGAGAGCACGCAAAACCAGACATCTCAGCAGCAGGTGGATCCGAATTTGCAGAGGCCATACAATCTCGGCACCTCCAGCTCCCAAATTGGGGCGATAAAACCATAATAATAATAATAATAATAATAATAATAATAATAATAATAATAATAATAATAATAATAATAATAATAATAATAATAATAATAATAATAATAATAATAATAATAATAATAATAATAATAATAATAATAATAATAATAATAATAATACTATAACTATGCTCTCTCTAAATGGAGCAAACCCTAATATTACCGCTGATTCAATTTGGTTCGAACAGGATGGAGCTTGTCCACATTACCTGAAAACAGTACGTGATTACATCAACACACTTTTTCCGTATAGGTGGATCGCTAGAAGAGGATTTATTGAGTAGCATCTCTGCACCTAACTCCTCTATATTTTTTTGTGTCTGACTACATAAAATCTAAAGTTTATTTTGATCAACCGAGAAATATCGCAAAACTTCAAAATAGAATAACCACTCTGCCCAGTACACCTTGTGTTCGTTTCTGACCCAGGACTTAATGACTCCCCTGCTAGTGCTTTTTGTCACGCCCAGAACCGGTTCTGGTCCTATAAATGGTTCTGCCGACCCTCTTCGCAAGATTGTCAGCTTCTTCATATTGCCTTTGACACCCGAGTGACCCGGCACCCAGATGACGGTGACCTCATTCTGCCCAGCCAGGTCGCTCGTTTCGTCTAGGCGTTCACTTACCAGCCTGGAATATACCCTTGCGCCTTGAGGGCTGTCTGTAGCTACGATGATCCGCTTGTTAGTGTAACCCCTCCTCTTGTTCTCCCGCACACAGTGCAGGGTGAAGTATAGCCTGAAAGACCGTTGCATGGGCTCCGAGACTTACCCTCGGCCCCTCCGAATAAACACCTGCCTCCGTCTCACGCTCCCCGCCGGATCGGTCCCCGAACCAGACGAGCGCGTCCTGTGGTAAGCCCGGCGTCTCTTCCCGACATACCTCGCGGTGGCGGATTTCCACTGTAAAATTGTCTTCCCTGCAGGTTGGCGTGATCGCGAAGTCTGACCTCATTCCAAACATGGGCTCCTTCACGATCTCCTGATTTTTGCAGTGGCCCCTGCGGCCTGGATTGATCTTCAACCTAACATTGCAGGCTTGTCTGTATAGCCCTAGCCTGACCTTTTCCATGATAACAAAGTTTGAGGGTGTGGGGGAGGGGGGGGGTGGATTGTTTTTAGCAAGAAGGACATAAGACTTATTAGCCTCAGGGATTTTACCTGGTCTGTTGGACGCCCAGGTTTAGGAATAAATACAACCCTGGTCGGTCTCCTTGCCTTCGGAATGTACCGCAGCGCCAGGCTTGCCCTTATAATAAGGGTAAGCGCCGGCGCCGCTATGTCTATACCCTGTTGGAGCATGATGAGCATTATACCATCAAATCCCGGGGATTTGAATGGCTTGAAGCTGTTAATCACCCATTTAATTTTACTCCAAGTAACCACCTCTGTCCAGTCTACTCTAGATGCCCGCCTGTACGGCGCCTCCATTTCTGAGTGTTCCGAGTCCGGAGGTGATTGGTTTATTATGTTTCAGCCGGGAAAGTGCGTCTGTAGTAAAACTTTTATAGGTTTCTCTCCCGAGCTTGTAAAGCCTCCCGTGGATGTCCTAAGGGAGCCTATGTTGTTCTGTTGGTCTGATTGCCCTTGGACAGAACCTTGTGTAGTTGAGCACTCTCGGATCTGTTCTCCACTTCCTCGCAGTGCCTCCTCCACGACTCCTTCCTGGCGTCACTCAGTCTTTTGTTAAAGCTTGTTAGGGCATGTCTATATTCATCCCATGCTCCCGACCTTTTGGCCGCGTTAAACAGCTTACGAACCTGCGTCCTCCTTTGCCTGAGGTCCTCGTTCCACCACGGGACGTTCCTGGTGAATGCCCTTATTTTCAGGGGGGCAGTTGGCGTCATAGGCCGAGGTGATTGCCTCTCGTACTTGGGCTGCCGCAATCTCGAGATCTATTGACTTGTCTATGGTACTCTTAACCCCTCGCAGTTACACTGTTATTATGTCTGCCCTGTAGGCTTCTCAGTCCGTCTTGCGAGGGTCCCAGTACCACACCGTTTTTCTTTCGAAAGCCCAGTTTTTAACAAAATCACCTAGAAACTGGGTGGAAACCGGTAGATCTAAAACTTCCTCACGCCGTGTTGTAACGAAGGTCGGTTTATCACCTCTATTCAATATGTCTAAATTAGATTTTATAAAGAGTTGTAAAAGTTGCTCGCCCCTAGAGTTGTGTCTGAGCTTCCCCACAACTCATGGTACACGGTCTCGTCCATGCCGATGATGGTCTGCCATCCATATGCTCTGCTACCGATTCAACAGTAATGTCCCTCGGCCCATCCGCTCCTCCACATCGGATTTTGATCGTTGTCAGGTCGCTAGAAGAGAAGTTCATTAAAGGCAAAAACCATATCCCTTCCCTGACGAAAATGCAGACCTTTGGGTTTTCTCTGGCGCTGCCTTCCTGCTTAAAACGGATCAGTGACCGACCAGTGTTGTGTCCCCAGTTCAGGGTTCTGGATCTTCAGTCTACTGATCACCGTCTCCTGCGGCACGTCGTCAGGGATCTGTACGAGGACCTTGCGTCTCTTTGGGACTTCCTCGGGCTCGACGGCTCTCAAGTCCGCCCCCTCCCAAATCTGACCGAGGCCCCTGATCGTTTTCCTCAGCCAGTCTCGCGACTGTGGGCCGCCGCAAGTTATCCATAGGGTGCCTCCCGCCAGGCGAGCCAACTGAGGCGGGCTCCCCCCTTCCTGAAGAGAGTCCACCCGAGGCTACCACCGCAGCCTGGATCAGGTCCTCCTTACCTTGGTCTAGGGTGACCTCAGGATGGCGTCTGTCAATCACCGCCATCCAGAGGCCCTCCGTAGCATCGCAATACGAGCCAGTCTGCGCCGGTGTTCTGGCCCAGGCCCTTTTGGGACGTCTGTCTGTAGTAGGCGTGCTAGAGCCCGAGCATGGCCTCTTTTAACTCACACTTTCCTCTTGCGTCTTTACAGTGGACCTGGCCCTTTTGGGACGTCTGTCTGTAGTTGGCGTGCCAGAGTCCGACCACGGCCTCTTCTGACTCGCACCCCCCTCTTGCGCATTTACAGGCTCCTCGACCGTCCATGCCCCGGTCACCATTTTGTGCGCCCCACGGAGCTTTTTGTTTGCGCCCTGGAAAGACACTTGGACTGCCGAGACAGTTCCTCTACCCCTGCAGTAGGGTCCTCACTGGTAGAGGGACCCCCAAAGTCCGCGGACCTCGCCGTCCTCCGGTGGGACCCAGCCTTCAGCTTGTTGCATATCGGGGACAGGTCTGTGGCCGAAGCTACCCACAAATTCCCCGGATCCCCCGTATCTACATCGATCTTGAGACCTCCAGAGCCCGTGGACGCTGCCGCCCGCTGGCTCGACTCCGTTTCCGGAATAGACACAAGGCCCGAGTATGTAGCCGGAGCCACTCCTCGAGGTTGATTGGTTTTGGTTTTGTTTATGTTTCTCTTCTTCATGTTTCCACGAGAATAGGGGAAGTACTGTCCACAGCATCAGAACATCCTGTGTGGTGCAAGGCGGGTTACTCTGGAAGGTTGTCCGGTACTCCAAAGGTTCCGTTCACGAGACCATCACCCTGGTGCCATCCATCTCTAAGCACGGCTCGCGTGACACCGTGGATTGGGGGAGTTTTCTCGACCTGCACGTCTAGATCCGTCATGTTTAGTTATAAGCAGGGTCACCTCCAAGCTTCATCGAAAGCTCATGCCAGGTTGTGCCCTGGAGTCCTTTGGCCCGCAACTCCTCGACCCATATTTGTTCTTACGAAATAGCACCAACTATGGCGCTTGGAACCTTAAAAATTATTTCGGTCTTATGGACCTAGTTAGCGCGTGGGATGAATGGTATCTCCGTCTATTTGACCGAGTTTTCTAAAGTTGGAACACTTTCTTCTCGGTTCTATATACATATATGGCAGAGAATGCGTTAATAAATTTTATGTCATTTGCTACCATAACACACATGCTGCGTTCGAACTTTTTAAATTTATTTTTCCACAAGTGTTCTAACAAGTCAATTCGGTGAAGGAAGTTCATAATAATAATGATTGATTAACACCCGCTTGACAATTTGTAATATTTTTTGAAGGATTTTCTATTTCCTATACTATTTTTGAAGCTGTATCCACTACCCAAAATCATAAGCCGCCACTGGTATAACTAAGGTAAAACTAAGCCGGAAATGTTTCAATATGGTTGCTCTAGCTCATGTATTGAGAATCATTTAAATGTATATTGATTCTGGGACACATATTTTATTTAAGGTATCTTAATAAAAGGCGCCTTGCCCTCCGTTGAAGTCCATTATGAGAATGTGGAATCCCTGGAAGGAAATATATTTACCATTTGTTCCTTTTATGTGTTCCCTATCATCGGCTTTTATTAAAATATTTACATAATGTGCATCCGAGATGAGATACTAACGGTTAGATGGGATGCTTCAGTCCGCAGATATCAATAAAAATAACTTCTTCCATTGTAAATTACACAGTCGACTTCACTCAAAACTGTCATTGATATTATACTTACAAAAGGAGTCACTTACATATACCAAATAAACTTTATGGGTCTTTTTTCCACGTATCAGTTTTCTTTCACAGTGTAAATTATTATTTTTTAATTGGACGCAGTTATGCAGAAACCTCCCACCTACCAACTCCAAAAATGGGAAAATGAGAGAATTGGCGTTAAAGGTTTACCCATATTAAACTTCTTGAGATGAACTAATAGAAATACTGTGAAGGTTAGTTTTTTTAACTATTTCATGTAGTCCAAACTATGTTTACACTATATGTTTTACTTTTAAACAATATTTTTCAAAAATTAAAAAAAAAGATGGTTGGTAGTTTTTTGCATATTCGTTTTGGTCTTTATTAAAGCCAATAAATAATAACAAATCACCACAACATATTTAAAAATATCTGACGATCGTTTCACGAACAAAGCTGCGTCATCACAACTCTGTTTATATTTTCTGCAAGTAGTCGGTCAGGTCAGGTTAGGCCAGGTCACGCTAGCTGTCCTGGTTGTCCAATGTTTTTCATTAATTTTAGATTCTCCTCATTAACGTGGTGATTATTATCTCCAATATATCGGGCGGCGAAAGATGTATCTCTAATACTGTATCTTAATTGTGCCAAATGTTCTTTAAATCTAATTTCAATAGACCTTTTTGCTTGTCAGACGTATTTAAAATCACAATTCTAACACCCTATTTTATAAATTCCCAACATTTTGGCCGTACTATCCTTGTCTTTTGCTAACCTTGTAAGTTTTTAAGCATTTTTTGTAAAAAATGTTCGTTGCAAATTGGCTTTTTAAAGAAGGCTATCTACATCCCTCATGATTCGAGGTTCAAATGGTAAGCAAGCAAAGTTTTTTTACTTAAAGGAGAATTAGTTAACCTGCTTACAAAATATTTAGACTTGCCATTTTTGTGCGCGCGTATAATGTGAGTCATTCGGAATATAACTTAGACAAAAACGACTATAAAGATAGAGTTTCTAACGCCAGAGAGACAAGACCGTATAAAAAGCTAAATAAAAACGCGCTACCAGAAATGATTTTGGACGTTAAAAATAGTCTAATGAGTTGTCACAACCTTATATGAAAAGACTTTTTTTATTATTTTTTTTATATTATTATTGGCTGCGGCATCTCAGGATATTAGCACATTCTTTTCCATCATTTAATATTTTTTACAAATTTTCCAGACGAAGTCAACTTGGCTTGCCCGGGAATCGAACCCGTGACCTCTCGCTTTGCAGGCTGGCACTTAGCCACCTGCGCCACGAGGGCGTCGTGAAAAGACTTGGGAAGAAAGTTACAAGTTGCAAATCTTAAAGTTCCCAAAAAGTACTGTCTCCCAAAAATCCATAAACCGGGAAAATAAATGAGACCTATTGTTTCGGCTATAGATTCCCCGACATACAATTTAGCAAAGTGGGTGACAAATGAGCTTAAAAGCTTGCCCGTCAAACAGAAAAATTGCACTTGAATTTATTTGTAAAATTAAAGAGGTTAAATTGGTTGAAGCCGAGGTTTTGATTTAGTTTGATGTAGCCTCATTGTTTCCTAGCGTTCACACGAAGGAAACGTGAACATATTTAGGAGAGTTGTTCAAAATGAATAACATAAATGAAAAGGTTTGCAAACAATATATAACTTCAAGAAGCCTTTGTATTAGGCAAAATATTTTTCAATTTAACGAGTTAATGGCACGGCAATGGTCAACCCAGTATCGCCATTTATTGCAGACCTTTTCATGAGTAGACTTGGTACGGATCTTGAACGTGAGAGTAAATGTATTCCTAGCATGTGGTTTCGTCACGTGGATGATATTTTCGCAGTGTTTAACACAAACATTTGTAGAATAGAAGATTTATTGCCAAATTACAAGAAATTTGATTCTATACAATTTATCCACATATTAGAAATTATTATTAAATTACTCTTTCCAGATGTACTAGTTATCAAAAATGAATACACTTTAGAATTCAATGTCCATAGAAAGGAAACCACCACTCTAAGCTACATTTCGAATGCCTTACATCATACGTACGCATAAAAATGGCCAGTCTAATTTTTTTCAGTAAACAGTTTAATTAATTTTAATAAATACACTTTAGAATTTGATGTCCATAGAAATGAAACCACCACTCTAAGCTACATTCCGAATGACTCACATCATACGTACGCATAAAAATCGCAAGTCTAATTTTTTTAGTAAACAGTTTAATTAATTTTCTTTAAGTAAAAGGAGATATACCAAAGTTTTACAGTATTTTAAGGACGTGGCCGAATATAACGGATACATTGATTTCCTAGTGGAGAATTTAATTAACAAACTGAAAACAAAGAAATTTTTAGAAGAGAGAAAGCAGAAAAAAATGTCGTTATAGCGTTTCCATTTAAAATTATTTTTTCAGTATATTCTATTCGCTAATCTTCTGATTTTATTGTTTTTTTACCGTTTAGGATAAGGCGAGATCAATCAGTTGAATTGATCCCTGGCCCTAAGAACATATTGGGATTAAAACCTTATTAAGGAGTCCCTTTTTTAAAACAGTATTTATCACCAGTGATGGCCATGCCTTTACGGTTATGTGCCTCTTCGTTTTATTTCTCTGATTAATTTTTTATGAGTAACATTATTACAGTCAACAAATTACTGGCTGTTTTGTCACGAGCTTTAATCTTTCATTTCATTTTATTCACGGCTTCTTAGCTCTGTTACAAATTTATTAGGATATAACGTGATGAATTATTCAGATTTTTATGTTTACAAATATAAAAAAGCACTTTGTTGTAACAAATGGTGATTCAAGAATTTAATTACAGTTATAGCTTTTGCATTTAAATATTTTAGCACAGTCATTTACAACACGTTTTTCTTTATGTAAAGAAAAGACAACATAATTTGTGTCTTCGGTAGATACAAGTTAAATTTTGGTTTTAAAGTAGATTTATGGAAATTGTGTTAAAAAAGAGGGTGTAGACACAATTAACCACAACATAATTTTAAGACCTTATGATAATTTAGTTACCAAAGGTGGTTCTATTGAAGACAAAATAAAAAGTCGGGACGCAGCAAGTGCCTTATGGAGTCTGTTGTCATAAAAATGTTTTTAATAGCAAATAGGTCTATCTAATGCAAGCAGGCATCAATCTGGTTACCGGTATAAGTAAAAACAGAGTATCATATTATATAAAAATAACTAATTGCATGAAAATCTACAAAAGCTTTCCAAAAATAAGCTTAAAATATTCTGGTTTCCTAGCCAACAAACCTTAGGTTAATAGCAAATTGAGTTATTTAAATTTGAAGCATTTAATGCAAATTCGCTACTAAAATGCACTTCTGCGGCTCGATTTTTTTCCACAAACATGTATCATTTTCGATAAAAAATTCAAAAATACAATAATATAAGAGTGCTCGAAAATTTTTTTTGTGGATCACCAACGACTTATGAGCCAGCTCAGGACAC
Organism: Tillus elongatus; assembly: GCA_964006375.1. Classification (NCBI taxonomy): domain Eukaryota; kingdom Metazoa; phylum Arthropoda; class Insecta; order Coleoptera; family Cleridae; genus Tillus; species Tillus elongatus. Next base: position 102,102,652 of record OZ023269.1, on the reverse strand, counting down.
GCAATAATTAAGTTATACAATTTTTTCTCGTATCTTGTATAATAACAATTCTATTGAGCTTTACCGTAGAAATTGCGTCACCCTGTATATATGTAAACAGATAAAAACTGATTGTATACCCGAATATGCATTCTAGGGGGCCTAGTTTGCGCTCATTTAAAGAAATCTTTTTAAAATTCAAAAGTCGCGATATTCCCATTAATGAATTTGTTCTACGAAAATTAGCTAAAAATTGTAGACTATTGAACTATAAATTACCGCCAAAGCATTAGAGAAATAGTCTATTTAAAATGAGTTTTCTGTAAATATTTCAGTTCATTGAAGGACAATGTCGGTTGAAGCTGAAACTTAAGGGTCTGCAGAACACTCTTCTTCCGATATTTTCTTTACATAACCCGTATTTGTTTCAGGTTTATTAGCTTAAATGTTGTCAATTTTGACGTTTAAAATCGCGACTTTGACGTTTTGAGGAGAACCTCAAAATTGTTTTTAAATGTCCATAACATTTCTGTCTTTAAACTCACACATCTAAATTTTGCTAAATGATTCAGCTTTTATAATATAAACACGCGTACCAAATTTAGTTGCCCTTACTTTGTTGTTTCCGGGGATTTTTTTTCGAAAGAAAACACAATTTTGTCCGGCAAAACCTGGGTCGACTTTCCTGGATAACCAACTTATCCAAGCCACTTGCAAAGGGAAGGTACTCAGAAAATTTGATCAAAATCGCCACACCATTTTTTGAATTATCGGTGCGATATATATATATATATATATATATATATATATATATATATATATATATATATATATATATATACATACATACATACATACATACATACATACATACATACATATATACACATCGGAAAAGTAATATATTTATTTATTTATTTAATAATTTTAGAGTCAGTACCCTGCGTTTAGCTACGTTTAAATATAGTTTCAGAGCCTTGGTGGTTCAGTGGTAAGAACGTGTGACGTGTGCCTCTGAGCCGAAGGGTACTGGGTTTGAGCCCAGGGTACTTCTTCCACTTTTTTAGCACACACTGTACAATAAACATCAGCCGAGGTTGTGGAATTGTATTTGTGCACAAGTTGAATGTCTGCAACTTCCGCCCTTCGGAGTGGGCGTAAAGCTGTCGGTGTCCTTTGTGATGTTGCGTCAATCCCTACTCTCCTTACAGAAAGGCAGGGGCTTGGCAAAATTTCCAGGATAGTAAGGTGAAACTGCTCCCTAGCGTCGGTGATTGGCCATAGTCGCGGAAATAGGCCGACGTTAAAGAAATAAAAACACACACACAAATATAGTTTTCTCTGCATCACTTCTGTAACTTACCTCATACAAGAATGTGCAGTTATAAAAACGGAAAAAATGAGGTCGATTGTAATATTACAAAAGTCAGCAGCTGCGTTTCACGAGCTCGTAGCTTACTCAGACTGTTCTCGTTAGGTAACCTCACTATCTCCAGCATAATAATTTTGTTCTTTTAAGTAGCACAGCGTTAACTGCCCTGAAAAACAGGAGACGTTTAGTTAACCTATATTTTATGGTTTTCTCAGTTACTATACTAAATTTGCTATCAACTTCCTATAAAACCTTTTTATAAGAGTTCCAGTTTCTTGTTAGAGAACTAGTTAAGAGTTAAGTGTCTTAAAGCCAACTAATTTCCGATATTGAGATGGATTTAGAAAGTATGCTCTGTTATCGAATAGCTAGAGCAGATTCTGTAATCAGGCTTCTAGATTGTGTGTAATTAGTGCAGAGTGTGAACTGGAAGCGGTCTATCGGCTATTGGATCCAACTATTGCATTAAAGCTTCTAATTTCCAATGCGGTCATTTCACATTGCATCAATCTAACTCGTTAGTTGCACCTGTCTAATCGACACTTTGTGTTTAAACGCTTGTGTAATGGTGGCTTTTTTAAGCTTTTAATTTAGAGGTTAGCACATAGATAAAAAAAGTCTGTTGGCAGTTCGTTATTGTAGTGAATTTTCATAAAAATACTTCTATTTCCAAATATGTCGTTTGTTCAATGAAATACACTAAATTTGGAAAAAGGATAACATCCAAAGCAGATACCATGTACCATATTTCATCACAAGAACTTTTTGTTTAAAAAAAAAATTTCGGAAAATAAATAAAAATAAGCCGAAAAAATAAGTCCGATTTTCCGGGCCAACAATTCTAGCAAGTTGCACAAAAGTACGCTTGCCAAAATATAATTATTTACAAAAAGCTCCTTAAACATTGAGAAAAAAAATTCCATAAAAATTTGCCAGTTTTTTACAAAAATTGGCCTAAAGTAGGCGACACGAATTGATCATAAAGGTATTTTTATGACAATTCGCTAAAAAGTTTTTTACGCCACAATTTTATTTATTTTCACAAACATTTGAAGAAACTACTTATTAATCACTAACATTTCACAAGATTTTGATGAAAGATGATTTATGCGAAATCTGACTGATACATTTTACACGAAAATTTACTGGTAAGATACATAAAATTCAACTTATATCATCTGTAATTAAAATTAAAAAAAAACACACAGGTTGTTCCATTTGAAGAAATTGAGCTACGGCAGTTTTAATTTTTGAAAATTCAGCCACTATTTGAGTGCGCCTGTATATAACATCTGGACATTTTCGAGGGCTAATATAAAGGAAAACCTCCTTAAATGCGTTATTACATGGGAATTCCTGCATCTATTGGTAAAAACGCCGTATCACAATTTTTCTTATGTGGGAAACACGTGAAAAGTTGCAAATAATTGAAATTATTCAAAAACGGTGAAAGATATCAGTTTTATTTCTCCAAATCTGCATTAAAATTCGACGACAAATCCAACAATGTATTGATGTAAGGAGTGTTGCATTTAAAAAAAAAGTGTGATCACCAACGGCTTATGGGCCAGTCTTTCATCATCAAAGTTATTTTGTAACATGCCACTCAAGACGCCCTATAATTAACGTATATAATTTTTTCTCGTATCTTGGTTAATAACAGATGTATTGGGCTTTACCGTAAAAATGCGCCAATTTGTTTGTCTATTTCTATTCGTGTTTTCAATATTCCATCATCCGTGCACTCTAAGTGAACTGCCAATTTTGGCAAACAATGTACAAGCAGGCAATCCGTATTTCCTTCAGGTTCTTTGCCAAAATGTTGCCAATTTTGACGTTTCAAATCGCGACTTTTTACGTTTTGAGGAAAACCACAATTTTGTTTTCTTTAAATGCCTATAACTTTTTTATCTTTAAACTTTTTTACCTTACAGACCTAAATTTTAGTAAAGTATTTACCCTTTATATATATATATATATATATATATATATATATATATATATATATATATATATATATATATATATATATATATATATATATATATATAATTGAAACTGACCCTGGATATGGATTCTAGGGGGCCTAGTTCGCGGTCATTTGAAGAATTTTTTTCAAAACTCAAAAGTCGGGATCTCCTCATTAGTGAATTTTTTTAAAGAAAATTCACTAATATACATTCAATAATAGAGTGAGTTGACAACTAAGGTTTTAACATGCTATATCTGCTTCTTTGTGTCAGTTAAATATGCGTATAGAATTACGAACCCAATAAAAAATAGATGAGATAACAGGGCAGTTGAGGCAACCTAAGAAATAAAACACAGGTCAATTTTATTTATGGTAAGTAAAAAAGGAACGTACATAACAAATTTGATCAAAAACAGCCCATTATTTTTTTAGTTTTTAGGTCTGATACACACACACACACACACACACACACATATATATATATATATATATATATATATATATATATATATATATATATATATATATATATATATCTAAATTGAAACTGACCCCGGATATGGGTTTTAGGTTTCCTAGTTCGCGCTAATTTGCAGAAAGTTTTTCAACATTCTAAAGTCGGCATCTCCTCATTAGTGAATTTTTGCTACGAAAATTTTTCATAATATAAATTTTGAATAATTTTGCATTGACTTAATAGTGAACATTGGGGTAGAAAATAGTTCATTTAAGATTTATATATAAACTTAACCTATAACAAGTGATGCATAAAACATTTACAAAAATTAAAAACCAGCACGCAGTAAAATGAAGTCAAAAACTACAAATATAGATCGAAATATACTTATAAAATATAGGCTTTATTACATTTATAAAATATTACAATATTACATTTACAAACACACCCCTTTATTTAGTAATATATATATATATATATATATATATATATATATATATATATATATATATATATATATATATATATATATATATATATATTGAAACTGACCCTGGATATTGGTTCAAGAAAGCGTAGTCGATATTGCCTCATTAGTGATTTGTTTAAAGAAAATTCACCGAAAATCCGAAAACAAGTCAATTTTAGATTCAGAAGTGGCATCCTGCAACCTGAAAACTATGCTTTGTAAGCCAGTATATTATATAGTCAATAAACAGGAAAATGGTTAACCTGTACAATTGTTGCCTGCATGTAAACCTTTTACTTCAACATTATACAAGTGTTAACACACACACACACACACACACACACACATATATATATATATATATATATATATATATATATATATATATATATATATATATATATATATATATATATATATATATATATATATATATATATATGTATATATATAATATATAATTTTCGTAAAAAATTTCCTTGATCATTTCAGTGAAAATTGATAACGCACTTACTGCGTCCAGAAACTTTTTTCAACCGACTTGTAACCTATATAATTGCCGAGGTATCCTATGGTGAGCGACCTAATGTATGGCACCCGTATATACGAACAAAAAATTTTAACTTGTCTAGGTCTCCTAATTCATGCTCATTTCAAAAGCATTTGTTTGACTCTTAAAAGCAGGGTCTCTACTTGGACAATTTTTTCTAGAGAATTCGCTAAAAGCAGAACTGTAAAGTTGAAGACAAATACTATTTGTGCTGTATTTAGTAGATTTATTAATCTTTATTTGTTTTGACCAGCTGCCAATTGACGACATTTAGAAAATAGTAACCTGTTCAAATATAACATAACCTTAAGATAAGCCTAGCGAGCCGAACATTAATTAAACTGCAGCAAAACTGTTCATCTGTGTGGTGCCTTGCCCAGAGAATCTCCATTAATTAATCACTATAATAATGTCATTCATCAACAGAATGCTCTCCCACTGTTTGGTATTATTAATTCCGTGTATAATAATCCATCTGAGTTTATCAAGTGAATACCTAATTTAACTAAAATAATGGCGGCGTTTGTCCAACACCTCATTTAAACTGCATTCGATTGTTGTAATATTAATAAAGGTATGATGTCAACTAAGGTTAGCCCTTGGATTTAACAAAACCTAATAAAAGAGGTAAAAATTATTTTCTGAAAATTAGCTCTTTATAAAAAGCAACAAAGCTATCACTCTTGTAACATTTTAATGAATAAGTAATTTTCTGCTTTTAGTTTAAAAGTGGAAATTTTTTGCTAGTCCAAGAAAATATATTTCTTAAATAATAAGACTATATATTAAATATAGCCGAATAATATAGTTATTTTCATAAATCTTGTGTTTTTAGTGAATTTTGTAAAAAAAAATGCTATTGGCAAGACCACGATTTTGCATGTTCAGTTTCAATTTATATATATATATATATATATATATATATATATATATATATATATATATATATATATATATATATATATATATATATATATATATATATATATAACGTGGCCCATTGAAAACTATGGCAGCCACGATTTCCAGGAAAAGATTTTGTGGAAAAAAACCTTAAACACACAAGTCAACTTTGCTAATAAAGGGGACAACTTTTGACGCAAAAAGTATGGCCAAACTTTACCCTACTAAACGGGAGTGTCATACCTTAAATGTATTTAAATAGCAATAGGGATCATATGATAGCTCGTTGAAATAAGCTTTTGATTCCAAATACATCGATTTTTATTCATGAAATTAGGTTTTTTTCGTTTAGAAGAAATGGATTTTTGAAGTATCATTGCGTTTCACGAGAAATTCTTAATTATATTTTAACAACACACCACGTGGGCTTACAGCTTAAATACTATCGTACCGTGGGTGTCGACATGGAGGAAAGAGGCAACTTGTCAATTCTAGACTTGCAGCTTTAGAGGTTCAGAGGAGAAGGAAAAACATGTGCCGGCAAGGAATTCCACAACTTGAAAGTCCTTGGGACAAAAGAGCTGGCATAACAAGATGTTCCATGTCTGGTGACTTGGACGGTAAAAGGGTGCATTCTCTCTGTTCCCCTGGTAGATCTGTTGGGGGCAGCAGGTGAAGGAACTATGGAAGAAAGCTTCTCCGAGCAGTGCCCGTGCAGATATCTACAAAAGAGAGAGAGAGGTCAACAACGGCACGTCGGTGGGCAAGGGATGGCAGCCTTTGGGTGAGGGTAGGGTCACCAATGAAACGTATAGCTCTCTTTTGAATGGAGTCCAAGATAGCGAGTGTAAAAGCGGCAGCGGCACCACAGATGTGGGAGTAGTATTCGAGGTTTGGCCTTATTTTTGAAGTATATAAGGTATAGAGATTAGCTGGTGAAAATTATTTGTGAGCCCGGAAGAGGAAACCTAATTTCTTAGCAGCCGCTTCTGCAATTAATGTGACATGTTGGTGCCAATTGAGATTTTGATCCACAGAAATGCCAACAAGTGAAAAGGTCTCATTACTTTGAATAACTTCGTTGTTCATTGTGATGGGTCTAGGGCTGGTGTATCTCTTATGAGATAGAAAGCATGACTGATATTTGGTGGGGTTGAATTGTACAAGATTTGTACTTCCCCAGTCTAATATTTTTTGGAGATCCACGGAGACAGAACCCTCCATGAGTCTGCGATCCTCATCTAATTGGGCTAAAGAGACAGGCTTAGAATATTGTATATTTGAGTGGAGAGTGCTGTCGTCCTCGTAACTGTGAACTGGGCTGGATGTGCTAGAGAGGAGGTCATTGATGTGGAGAAGAAACAGAGTAGCGACCAAAGCTGTACCTTGAGGAACTCTTGCATTAATTGGATACAGTTTAGAGGAATGGCCATCCACGACAACAGAAAAGCTCCGGTTGGAGTGAAAATTTGCTATCCAGGTACAAAGTTTTGGTGGTAGGCCATAGGCCGGAAGTTTATTATGTAGCGCTGCGTGCCAGATCTGATTGAATGCTTTGGATATGTCTAGAGCGGCAATCTGGGGATCATAATGCTTGAATTGGACCCCACCAGCGTCCATTACAAGACAAAAATGTTGTTTCGGGTTTACGTGGATAATAAAAAGTCATTTTGAGGTGCTTCAAATAAACCACAGCAAATTATATCTTGTGACAACGCATTCTTGATAGCAAACTTTTTGTGCCTAGATGTGAATTGAAGTAACGCGATCGATGAAAAATTTAGTTGTAATTATTGCTTCGCATTATTGAGTGGATTTTACTAATCAGTCATTACGGTGTATTCAATTGGCGAAAGAGTTGAAATTGTGCGATTTTTTTAAAATGATGAAAACGCAAATAAAACAGCACGTGTATTCAATAACCTGCATTCTGGTAGGCGTGTTTGTCATAAATACGTGCTAGAGTTGCTACATACGTTCCACGAACTGGATCAGTGGTTAATAAGGAATCAAATCCTGAACGTGAATGTCCTATGGTGAATGGAGCTATAAGCCTGAAAGTGACAGGTCAAGTTAGTGCAGATCCAACATTAGGTACACGAAAATTAGTTGAGATTACCAATTTACGTAGTACCACAATTCAACGAATTTTGAAAAAAAATAGTTTCATACATATAACATCAAGATAGTTTAGGAATTGAATGAAGATGATTATGATCGGCTTTGGACTCTTGCGAAAATATATCTCAAAAAATAATTGACACCAGGAAATTTCTTTTTAACAGTTGTTTTTCCGACGAAAGTTCTTTCGTTCTGAATGGCACTGTAAAACGTCATAATTGTCCGTTCTGGTCAGAGAAAAACCCTCGTGTTTTCCATGAAGTCCACACTAAAACTCCACAAAAAGCAATATTTGTGCGAGTATTTTTGATGATCACGTCGTTGGTTCGCTCTTCATAGCCGACATTTTGAGAGGAGAACGATATTTAAAAACACTGCAAGACATGGTTTACCCTATGCTAATTGGCATTGCTGAGAACGATAATAGGTACTCGGAACAACATTGGTTTTTCGAACAAGATGGTGCTCCAGCGCATTATGCCGTTGCTGTTAGAGAGTTGTTGGATAGACACTTTCCCGGCCAACGAAAATGTCGAAGAGGTGCTGTAGAATGGCCAGCCCAATCTCCGCACTTGTCCCCTTTAGACTTTTTGTGGGGGCATTTCAAATGAAAAGTTTATGCTGCCGAGTAGGGGAATCAAAAGCTCTTTTCAACGATCTATTACATGACCCATATTCCCATTTGAAAAAAATTGAGAGATGACACCCCTGTTTAGGAGGGTAAAGTTTGGACTATACTTTTTGAGTCGAAGGTTGACCCCCTGAGCAAACTTGATGCCGTTCATGTTTTTTTTTCGCCAAATTTTGTTCCTTGGAGTTATGGCTCTCAGATTGTTTTCAATGAGCCATCCTGTACTGATATATATATATATATATATATATATATATATATATATATATATATATATATATATATATATATATATATATATATATTATATATATTTATTTATTTACTTATAAATTTTTTCTTATCTATATGCAGTAAAATTATACAGTGCATTTGACATATATAAACTTGTAACTGTAATTAATACGATTTACATTTGATTTAAATATTAAATAAAACATAGCAAATCCTGTTAACAGTCATATTTGTTGCTATAAAACTTCAGGATATCAAACTTAACAGCATATAACATTCCCAGCATTATCGAACCAGCTCCTCCATTGGGTCTCACACAATCAAACATTGTATCTGGATTAATTTGCACCGGAACATGTCCTTTTAAATAGAGATATATTTACGGAACCAGATTTTTCTCCTTCTTATGTCGCGGATAGACCAGCTCCTGACAAAACGCCTAATACCACTCAAATTGTTCTAGAATCAAGCACCCGTGGAGCTCTTTCATCTTATAACAGTGCTCACACTTTGCCAGCATCTTCAAGCACTCACACTCTACCAGCATCTACGCTGACGATGGACCAATCACTTTAAATATTGTATTTTCACCGGAAACTGTTAGACTGTTGTCGAAAATACTTCCTAAAAAAACAGCTGGCAAACGAAAAAGCAGCGAAAGAGCAGGAAGTTTGCAATTGCTGCAGACACTCCTAAGGAAAACGCGATTTAAGAGGAAAGCGAAAAAAAATGCTTACAGGGTTAACAAATACACTCTCAGCAGTTCGAAAGTTCAAGAAAACCAAACGACTAAACAATCGGAAACACAGTGGGAACCATGAAGGGGAGGGTTGTTATTATCTGGTTTATCTGAAAAAGTGTGGTAGTAGCTACCCTGGAGACAAATGTGTGCAGTGCATTGAATGTCCTCATTGATATCACGATGAACACACTCGACAGGAATATCGTTATACTTGTCATAATTTGTTCTCAGAGTGAATATTTTTATATTTATTTATTTTTTAGTTATTTATACACAGTAAAATTATACAGTGCATCTGACAAACTCGTGACTGTCGTCTATGATATTTCCATTTGATTCACATATTACATGCAACATATCGAAATCCTCTTGACAGTGACATTTCCAACCTAACAGCATATACGACATTCCCAGCATTGTCAAACATGGTCTTTCATTGGCTCTCACACAATCAAACGTTGTCGCTGGATTTATTTACAAAAAATATGTCGCTTAAATAGAGGTATATTTACGTAGCCAGATTTTGTTTCTTCTTATGTCACGGCTAGACCAACTTCTGATGAAAGACAGAATACCACTAGAACTGTTCCATAAAAAAAAACATTAGAGCTCTGCCATCTTCTAGCAGCGACCATACTTCACCAAATCCTCACACTTTACCAGCACCATCAATCACTCACAATCCACCAGCATCACCATGCACTCCTACTTCGCCAGCATCACCAACGCTTAAACTTCACAAGCATCACCAAGCAATTACACTTCGCCAGCATTACCAAGCACTTCAAAGGCGGTATTTTCAGGCGCTGACGCTGGACCAATTACTTCAAAGGCTGTATTTTAGCCAGCAATTATTACACCGTTGCCGAAAGCACTTTCTAGAAAAACAGCTGGAAAACGAAAAAGCAGAAATTTTCAATTTATATAGACACTCCTGAGAAAAATGCTATTTGGGAGGAATATGAACCAAAAAATAAAATGCTTACAGGGTTAAAAGAGAAACGACAACAGTTCGACAGTCCAAGAAAATCAAATTTGAAATAAATCGAGAACACAGTGACAGCAACGAAAAAGGGGGTTGATATTACCTGGTTTGCCTGGAACAGTATGGTAGTAGCCACCGTGGAAGAAATGTGTGCAGTGTACTGAATGTCGTCATTGAACCCACGAAGAACGCACTCAACAAGAATCGTCATATATGTCACAAATGCTTATTAGAGTATTTTGCCTGTTTTTGTGTCACGTTTTTCATTACTAAACTGATTCATTTTGTATTAGAATAAATTGTCCGAGGTATGTTTTTCATTCGTTCCCATGACGGTGACGAACGAAACAGTTTGACAAGCTTAAGATTATTTTAAATATCTTACTTATCTATCATTATACGTCAGCGGAATAATACGTTTAGAAACTCAATTGATTATGCTCTCTATGACTCACTTCAAAATTTACAAATTTGCGGCAGCCACGAAGAGAAAAGGCAAAAGGCAAAAATGTCCCTGGTCTCCCCTAAAACGCAATGTGTCTACTATTCGATTACCTTTTGTTTACATGAACACGCTAGAGTGTCAGTGTTTTAGTTAGCTGATACTGCTAAATTTACGTCATTTATATTTATTTAACATGATACATTTGCTCTATAATTTAATGTAAAATAAACAAGGCATTATTGTATATATTACTGTCAAAATCAGATACATTACAATATACTCTCATTATATCAAACGCAATAATTCTCTTCGTAAATAATATATCATCTTTTTTGACATAAAATAATACTAATGAATGACATATAATAAATAACATTATTGATGTCGGATCCATTAAATACACAGCTAACAAGTTTAAACACACATATATTTTCTAAACGAAAAATTTTACTATTTTCTCATATTGCGTCCTAGTTTGTTTATAACGGAAAAGTCTATAGGCAGAAAGTGCGTTATGTTAGCGAAATTTCATTTATTCTTTTAAGTTTTGCTTGTACAATTAACGAAATTATGTAAGCTATTACGTAATTAAAAATTTCAAGTCTCGAAGGTACATATCTTCCTTTTAAAACAGATTGTGTATCTTCGTAGGCTAGCCCGAGAAAATATTTTCCTTTCCGGGAAGATTTTACATTTTCTTCCGGATATTTTTGTATCTCTAAAACCACGAAAGCTGCTAAATTACAATTTAAACACAGGATGCCTTTATGGGAGCTATAGTGTGTACAAAATTTTGAGTTTTTGGTTTAATGAAAAAATAAGTTACATGTGTTTATTTTTTATCATTTGATTGACTAAACAATAAACTAACAGCTATGGTATGATGAACCAAATTTATCCAACTCCAATAACAAAAAGATCGCACAAAAACATGTAATGAAAACTGTGCTAACAATTTCAAAAGATATGTTTATGACAATTTCGTAATTTTTCTTAACAAAATACTGAAAAACTTTTAACCAAGCGAGACAAACCAAGCGAGACAAGGACGTACAGAAGTAGGATGTGCTTTTTTATGCTACCTTAGATTTTGTATCTTAAGAATTGCGAAACGTTGCGTCTTTAATAATTGTCGAAAGTAGAGTAAAAATGTATATATCACACATGCATTAGCTTACCGGTTACGAGAGGCAGCACCTATAGTAAAAATTATTATTCTTTACTAATCGCCACTAGCGCACAGCTTGATCCCTGGCGACAGAGTGTTCAAGATGGTTAGAAAGGTTATTAAACAAAGAAAACGATTAGAAATAAAGAAGAATATAATGCGATTTCCTCAGGGGTGGCTGATATCAAAGGTTTGGGTAACGACTTGAGCCTTTTTGATATCGACAGTATAGCAGATGAAGTTTATCATAAAGTCCCCAGCTAAAAAGAAATCAAAAGGATAGGGACACAAAACCTAAAAACTAAAAAACAACCTTACTATACGGTACAAAGGCGGTGAGTATTACCGGCTTAGACAACGGACTCTTTCAATCCTTTGTAAAAGTTCGAGACGCAGCAAGTGCGTTATGGTAGTCCATTTTCATAAAAAGGTTTTTAATAGCAATTATGTGTTTTTTTTAAGAAAGCAGGCATCAAATTTGGTTATCAGTATAACCCATATAGTAAGAACAATGTGCCAAGTTTTCTCAAAATAACTTTATTGTTTGAAAATGTACAATAATTTCCGAAAGTACATTTAAAGTGTTCCCGAAAAGGTAGGTTAGTAGCAAATTAAGCTATTCAAATATGAAGCATTTGATCAAAGTTCGCTACCATAACGCACTTGCTGCGTTCAGCATTTCTTTTCTTACCAACATGCATTATATTTCGATGGAAAATCCAAAAATGCAATAACATAAGGCGTGTTGGATAAAAAAAAGAAAATTTGTGTCACCAACGACTTATGGGCCAGCCTATGATTGTAGAAATATTTTTTTAAGATGTAGCTCAAGACACCCTATAATTAATATATAAAAAAAAATTCATATCTTGTATAATAACGGATATATTGAGCTTTATTGATTTTTTACGAAAATTCGACAAAAATTATATACCATTAAACGATAAACTCTATAGCAAAGGCTACTGCCAAGCATCAGAGAAAGGGTCTATTTGAAATGAATTTTGTGGAAGCATTTCAGTTAAATAAAGGACAATGACGGTTGAAACTAAGACTTCAGGGTTTGTAAAACATTCTTCTTGAGACATTTTCTTTCCACAGCCCGTATTAGAATATGTTATTTAGGTGCAAAAAGTTCAAGAAATATCATAAAAATTGCTTTAAAACTTGTATAGTTTTTCTTGTTAAAACGTGAGAGAAGATGTGGTAAGAAATATGTTTTGCAAAGCCCTAAGTTTCTACTTTAACCGGCATTGTCCTTTACTTTACTAAAATGTTTGCAGAAAATTCATTTCAAATAGACCCATTCTCTAATCCTTTGGCCGTAGTTTTAGTTATAAAATGTGTGGCTGAATAGTCTATAGATTGTGGTAGATAGTCTATAGATCGTCTCTAAGGTCTCAGTGTGTTCAACCGAGATCTCTCTGACGCCTAAGACGAGATTTGGGAAGTAGACAGATTGAGATCTTTAAGTGTCCTTATATATTTCCTTTACCTCTTGAAAATGGCTCCAAAACAGGAGCCGAAACCTCGAGTTTTAATAAATTCTGGACGCCGTTCAACCCAAGAACCAAGCATGTCTCATATTATATATATATATATATATATATATATATATATATATATATATATATATATATATATATATATATATATATATATTGCTATGGTAATAAATAATATTTTTGAAATTCCGTGTAAGGGGTTTTCTTTTAAGCACCCACGTGTGGTCGCCAAAAAGTTGCTATGGTATTTTGTGTGGTAACCTTTATTTTTATCTAGCACTTTTAATTGTAGAGCATGAGAATTCAATTGCGTCTTTATTTAAAAAAATACGCTAATATTGATGATCCTGAAATTATGCCAAAAATTGTTTACTTACTGCTGTGATTTAAATTTTTTCTCTCATCTCATGGGTAGGGTTCTGTGCTTGGGCTTGCAGTTTTGTTTAATATATGATTTTTATAAATTATAGTACTCCCGAGTGTTTGGAAGTTTCAAAAAATTATATATGATTGGGTTCTTTTGATTTTACTTTTAATTAACGGTGAAAAATAGCCTTACTTTATCATATAACTAACATTTGTTTGATTTGAGGTTAAAATTAAACAGATTATGTAAGTGCAATCACGTATGTTTTATTTTTGATTGATTAAATTAACAAATTTCCATTAAAAAAGGTTATATCAAATTTATCATCACAGATTGTCGATAAATCAATACAAATCAAATTTATTTAACACAATGAATTACCTAACTATGATATAGTGATTCGGCCTTTATGTAATATCCCCCTTAGTAAACTAAATATACATTAAAATCATCAGTGGGACAAAAATATTTTCAAAAACTATTCACACTATAGAAAAAGAGTCAGCACATTTATTTCGATAAAGTTCATAAAACGACTTACTGAATGTTGTCTTGATTGCTTCTTCCATTTGATGTGTACTTATTACTTTCCATTTGATCTACTGTTTGGATTTAGTAGCTTACCTGTGATTATTAATTAATTTCCATTTTATTTAAAACGGTCTTAACAAACCGTGTACCAGGTATTTATTTTTATTTTCTTTACACAAAAACTGTATGTGATTTTATTATCAGGCACTTGTCTTTCACGTTTTACTTCTAAACATCCATATTTACAGTGACGCCGTACGTCAACTAATTTCAAGTTTCACTTGCAGTAGTTCATTTTCGAATCCTCCTCATCGACCTGCCGTCGACTCCTTAAATAAACTATACCTGTGTTACAAAAACATCTTTTCTCATGTACCTCAGTAAAACAAAGTTCATAGGCCTCGCGTTTTCTCATTGTCCAACCTTTTATTCGTTGCACTCTTTTGAAACGAGCACAAAAAAAACTATCCTTATCAACAAACACTGCGTCTTTTCTTACAATTGGTATTTGAAAAAGCTTATTTCTAACTTAATATTATAAATGTATCATATAGTAAATGCACTTACTGCCTAAGGATAAAATAAAATCTTTATATTCTATTAAAACTCTATAAATAAAAACAAGGATATTATTCTTTTGGTTGTATTGTATTTTAACGATTTTTGCTTCGTGAAATTAAAATGTACTACATGTAAAAAATAAATCAGTATTCTGTATTCTTTTAGCTGTCTTGCTATTACTTACTTAAACCTAAAATATTTTACACTCTTAATTATACAGGGCATTTAAATATTAGGACGTCGTAACCTTATGTACATTGTCCGTTTTACTCCACAATAATGTTTTTAATTTTTTGATATATTTGCTATCTATATATATATAAATATATATATATATATATATATATATATATATATATATATATATATATATATATATATATATATACATATATATATATATATATATATATATATATATATATATATATATATATATATATATATATATATATATATATATATATATATATGTTAAACCAGTAACTCAAAAAGTAATTAACGGATTTTGATGAAACTCGGCAAGTACCTGTATTTTATTAATTGCTTGGATCGTCTCGTTAGCTAGCCCGATCGGACCAGTTTTTCTGAAAAAAATAAGTTTAAAAAAAATTCGTATCTAAAAAAAATACAAAGCTATTTTGTTGGTAATAAGTAGATATGTTGCGCTTCTAAAGCTCTTTCCACACCCCAAAATTCAACTTTTTAGGTTTATGGGAAATAGAGTTATTCAACCGTGAAAAATTTAATGAAAATTCGCGAATTCACGAATTTCTCTATTCGAATTACGTATTTTTTGAAAATTCAGCACAAAGCAATATTTTTAACTTATGTACTAAATTCTCATTCCACTAATTTTATTTTCTGAACAAAAGTCTCCCTACAATTTAACAAATAAAAGTGTAAAAAGAAGAAAACCTTGTCTATTTCAGAAAATATATGTTCTTTATGGTTTATTTAAGAATATCAAATGAAACACCATTGGTACGACGTAGTTTCTTTACATACCTACATTTTATATGCTAATAAATTGCTATTTGATACACTTATGAACAGAGAAGTTTTCATCAAATTACTAAAATTACTTTAGAAAATGTGCCCCTTTCTGAAGACCCTAATCATATATTAACTTTATTTTTTGTGTTTCTTCAGCCCTCGGAGAAGTAAAAATTAATAAGTAAAAAAAAAACAATAATAATAATAGAATAACTTAATTTTACATTAGGCTATAAAGTGAAAAAGTTGAAACCCAATATAGTCTGTTTTTTTGTTATTTTGTTTTCTAAATTATACTACATCAAATCACCACCTTTACCAGTTTCGAAGACGTAAAAGTTTTCCAAGGAACAACTTGATTTTTTTTGGAGAATTGGGCTGGTAAATAAACTTATCTAAAGTGCTTCTGACAAAATTTCTTTGTTAGATTTATCTAAACAAAATACTTTACGAGGAGCAAAGCTAAAATTTACTTTCTTGCGTTATGCAGCTAACATACGAGTAAAATGTGAAGTTTCCAGCCAGAGATATTATATTATAAATCAAAACTTTTTTGATATAAACTTCATATGCAACACATAACTGAATCTGTGCATTAGGGAATTGAGTTTGGAAAGAAGTTTTAGCCTTGCTGAGCGGGTAAAGTCTATTTGACCTAACCCCCAATTGCCACCTATGAATATAAAGTTACGTCGATTTAGATAGTCTACCTTTCATATCTCCATATCGTGCATACAAGGTTTGGAACCCACACTAGACTTTAGGTTTTTATAAGAAACTCATATAGGCAAATAAGAAAAGCAAATATCTGTTCGAAAAGTTTGAAACTAGAAAATTCACCTCACGTAAGAATAAAATTTTAGCATGAAGATAGAGAAAATTGCAACCGCGTCATTAGAACTGTTAGTGTTACAACATGTGTCTATATATATATATATATATATATATATATATATATATATATATATATATATATATATATATATATATATACAGGCTGGCTCATTGAAAACGAAACAGACAGATTTGCGCCCAGAGATTTTTTTTTTAAGAAACGCTGAAACACGTCAATTTTAATATTGAGGGGGACATGTTTTGAAATAAAAGTCAATTTTGTCACATCAACCCCTTAAGGGTGGTAATAACAACCCTTATATTTTAAATAGGGAGCATGAGTCGAGTGTGACCATTTGAAAGCTCTTTGTTTTTCAAATTCAGCATACAAATTTTTTTTGAAGTTTTATCAACTCGTTTAAAAATTACTCACGGTTGGATTTGCAAGAACGTATTTCATTCATTGTGAAAATAAATGCACTAATTAGTAAATTTTTTGTTAAAAAAAACCTTAAAAAAACCAAACGTTCAAAAATGTTTATTCAGTTAAGTAAGTGTTCAAATTGTTGACCACCAGCTTCCATACACAAGTACAAATTTTGTTAGAAACGAGCTCTGATATTTTGGAGCATTTGTGGAGTTATTAGACGGCATTATTCAACAATACGTCGTCGTAATTATTCCAGAGACTCCGGTTCTGCTGCGTAAATTCTACTCTTCTACCCCATAGAAAGAAGTCTAATGGAGTTAAATCCGGTGATCTTTGTGGCCACTCAATAGCACTTCTACGCCAAATCCACTGTCCAGAAAACTCTATGTTCAAAAACTCCCTAACACGTTGTGAAAAATGTGAAGGAGCTCCATCTTGTTAAAATACTAATTGATGTTCTTGATAGCGAACATCATTTTCAACAATGTCAATTAGTCGAGGGTAAACGATATCTTCTTGTAACTCCAAATACGTTTCGCCACTCAAATTGCTATCAAGAAACATTGGTGCGATTAAACGATTTCTAAAAATGCCAGTCCAGACATTCAATTTCTGTGGAATTTCAGTGTGGACTTCGTGAACATTTCTTGAATTATTATCTGCCCAATAACGATAATTAAGACGATTGACTGTAGAGTGTAATAAAAACGTACACTCGTCTGAAAAACAGATATTGAACCGCAAGTTCCCGTTATCAGCTATTTCTGCAGTCATAACTTCACAAAACTCCAGCCACCGATCAAAATCATTTTCATTCAGTTGTTGTACAAGATGAATTTTATAAGGGTGAAATTTATGATGCTTCAATATTCGCTGAATAGTTCTTCTTTTGATGTTTGAAAGAGTGGCCAATTTTCTCGTGCTCAAAGTTGGATCTGCAGCAATTTGTCCTAAAACCTTAATCTCAGTAGTCTCATTTCTAACCGGAAGTTCACGTTCAGGATCCCGTTTTTTGTTGGCTACTGAACCACTTTGTGGAAACTTTGCCACTAACTCTAAAATGTATTTTCTGTTCGGATGTCGTTCATTAAACAAATTTGCGGTACGGTTGGCACAGTCATCGTTTTTGAAAAAAAGAGTAATTATTTCAACTCTTTCTTCTACAGAATACACCATTGTGAAATTAATTTTCGGTAGTACTATCAAGTATCAAACCGACCGATAAACTGAAATAATAAGCCGCATTTCTCTCATTCCGATAAGAAATGTTCTGATATTCAATTTTTTGTTTACAAACCAACAAAACATTGACTATCAGCACATTTCTTATCGGAATGAGTAAAATTCGTTTTTGCATCTTCAACTGTGAATAATTTTTAAACGAGTCCATAAAACTTCCAAAAAAATTAGTGTACTGAATTCAGAAAAGACAGAGCTTTCAAATGATGTAACACTCGACCCATGTTCCCTATTTAAAATATAAGGATTATTATCAGCACCCTTAAGGGGCTGATGTGACAAAGTTGACTTTTATGTCAAAACATGTCCCCCTCAATATTAAAATTGATGTGTCAGCGTTTCTTAAAAAAATAATTCTCTGGACGCAACTCGGTCTGTTTCGTTTTCAGTGCGCCACGCTATATATACATGTATGACAATTCACGAATAAGTTAGCTCTTCTACGAACTTTTCCGGAGCGTGCTTTTATTAACTTTCAACTTTTAGATATTTTGCGGTTACTGTGCGTTACAAAGTAAAAAGTTATATGACTAATATTAGTTATAGCGCAACAAGGGATAGAGCTGCCTTCCAATTACACCATGTAATAATAATATAAGGCTGGATATTTCAATTAGATTTCATAAGCTGCTTTAGCGCTTTAATGTGGGGAAGTATATTCTATTCGACCACTCTTAGATTACATACAATATGCCGCAAATAAAAGGAATAACTAAATGATTAGTAGTCGGTGACGTGGGAGAAAAATATTAAAATAAGTAATTTTTTCTCTAAACGATTCTATTTGTATTCGCAGCTGTCTGACAATCCAGTCATGTAGTCGAAAGTCAACTCACTTTCGATTGTCCGATCGATTTGAAATTTCGCAAACTTATCCAATTCCAGTGACAATACAGTATTATGGTACCATAGAACTTTTATGAATTAAAAATGAGGGCCTGCGCAAGATGGCGGAATATCTCTTTCTCAACAACCTCCTTGATATGGATATCAAACGGAAGGTCTTTGCGAATGAAACACAGTAAATTCGGTGTGAATAATTTTAAGCTATTTTATTTAGTTTCAGAGCTGTCTGATTGTCCCGGCGATTTGAAATTTTGCAAACTTATTCAATGACTACGGTTAGTCGATCAGGCTCAGGCTAATTTTATCTCAGCGGGTCGTTTGGTTAGATATTGTACATATTGTGAGGGGGAGGGTCAGAATATGTAGGAGGAAGGTAGTCATAGGAAATCCTCAACCCTCTTCACCCCCTTCTATTTGTGCCCATACAACATTATCCGGCGACTCTAATTATCAAAAAAAGCTTGTGAACATCTTTAAAAGTCTGGACGCAGGTGCGTTATAGTAGTGAATTTTCATTAAATAAAAATTAATATCAAATATGTGTGTGTTTTTTTAAGAAAGCACGCTTTAAATTTGGTTACCAGTATAACCTATATAGTAAAAACAATGTGTCACGTTTCATCAAATGACTTTATTGTTTGAAAATTTACAAAAATTTTCGAAAGTAAACTTAAAGTGTTCCTGAAAAAAACCGTTTCTTGGTAAACCTTATAGGTTAATAGCAAATTGAGCTATTCAAATATGAAGAATTTAATCAAAATTCGCTACCGCAAAGCAGTTGCTTCGTTCCGAATTTCTTTTTTTTTACATACATGCATAATATTTTGATGGAAAATGCAAAAATTCAATAACGTAAGGCGTGTTCGACTAAAAAAAAGAAAATTTGTATCACCAACGACTTATGGGCCAGCCTGAGATTGTAGATATATTTTTTAAGATGTACCTCAAGACATCCTATAATTAATGTATACAATGTTTTTTCTCATATCTTGTATAATAACGGATATCTTGAGCTTTATTGATTTTTTACAAAAATTCGACAAAAACTATATACCCTTAAACGATAACTGTATAGCTAAGACTACAGCCAAACATCAGAGAAAGGGTCTATTTGAAATGAATCTTCTGGAACTTCAGGATTTGTAAAACATTCTTCTTGAGACACTTTCTTTCCATAGTCCGTATTAGAACAGGTTCTTTGCCTAAATGTTGACGTTTTGAGGAAAACCTCAATTTATTTTTAATTAAATGCCTATAGCTTTTTTGTCTTTTAACCTACAGAGCCAAGTTTTCACACGTCATTTACCTATAACAATATAAATCCGCCTACCAAATTTAGTTTCCTTTACTTTTTTATTTCCAGAGCTATAAAAATTTTTCGAAAGAAAACACAAGAGGAAGGTATTCACAAAATTTAATCGAAATCGGCCTATTATTATTTGAGTTATCGGTGTGAGATATATATATATATATATACAGGGTCGCTGATAAGTCTGGAAACGGTCGATTATCCGGGAAAATATACAAGGTGTCGAAAAAAGTTTTATACAAAAGTTTTTGGGTTCTTCAATGTCTACTAGGCGGTGATAATTTTATTTATACAGGGTTGGTCATACAGGCGTGGCACACCAATATTAATTTTTTTTTAATGGAACACCCTATATATTATTCGATATTTCAATCCTTCTCTTAATTTTGAGCAACATTTATCAGAAGCATGATGTACATAAACTCAATCGTTTCCGGGTAAAAAATAAATAAAAATAAACGCTACTGTTTTTAAAATCTATTGGATGAAGAACAAAAATAAATGAAAAGTAGAATATCTCTTGAAAACAATCTGTGAGTGTGAAAAGAACCGGTTGCGATGTTTTTAACATTGTTTGGAATCCCAAGATAAGATAAGATGCCCATAAGAAACGCAGTATTATTCTTTTGTTTTAAAATGTTTCCAGGAAAACGAATGTCAAACATTCATTCAGTGTCAACAGTTTTGAAACATTAGTAATTTAGTGTCAACAGTTTTTGTGCAAAATGGCAAGTTTAAGTGAAACCGAACGTATCGAAATTTTAATGATGATAGGGTACGGTGATAGAACACGAAGTTTTGCTCAAGTGGTGATTATGTTCAATGAGTTGCATCCTGAGCGGGAATCGATCTCCAAATCCACAGTTTCGAAAACTTTGCATCGTTTTCACGAAACTGGCGGTATCAAGGATAAACCTAGAACTGGAAGGCCAGTAACCGTTACAAATGAAGAAAATTCTTTGAATGTAATATTGGATGTGGTGGAAAATCCGAAAACTTCGGCACAGCAATTGGCTTTAAATCACAATATGAGTCGATATTCAATTCAAAAGATTACGAAGCGGGAAAAGTTCCGTCCATATAAAATTCATTTATTGCAAGAACTGAGTGAAGACGATTTTGATCGCAGAATCGAGTTCTGTGAACTTATTATGGAGAAGTTACGCCAAAATTTTAACTTTGCCAACCACATTTTGTTTTCCGACGAATCTACATTTTGTTTGAATGGACAAGTCAACCGACACAACTGTAGGTACTGGTCAGACGAAAACCCACATTGGATGGAACAAATTCACACCCAAAGACCGCAAAAAGTAAATGTTTGGTGTGCTATTATTGGTGGACATATCATAGGACCTTATTTTATACACGGTAATTTGAACTCTGCTCGATATTTGACACTTTTGCAAGAATCAATTGTTCCAGACGTAAGTCGATTATTTCCGAACAATAGCGACCCAAATCTACCAGCGGAAGAAATATGGTTTCAGCAGGATGGGGCACCCCCTCATTTTGGAATTGAGGTACGGGAATATCTGAATCAAACCTTTCCTGGCAGATGGATAGGGCGCAGGGGAACTATTGAATGGCCAGCTAGGTCTCCCGACATGACGCCGCTTGACTTTTTTTTGTGGGGTCATGTAAAAAATTTAATTCACCAAAATAGACCGCAGAATATTGAAGAGTTGCAAGCAAGGATTGTGCATGAAATTAATAACATTCCTCAAAACGCTCTTGTAAATGCAGTGCAATGTTTTGTTAAGCGAATTCATTATTGTCAGGAGGTCAATGGAGAACACTTTGAACATCTTATAAAATAGGATTCCAAACAATGTTAAAAACATCGCAACCGGTTCTTTTCACACTCACAGATTGTTTTCAAGAGATATTCTACTTTTCATTTATTTTTGTTCTTCATCCAATAGATTTTAAAAACAATAACGTTTATTTTTATTTATTTTTTTACCCGGAAACGATTGAGTTTATGTACATCATGCTTCTGATAAATGTTGCTCAAAATTAAGAGAAGGATTGAAATATCGAATAATATATAGGGTGTTCCATTAAAAAAAAATTAATATTGGTGTGCCACGCCTGTATGACCAATCCTGTATAAATGAAATTATCACCGCCTAGTAGACATTGAAGAACCCAAAAACTTTTGTATAAAACTTTTTTCGACACCTTGTATATTTTCCCGGATAATCGACCGTTTCCAGACTTATCAGGGACCCTGTATATATATATATATATATATATATATATATATATATATATATATATATATATATATATATATATATATATATATATATATATATATATATATATATATATATATATATATATATATATATATATATATAAATCGAAACTGACCCCGGATATATGTTCTAGGAAGCCTAATTAGCGCTCATTTAAATAAGTTTTTCCAAAATTCAAAAGTCGGGATCTCCTCATTAGTAATTTTTTTTTAAAAAAATTCACTAAAAATAAAAAAGCTGGACGCAGCAAATGCCTTATGGTATCGAATTTTTACAGAAGTTATCGTACTAAAATTATATATGTCTACATAAAACTGACCTGGATATTTTAGCTCTCCTTGCCACCCACATTCCTGCAGACACGAGTTTCTGTGTTCGCGTTTATGCCGTTTCCACCTACTTTTTCTATTAAATTAATAAGCTATTTAAATACGTATTACAGTTAAATGGCAGTGGGTTACGCCATTACTGTCCTTCATAAAAATACATTTTGTTTTTCTGTAAATGTAATGGTAAAAATGCACATGTGTTTGGTACCTTACGTTTCTAATTATGGCAAAATAAAAATATTTTTATGAATTACCGTAAAAATTCTCCCTGTGGTTGCCAGGGACTGAGGAAAAGTATCTATATATATATATATATATATATATATATATATATATATATATATATATATATATATATATATATATATAATCATACCTTATTCGTTACCATCCCGCAATTGCTGAGTCAATATTTTTTCAGAGTACGTATTAGAATCTTATTTTTTACCATAACACATTAGCTGTGTCAATATATCTTTCATATTACGCATTGATATCTTATTCGTTACCATGACATACTTGCCGTATCAGTATGTCTTTTATAATACGTATTCGTATGTTTTTCGTTACCCTGAGACATTTGGTGCAACAGTATTTTTGTCATAGTACATTCTGATATCATCCTTGTTATTATAACACACTTGTGCGTAATCTCGTTAAACCAAATGTATTGTTTTCGGAGGTGCAATTTTTACGAGCGTCTCACCACAGTAATGACCCGGCTGCATTGATCATGCGCACTCCGCAGAATATTTTAAGTAACGAAATAAAAGACCTCCCTGGCGTGCTGTTTACACACGATCCTCCCAAATGACCTTCTTGACTTGCCCTGACATCAGTTTGCCCAATCAAAAGATAAAAGAAGGAAAAGTACTTTATGCTCACATGTATGGCAGGGTTTATTTTCCTTCCCCTTTTAGCTCTTGATTGGGAAAACTAATGTCAGGTCAGGTCAGGTCTGTCAGAGAATTGTGTGTAAACAGCACGTCAGCGAGGTATTTTATTGACTTACTAAAAATATTCTGCGAAGTGCGCATGATCAACGCAGCCGGTCATTACTGTGGAGAGACGCTCGTAAATTTTTTAACTTTACAGGATTTATCATTTTGAAAGTTTTTTATGAAAATTCGCTACTATAACGCACTTGCTTTGTCCAAAATTATTAGTTATATGAATGTTCAAATTCATCTGCTTGCGCAGGAACATATGTCGTATTCACGTAAGAGAACCAGGCGTCGTTTCCATTTTTAATCTTAATAATTGTTATCGTAAATTTGCATATAAGCGCAGTGTGCGTTTTATTTTCTGAAAGAAAAATCAGAAATATGCTTAGAAGAACTTCTGTATGCATTAGAGATCGTGCAAATGCTTGGGTGAGGGGGTGAGGAACCTAAAGCAAAATAGAAGTGCTGGTCATGGTAAACAGGCTGCAAGGAACTAGAAATTCAGTGTGAAAAAAATCACCTTACAGTATTCCATAGAAAGGACGAACCCCTACTAGTCATTCTCGGCCATCAACTCACTACATGATTAGTTGCTGGGCGAGGTAAACAGCTGCAAAGAGCTAGAAATGCAGCGTGAATAAAATCACCTTACAGCATTCCATAGAAAGGACGAACCCCTACTAGTCATTATTGGCCATCAACTCACTACATGATTAGAGTTGCTGGGCGGGGTAAACAGCTGCTAGAAATGCAGCGTGAATAAAATCACCTTACAGTATTCCATAGAAAGGACGAACCCCTACTAGTCATTCTCGGCCATCAACTCACTACATGATTAGTTGCTGGGCGGGGTAAACAGCTGCAAAGAGCTAGAAATGCAGCGTGAATAAAATCACCTTACAGCATTCCATAGAAAGGACGAAATACTACTAGTCATTCTTGGCCATCAACTCACTACATGATTAGAGTTGCTGGGCGGGGTAAACAGCTGCGAAGAGCTAGAAATGCAGCGTTAATAAAATCAGCTTACAGTATTCCATAGAAAGGACGAACCCCTACTAGTCATTCTCGGCCATCAACTCACTACATGATTAGTTCCTGGGCGGGGTAAACAGCTGCAAAGAGCTAGAAATGCAGCGTGAATAAAATCAACTTACAGTATTCCATAGAAAGGACGAACCTCTACTAGTCATTCTTGGGCATCAACTCACTACATGATTAGAGTTGCTGGGCGAGGTAAACAACTGCAAACAGCTAGAAATGCAGCTTAAATAAAATCATCTTACAGTATTTAATAGAAAGGACGATCCCCTACTAGTCATTCTTGGCCATCAACTTACTACATGATTATGATTAGAGTTGCTGGGCGGGGTAAACAGCTGAAAAGAGCTAGAAATTCAACGTGAATAAAATCACCTTACAGTATTCCATAGAAATGACGAACCCCTACTAGTGATTCTTGGCCATCAACTCACTACATGATTAGAGTTGCTGGGCGGGGTAAACAGCTGCGAAGAGCTAGAAATTCAACGTGAATAAAATCACCTTACAGTATTCCATAGAAATGACGAACCCCTACTAGTCATTCTTGGCCATCAACTCACTACATGATTAGAGTTGCTGGGAGGGGTAAACAGCTGAAAAGAGCTAGAAATTCAGCGTGAATAAAATCACCTTACAGTATTCCATAGAAAGGACGAACCTCTATTAGTCATTCTTGGCCATCAACTCACTACATGATTAGAGTTGCTGGGAGGGGTAAACAGCTGAAAAGAGCTAGAAATTCAACGTGAATAAAATCACCTTACAGTATTCCATAGAAATGACGAACCCCTACTAGTGATTCTTGGCCATCAACTCACTACATGATTAGAGTTGCTGGGCGGGGTAAACAGCTGCGAAGAGCTAGAAATTCAACGTGAATAAAATCACCTTACAGTATTCCATAGAAATGACGAACCCCTACTAGTCATTCTTGGCCATCAACTCACTACATGATTAGAGTTGCTGGGAGGGGTAAACAGCTGAAAAGAGCTAGAAATTCAGCGTGAATAAAATCACCTTACAGTATTCCATAGAAAGGACGAACCCCTACTAGTCATTCTCGGCCATCAACTCACTACATGATTAGAGTTGCTGGGAGGGGTAAACAGCTGAAAAGAGCTAGAAATTCAGCGTGAATAAAATCACCTTACAGTATTCCATAGAAATGACGAACCCCTACTAGTGATTCTTGGCCATCAACTCACTACATGATTAGAGTTGCTGGGCGGGGTAAACAGCTGCGAAGAGCTAGAAATTCAACGTGAATAAAATCACCTTACAGTATTCCATAGAAATGACGAACCCCTACTAGTCATTCTTGGCCATCAACTCACTACATGATTAGAGTTGCTGGGAGGGGTAAACAGCTGAAAAGAGCTAGAAATTCAGCGTGAATAAAATCACCTTACAGTATTCCATAGAAAGGACGAACCTCTATTAGTCATTCTTGGCCATCAACTCACTACATGATTAGAGTTGCTGGGCGGGGTAAACAACTGCAAAGAGCTAGAAATGCAGCGTGAATAAAATCACCTTACAGTATTCCATAGAAAGGACGAACCCCTACTAGTCATTCTCGGCCATCAACTCACTACATGATTAGTTGCTGGGCGGGGTAAACAGCTGCAAAGAGCTAGAAATGCAGCGTGAATAGCAGCGTGAATAAAATCACCTTACAGCATTCCATAGAAAGGACGAAATACTACTAGTCATTCTTGGCCATCAACTTACTACATGATTAGAGTTGCTGGGCGGGGTAAACAACTGCAAAGAGCTAGAAATGCAGCGTGAATAAAATCACCTTACAGCATTCCATAGAAAGGACGAAATACTACTAGTCATTCTTGGCCATCAACTCACTATATGATTAGAGTTGCTGGGCGGGGTAAACAACTGCAAAGAGCTAGAAATGCAGCGTGAATAAAATCACCTTACAGTATTCCATAGAAAGGGCGAACTCCTACTAGTCATTCCTTGGCCATCAACTCACTACATGATTAGAGTTGCTGGGCGGAGTAAACAGCTGCAAAGAGCTAGAAATGCAGCGTGAATAAAATCACCTTACAGTAGCCACTAAAAGGATAAATCCCTGCAAACTATTCCTGGCCACCAACCCACCTCATTATTTCTCCATGAAAAAAGCCTAGTTTGCCCAATTTAAAAAATAGGGTAACAGAAAACAACACCATATAAGCTAAACAAAAAGTCTGGACGCACCAAGTGCGGTACGGCAGCTAATTTTCGAAAAAAACCTATAGAGTACTAACAATGTACCATATATCATTAAAATAGCTTTGTTGTTTCAAATGGTACAAATATTTTTCAAAAATAAACTTAAACATTTTCAGAAAAAGCTGATCCGATTTTTCTGGCCAACGAACCACCTCAAGCTATTTACGCACCTGCCAATATATAATCATTCGCAAAGATCTTCAGGACCAAAATTGGAAAAAGAATTATGAAAATTTGCAAAAAATTATTTTACAAAAATGTATCATTTTTTTTACTGAAATTGCCTTCAGTAATGTTACACTAAATTATATTTTTCACAAAAATTCAACAACCTTTTTTTTACATTAACTTACTACACATTATTTATTATTAATTACCAACATATCCCAAAAATCTTGCAAAAAATGATTTCTACGGAACCACTAAAAATGTTTCTGCGAAAACTTTTCAAATTCAGCCACTATTTAAGAGTGCCTGTATACGGCACGTATACAACTAAAAGCGGAGTAATACAACTAAAAGGCTCTCTGAATGCGTCATTTACATGGGGCGCCGTTACCTATTGGTAAAAACTCCGTATCAGAAATTGCGATATGTGTTTGCGATATGTGCCCAAAACGTAAAAACTTGCAAAATAAGTGAAACAACTTAAAGACGATAAACGAAATCCATTTTATATTCTTACAAACATGCAATATTATTTGATGGAAAATACAAAAATGCAATAACATAATGGGTGTCCTATTAAAAAAAGAAATTGTGTATCACCAACGACTTATGTGCCACCTTGTTATTGTCAAAATAGGTTTATAAGATGCATACTATAATTAGCGTATATAGTTTTTTTCCACATCTTGTGTAGTAACAGATATAGTGAGATTTACCGTAAAAATGCGTCACCCCGTATGTCGATAAACAGACAAAAACTGAAACTGACCCCGTATATGCGTTTTAGGGGTTCTAGTTCGCGCTCATTTGAAGAAGTCTTTTTAAAATTCATCTGACGGGGCCTTCTCATTAACGATTTTTTTTATACAAAAATTTGCTAAAATATAGACTATTAAACTATAAACTCTATAACCCAAACTACCGCCAAGGCATCAGAAAGAGGGTCTATGTGAAATATATTTTGCGAAAATACTTTATTAAAATGAAGGACAATGATGGCTGAAGCTGAAACCTAAGGCTTTGTAAAACACACTTATTACGACATCTTTTCGACATAATCCATATTCACTTCAGAGTCGTTGTCTGAAAATTGCAAATTTTGACGTTTCAAATCGCGCCTTTGGCGTCTTAAGAAGATAAATCATAAAATTTTCCAAATATTTTCTCTGCTACTTCTAGACCCTTTTGCGTCAATAAAACTTAACCGTTGTATGTAATTTTCAATTGATTTTGTTAAACACACAAAATATTTTGTTCTTGTACTTCCCTCAGATCACCAGTGGCACCCTAAGTTTTTTCTTTAAATGTCCAAACTTTTTTTTACTTTCAACATAGAGACCTGAATTTCGGCACTTAGTGTAAATTTCATAGTGGAAATGCATGTGCCCAATTTAGTTGTCAAAGCTTTGTTATTTTCAGAGATACAAAAATTTTCCGAAAGAAAACTTATATATATATATATATATATATATATATATATATATATATATATATATATATATATATATATATATATATATATATATATATATATATATATATATATATCTACATATACATATATATATATATATATATATATATATATATATATATATATATATATATATATATATATATATATATATATATATATATATATACACGAGACATAGGAGTACTTGGTTCTCGGATTAAACCGCGCCCAATATTTATGAAAACTCGACGTTTCGGGTCCTGCTTTGGAACCATTTCAAATATGTACCGACATGAACTCTAAGGCCTCAATCTGCTTACTCCTTGGAGCGGTAGACAAAGGTGGGTTTTTTTAGCTCGATTACGGGGCCTCAATCTGCCTACTCCCCAAATCTCGCCGGAGATCGTCTCTAAGGTCTCAATGTTACCCTAAGCCTAAGAGAGACCATAAATTCTGGACGCTGTTCAACCCGAGAAGCAAGTACTTGTATATCTCACATTAAAGACCGCGGAAATGTTTCCAAATATATATATATATATATATATATATATATATATATATATATATATATATATATATATATATATATATAAGAAACAAAGCATCTCTAGATTTCTATCTATCATATATGTCAAAAGAACATATTCTTGTACATTTAACCAATAATTATAAAGTTGTAGAATTACAGGTAGAATCATAAATCGAATAATACATGGGTGTTCCATAAAAAATACCAACTTTTTACTGCCCTGCTATTTTGGCACACTCTGACACTCCAAAATAGTTTTACAATACGCAAACTTGGTAAGCATATAATATTGCATATACATTTTGTTTAAAGAGTTTACCGATACATGACAAACTTACTTCATTCAATCGTTGACTCACCCTGTATGTGTTGATAGGTTCTAAGAAATCCAGCGTGCAGTTTTTGCCTGCGCCGGATTATGTGCTGTCTAAATTGTGTTAGTTTATTACTATTTATTAGTATTATTGTTATAATTATTGTAAATAAGTTTCTAAAAAACAACAGTTTAAGTGTTAATTAATTTTACAATGATTTTGACTATTCTATAACTTCAATAACGTGCATTCAAATTTCTGTGCAATATTTTACAGGACTCTTTAACCATCACGTTCCCTAACTAGACATAGATAAAGATCAAGTTGAATACTTAGGTAAAAGAAAATCCTAAATCTGTTTGTAAAGTAACTAGACCAGACAATAAATAACTTTTGCTCGAAAATCGCAGTAATAAGCTCGTACTTTCAAGTAACTGTCAAAACTGTAAACTATAATATATTATGTAGGGTACTAGACGTCGAAGAGTCGTTGACTTAAGTATAAAAAACTTTACCCTCGCCCTTTGAAATCTCCAACTTTTAACAAGACTCATTATAGACTGAGAACTCTGTTCCTAAACAAATAATGACATCCAAACTTCAAACTTCTTTTGGTACAAATTGGGTCAAACCAATTCACATATTTAAATATTCTTTCCTCGATAATGCTTGAAGAAATAAGGTAAAACAAATATCTTACATATCTCCAATATGTAATAAAATCATGAGCAATCTGCACAATAAAATTAAATATGGATTTTACAAATAATAATACTACAAAATGTGTGGCATTCAATTTGAGTGAATTTTCTTAGCAAATTTTCACTAATGCGTAAATCGCGACTTTTCAGTTTTGAAAACATTTCTTCAAACGAGCGCGAACTAGAACCCCTAGAACCCATATATATATATATATATATATATATATATATATATATATATATATATATATATATATATATATATATATATATATATATATATATATATATATATATATATATATATATATATATATACATATATATATATATATATATATATATATATATATATATATATATATATATATATATATATATATATATCGCTGATTGAAAGAATCCGGCTCAGTCTGTGTTGGTCACGTTACTCCAAAGTCTGGAAGCTCTGAAGATATTGTCAAGTCTGTAATTTCTTACCTGTCTGAGCGTGACATTTCTCGTGAAAATCTAGTTGTCATCGGATGTTATGGTACTGCTGTCAATACAAGTTGGAAAACTGGTCTGGTTCGCTATGTTGGACTCCATCTAAGGAAAACTGTACAATGGTAATTTGCCACCTCCATTTCAATGAGTTGCCATTCCGCCACATGTTTGATCACCTGGATGGCAAGACAACGGGAACTAGTATTTCTAAAGGGCCAATCAGTGGAAGGTGGCTGCAAAAAACTGCCGGTAATTATTTCCAGAGTATTGATTGTCAGATCCCAGAGATAGACCAAAACGTGCTTAGCAAAGATCAGCAATACCTACTTGATATTTCGAAGGCAATAAAATCTGGTGCCTGTAAAGAAGATTTGGCTGTACGAGGTCCTGGGCACTTATCACATTCGAGGTGGTTGACAAAAGCAAATATAACTCTCAGATTGTACATAGGTGAAGAAAGCCCCTCACCTGAACTTCAAGAACTAGTTTTGTTTATATTGAAATCATACATGCCAATGTGGTTTACTATCAAAACCAGTAAACACTTTACAGACGGTCCGAAACTTGTTTACCAAGCAATAATATCTACGAGGTATTTATCAAAACCTTTGCTTGATGTTCTTCACCCTGTGAGCGATCGGAATGGTTTTTTCGCCCACCCAGAACACTTACTGTTAGCTATGACTCAAGATGACAAGATGCACATGACAGAGCTCGGACTTCGAAGAATTCTGAAGGCAAGGCAGATAGACGCAAGAAGGAAAACATGTAAGAACATTCACGCCACCAAAAATCAACTTCAATGCGCAAGAATATTCAGAAATTATCAACTAGATGGACCGTGAATTATCTTCCCCATTGTTGGCAGAAATCAGTGACGAGGAGATCAAATCGCACATCGGCAGTGACTGAATCCCTGACTAGAACACTGCTTTCAATCAATTCCCAGTTCACACGCAGGCTGTTGAACGCTGTGTAAAACTCGTCCCGGAAGCCTCAGGAAAAGTTTGTGGAGATGAATTTCGAGACGGATTTATAAAAACATCTCTGCTGTCCAGATCATCCATGCCTAACGTCACGAGCAAATCAGTCTTCAGAGTACCTTCGGCTACAAAATAGAGAACATTACTGATGGACCGGTTCAACTAACATGAACTATTAATTTTATGGACTGTTTTATTCTTTTTATAAAAGTAAGTTTATTGTTAAAAACTATACTGTATCTTACATATTTCAGCTTTTTAAATATAGAGCAAGTCGAAAAGTACCATGCGTTGTTACTGTTATCACCCATCATGTAATAGGCCTAACTATCTTTTTTCATGGACTGTTTTTCTATAGTATTGGGGTCATTGCGCAACCTAAAGTTGTTAATTTATACACACCATAATAAAACACAATGTTCTTATGTTCAATATAAAAATATTGTAACTATTACGATAAAAAAAGTCTATTAAGTATATAAAGAATGAACTCGAAAAAATGTGAAATTTTCATCTTTTGGAAAATTTTGGGGTTGTGCGCGACCGGAAGATATCAACTGATCTAAACCAAATTAAAACAGAATGCTTTAGGCTCTATTTAAAGACGTTACAAACTATTATATTACGAAAACACCTAATTCAAAAATTAAAAAATAATCGCAAAAATGAAGCTTTTTTTCATATTTTGTCAAGCTGTAGAGCCTATGCGCGACCGGAAGATGTCAACCGATTTTGATAAAAAAAATAATCTTTTTTTTTGTCTATATAATTCGCAACTTTTTCGCGCTATTACAACTTCGAAATAAAAATATAAGTTATTTCGGCCCACCCTAATATGCCTACCGCAACGAAGAATCTCAAGATTTAAAGAACGAACTGTACTTCTGCAAAAATGATAATCCAACTGCACTTAACAACCAAAATCCATGCGAAATCTAATCAATCAGTTAAAAAAACATCGACAATTTTAAACAAGAAACAGTCAAAATTGACAAAACCACCGCCTCGAGATATGGAACTAGTCAATGCATAATAATATCACCTGAATAAACAAACGCCAGAGTAATGCGTAAGGAATGAGAAAGGACCGACATCATAAAAGGGGCAAAATTAAGAACCCTTCAACCAAATTTCCGTCTACTAATAGGAAACAAAATTTATAAGATCAGTCCAACAATATCTGAAACCCAACAAATATTTAGTCTGCCTAAATTAGAGTCCCCGGAACAACCAGATCCCGAAATTCCAGGAAAACTACCCGAATCGAAATTGGACAAAGTTCAGCTGCACGGCATCAACTATATTCAGAACCAGCTCCAATCAATGAAAAGAAATATACCGTGGGCGTTCAATATACCAATCTATCACCTGAGTATGTGGACCATCTAACCATATGTAGCTAAATGAATAGCCATTGTAATAGCAATAACAAAGATAGGAATAGGGAAATGGAAAAAGACCAAGGACGAAAATCCCAGAAACTTTGAAACTGGATTTCCCAGGAAAATCCGGAACGAAAGCCGAGTCATCATAAATATCAGAAGGCACCTTCACGTCAGCAGGATAGAGGACACCTTGTGAACGACGCAGTATAGTGAAACCCAACCGTGGGAAGCTGAGCCAACAGAGAAAGAAAGTCACCTCTGAACAATAGAGACACTCCCAATTGAAAATGTTATAAATAGCCAGCCCGCTTTCAGCGAGCTGTTCATTCTTGTTTCTATTAAGTAACACTGCACATCGCCTGCTAATTTTCATATATCACACTTGTTGTGTTGATATTTTTGTTATTTATTATTTATATTATATTTTATGTCTTATGTATTAGTTGTGTCACCAATCAAATAAAGTGCTTTAAAAATCAATACGTCTTAACCGTAAAGTTAAGTCGCGTTCTGACCTGAGGCGCATCTTTTTCTACACGTTCCCTTCGTATAGCATTCAAACCACCTGTAATCTCTATTGTTACAAAAATAAATAAATGTTGTAGGAATCTAATGTAAATAATATGTGTGTGTGTGTGTGTGTTTTTGTTCTCTTAACGTCGGTCTATTTCTGCTACTATGGCCAATCACCGACGCCAGGGAGCAGTTTCACCTCACTATCCTGGAAATTTTGTCGAACTGCTGCTTGTCGGTAAGAGGGTAGGGATCTTCTACGTACCCAGCATCGCATAGACACGGGGCCGACAGCTTTACCCTCCCTCCGAACGGCGGAACGTGCACATTCAACTTGCTCAAATAGAATTCCAGAACCTCGGTTGTTAATTGTAAAGTGTGTACTGAAAAAGTGAAAGGAGAACGCTGGGATTGAACCCGGTACCCTTCGGTTCAGAGGCACACGTTCTTACCACTGAACCACCGAGGCTCTAAAGTAAATAATACATTTATATATTTTATTAAGTATTTTTTGAATTATGCTAGCTAACATTTTAAAGGTTACACCTTATTTTTTAGTTTTGATTTTGAGTTGTTAAAAAAGATAATAACAAGTTATTAAATCGTGTGAAGAAAAAATGTTCTCTAAGTATTGTTAACGATTATGTTTAAAAAAATACCACTCCAGGTAACGTATCCAAGGATTAATCAAGTGAGCAGGTAATTTCGTCCTTTTAATAATGCACAAGGAGACAATTGGTGCCTGACGACCCCACGTAGATGTCACCAGCTGTAGAACAGAGTAATTATTAACGATTCTCTTTAAAGAAATCTCAAAATAACATATTGGATAAATATATACCACTTCAGGTAACGTATCCAAGGATTAATCAAGTGAGCAGGTAATTTCGTCCTTTTAATAATGCATAAGGAGACAAGTGGTGCCTGAAGACCCCACGTAGATGTCACTACCTGTAGAACAGCGTAATTATTAATGGGTAGTCTGCAGTTAGCAAATAGCTACTATCAGGCTTTGCTGCTGGTTCAGATACAAGACCGACAACTTCAGGAGTAAATCTTTAATGCGGGGCTCAATCTGATCGCTGATTTATGAGGTATAAAATATGGAATAATACTGGCTCTCACGCCAAGGCGGTTAAGTGCAGGTGTCACCTATGGATTATGCAAAGCTGTATACTACTTTATTTTAGGCAATGTGGCATAGGCAATGCTAGATCAAGGTTATGTACACAACTATACTTCCTCCAAGGTTTTAGCTTAAATTTCACACAGAAAATAATAAATATTTTGTAAGCTCTCTTATACAGCGAGAGTAAAAAGTCATATAACTTTATGCAATGCGAACAACAACAATTAAAATTGATCCAAAGACAGATCCGTTGTTTTTGCTTTGAAAATTAGTTAGATATTTTATTTTAATGCAAAAATCCATTCCCGGCAAACATATTTTAAATTTTATGTTGAAAATGACGTTTGCATGCCAAAAAATAAATAGGAAATCCTTCTATACGGAAGCTTCTATTAGTTACGTAAAGTTGGTTTGCTTGTAGAAAGGGACATGCTTTACGAGACTTTGTATAATATTTTGACTATTATTAATACAGGAAGGTCGAAAAGAAAGTATAAAAATTAAATTTAAATAGCTGCGAAAAGTCTCCTTTTTAATGAAAACCTCCTATTTTTCTATTATTATCTTATTTACCATTAAAAATAATGATAACATTGTATGAGGTTGTCTCGTCCGAAAATTTATCTTTTTCAAAATAACTAATTGGCATTTTCATACTGGGACGCACCAGATTATTTAAACTTGTTTATCATTTATGACGAACGTAACAAAGTCTAATCAAAAACATGTTAGATATTTGCTGACTGATATCCAAAATAAATAGAAACCGTCACTTAACAGCGTGAAAAGAATAATACAGAATTTTCACATTTTGGCATGGTCGAGGCAACAACTCACAGTATAAAACCCATTGTCAATGATGAGAGCATATTAACTGCTATTTTTAGATGTAAGTGAAAGAACTGCTTATACACAGAAAAATAATTACTTTAACAAATGTTCAAAATGTCCACCCTGAGTTTCCAAGCATTTTTCGCATTTACGTTAGTTCGTCATGGGTGGCCCCTCTGAAAGAACCTGGAGATAAGCTTTTGAATGCATTCCTCACCCTCGTCATACAATCTTCCATGGTGGTCACTGCATTAAAATAAGACATATTTTTTATCGTTCCCAATATAAAATAATCCAGGACAGCCAAATCAGGAGAACGAGGAGGCAACAGAAAATGCCTTTTGTTGGCAATATACTTGTCGCAAAATGTTCTCTCCAAAAAAATTATTAACTAGGAAGGCGTTGTGTGGTGGCGCACCATAGTGTGAATAAAAAGTTTGCCTTTATATTGTCAGCCGTAAATTGCTTAAATATTGATCGTCTAAATTTTGCAGTATATTTAAAATGTCGTTGTGCGGAAAATTTTATACGTAACTTAAAATGTAGAAAAGTTTTGAATTGTACCATGAATAATTTACCATTTAAGTTGTATTCATAGAAATGCAGTTTTACTACTCCATCATTTCCAAGAGTACAGTACATAAGTTAAATTGCCAGTTTTCTTGAAAAACTCGCAATCTCACCGCATTAGGATTTGATTCACAACAGAAAAAATGCCCTTTTTATAAAATTTACTTAGCCAGTCCAAATTACGTTGTCCAAAAATCGGAGGTCAGCCTGCAATCTTGTTAAAATAAACTCGCAAAACTGAACTCTTTGGAAAAATCAGTGTCTTTATGGTGCTGAATTATTGAGATGGAGTGGGGGTGGTATTTATGTTTCAACTGAATCCTATGTATTGAGTTCTCCAATATTCCTGTTTATAGAGCCGCTTGTCATAAGGATTATCCGTATTTTACCGCCGAATAAGATACTTTTATAAAAATAGGGGCTTTACATTTTAAAAAATTGGCGGTTTTTTTATTTTAATATTTAACCTTATTTTTCGATCAGCTTTTATCAATAACTATCAAAATGTCATACGGAAACTACTAAAGCATCTATCTTTCTAGAACTTAACCAATCTAGGTAATTAATAAAACCTACCGTATAGGAGAGTTTCATAATTATGGTTTGAACTGCAAACGTCATTCTTGTTATAAAATTTGAAATATTATGTCAAAAAGGCTAGACCTAGGTATATAACAATATATATATATATATATATATATATATATATATATATATATATATATATATATATATATATATATATATATATATATATATATATAATGTATCCACAACTTGCCGTAACATGTAGAAATGCAAGTATATACAGTGTGTCCCAAACTGGATGGAAATATATCTCCGTTATTATTAGAGATAGGGAGACGGTTAAATTAGCAATATTTTGTATAATTTCATGCACGTTCCAAATATGACTTGCATTTTGTCCTGCCTTGTTTCGTTTTTGAGTTATTTTGAAAAAAAAAACAAATGTTGTCGATTACTTTTTCCTAAATATCTAAGTAGGCGTTGATCTGACATGTCTAAGACTTGCACATTATTAGGACACTTTTTACAGAGTAATCTTTTTAAGCTATTCTCAACTTTGGATTGTCATTTGTTTTTGAGCTACAGGTATCAACGTTGGTTTTTATTATGATAGCCATATTGGATTATTTGCTCATGTGATAGGTTGTGAAAAGAGCTTTCCAATGATGTACAAGATGCTTGAGAAATCTTGTAATTGTACTGATAATTTTGAGAAAAATTGTTTTGAGGATAGTAGGCTATAAAATCCAATACCAGAAAACAAATGACAAAAAAAGGCTTCAAAAAGCAGTAGGCCATGGAGTCTAACAATAGACTTCTACTTTTAACATAATTTTCCGTAATGATTCACGATAAAAAAAATAGGAGCTTTGAGCACAACAATGAATCGGCCCATTATTACAAATTATATTTTACATTACAACATTATCCTAAAAAATTGTCATAATTTAATTAAATAGGTAAACTTAGTAAATAAGTAAACTTACTAACAAAACTCAATAAACATCGGATTAATAATTTACGAAGACGCCTTTGAAAATTAAACGTAAGTCGACTGAAAAACAACAAAAGAAAAGTTGCTGTGGATGTAACACTATCGCGACAATTAAGAATACTGTCATTCTTAATTATCTAAACAATTCCAGGTGTATTTAACACGTTGCTTAAAATTTTGTACTAAATAGTTTGTTTCCTGTTTATTTTAAATACTATTCAACAATATGTTCAGTAATGAAGAATAATTTGGCATGTTTGAATGTTATATTCGTTCTAACCGAAATACTGAGGCAGCTGCAAATTTATATCAAAACAACTACCTAGAAAGACGACAACCAAACACCAAAATATTTCGCAGGATAGTGACCAATCTATTGAACGACGGTAGCTTCCACGCAAAGAAACTACCAATGCCTAGAAATAAGGAGAGAAATAATGCCGTCTTAAGGTTTCAAAGAAAACCCTCCGCAATCTGTTCGGTTTTATGGTGAACAACTTGACCTCCCAAAAAGTACGGCACACCATGTATTAAAACAAAATTATTACCATCCGTAGAAACCTACAATCGTACAAGGCTTAAATTTTGACAATTACCCTAATCGACTTCAATTCTGCAGATGGTATCAAGGACAATGTCAGCAAGATGAAAATTTTCATCTGAAAATAATATGGACCGATGATACAGATTTACAAATTGTGGTGTGTATACGCCATAATACGCATTATTGGGCATATGAAAATCCCCATCTAAAGAAAGGGCTTGTTCAGGTAACTTTATTGTTGGTCCGTTCTTTTTGACAATAATTTAACTGGGAAAAGGTATTTTAATTTATTGAGAAATGATATCTTACCAACAATATGAAGAGTTCATGATAATTTAGACGAGATTTGGTACCAACAAGACGGTTGTCCAGCTCACAATGCTAGGATCGCTAAAAAAATTTTGTACTAAAATTTTATTAATCGTGTCATTTGTAACAATGGACCGGTTCATTGGTGTGCACGAAGTTCTGATATAACACCCATGGATTTTTATTTTTGGGATACTCTGAAGAATTATGTGTATAAATTCGATCCCTCACAAAATATCAATGAATTATGAAACAGAATCACGGAAGCTATAAATCATATTAACCACAACACCCTCACCAGAGTTTGCAGGCATGTTTCACAAAGGTGTATAAAGTGCATTGAAAAAAACGGTGGCCATACAGAACAATTTTCTATTTAGTGTGTTTTTAAGTTTCTATTTAATTATTTGTTGAGTTCCGTTTCCAATTGTGTTGTTTTGTGGAGTTTAAGTTTCTATTATTTATTTCCGGGTTTCGTTATTAAACTGTTTCACATAATATTACCTAGCATTATTACCTAATTAAGTATTGTAAATTAAATCACAATATTTTTTTATCGTGAATCATTACGGAAAATTATGTTAAAAGTAGAAGTCTATTGTTAGACTCCATGGCCTACTGGTTTTTGAACACTTTTTTAAATTTTTTTCTGGTGTTGGATTTCATAGCCTACTATCCTCAAAACGGTTTTTCTCAAAAGTGTTCGTTATTAAACTGTTTCACATAATATTACCTAGCATTATTACCTAATTAAGTATTGTAAATTAAATCACAATATTTTTTTATCGTGAATCATTACGGAAAATTATGTTAAAAGTAGAAGTGTATTGTTAGACTCCATGGCCTACTGGTTTTTGAACACTTTTTTAATTTTTTTTCTGGTGTTGCATTTCATAGCCTACTATCCTCAAAACGGTTTTTCTCAAAAGTGTCAGTGCAATTACAAGATTTCTCAAGTATGTTGTACATCATTGGAAAGCTCTTTTCACAGGCTATCACATGAGCGAAAAATACAATATGGCTGCTATAATAAAAACAAACGTTGATACCTGTAGCTCAAAAACAAATGACAATCCAATGTTGAGAATAACACAAAAAGATTACTCTGTAAAAAGTGTGCTGATAATGTGCAAGTCTTAGACATGTCAGATCAACGCCTACTTAGATATTGGAGAAGAAATGAATTGACAAATTTTGTCTTTCTTTTCAAAATAACTCAAAAACGAAAAGAGGCAGGGCAAAATACAAGTCACATTTGGAACGAGCATAAATTTCTACAAAATATTGCTAATGTAACCATCTCCCTATCTCTAATACAACGGATATAGCAATACATTTCCATCCAGTTTGGGATACACTGTATAGGGTGTGCTATTTTAAATAACAAAGTTGACACATACTTCCGGTATCATGAAAAATGATTACCGAAACACCAGTTTGAATTCCGAACCAACCACTCCACAATTCAACAGTGCCATCTGTGTGTGTGTTTTGTTTCTTTAACGTCGGCCTATTTCCGCAACTATGGCCAATCACCGACGCCAGGGAGTAGTTTCACCTTACTATCCTGGAAATTTTGCCGAACCCTGTCTTTCTGTAAGGAGGGTAGAGATCTTTAACGTGCCCAACATCGCATGGACACGGGACCGACGGCTTTACGCCCCCTCCGAAGGGCGTAACGTGCAGACATTCAACTTGCTCAAATACAATGCCAGAACCTCGGTTCATGTTAATTTTACAGTTTGTACTGAAAAAGTGAAAGCGGTACCCTTGGATCGAACCCAGTACCCTGCGGTTCAGAGGCACACGTTCTTACCCCTTAACTACCGAGGTTCGAAACAGTGCCATCTAATAGTTTATAAAATTTAGGAAGCTATTGAAACTAAACAATGTTGTTTATCAGTATTCCTTGGTGTAAGTCAAGCATTTAGCAAAGTTTGGCACCAGAGTCTACGTTACAAAATTAAAAAATAACTACGAGATCACTACTTTCAGCTATTCAGACTATACCCTACAAACCGGTATTTTCAAGTTAAAGACGGAGAAGAACTTTCTGACATCCATCTGATATCAGCTGGAGTTCTACAGGGCAGCGTGCTGGGTCCTATCCTATAGC
This sequence comes from Tillus elongatus, assembly GCA_964006375.1. Classification (NCBI taxonomy): domain Eukaryota; kingdom Metazoa; phylum Arthropoda; class Insecta; order Coleoptera; family Cleridae; genus Tillus; species Tillus elongatus. The sequence goes on along the minus strand of OZ023269.1, from coordinate 102,061,637 downwards.
TTCTGTTTACTTCAGACTTTCCACCACCAATAAGACAGAAATGGGTAAATGTGCAGATGACACAGCATTTATGGTGGTACACGAAAAACCCCAAGTTGCTTCAAAGCTTCAAATTGAGACAGTTGTACAGGGTAAGGATTTTAAGGTTTTGCAGTCACATATCTGCAAAAGTTTGGGGAGTATTTTTCTAAAATCTGACAAGGTGATAAGTAGGCTGGGAGACATCCTCCTCCTCATTTTGGCGGGCAAGTGGCACGTGTTAAATGTAAAGTGGAATGTTTTTTTCTAAAATTCTATTCTCCGTGTAGATCTGCGTAGGTATGTAGAAAATCGTTATATATGCTCTACTGGTTGCATATTTATGAGATTTGTAATAAATAAAATTGGGCCTCAATTTGCTAAAGGCCACATAAATGCGGCGCTGTACAATGATTTTTAAGGAACCATTTATCTAATCTTGTGAACAAGAATCACCAACAATGGGTGTGGTTTCAGCAAGATGGAGCCCCTCGGGACTTTATGCGCCAAGTAAAAGGTAAACTGACCCGCTAGGTCTCCTGATCCCACGCCTTTAGTTTTCCCTTTAATGATTTGTAAAAGAGAAAGTTATGGCTATAACACCAACCACGCCAGAAAATATGAGAGATTGGACAAGCATGTACGTTAGTAAATTCCGAAACGTTGAATAATATACGCTACTCTTGACAAAACAGTTATTTTAAATCTTTGGAAGTAAATGGAGGACATTTCAAACACATTTTAGAACACAACCGTTGTTACGCTTATGATAGTTCATGCTAGTACTCATCCTAATTTTATTTATAGAATAATTCATAACTTTGTAACCAATAGAGCAAATGGAACGATTTTCTAGGCACATACGCAGTTCTTAAAGGAGAATTCAATTTTTGAAAAAACAAATACTATTACATTCGGCATTTATAACGTGACACCAGCTCTTCAAAATGAGGAGGGGTAAATGTCAAAAATATTTCACCTAGCCTACTTATCACCTCACCAATTCTTTTGTAAGAGACTCCAAGCGGTTTTTCATATATCCGATTATAACACTTTAAAATCCTCACACTGTATACGATACCTTCGATCACTTTATCTTAAGTAACTCCTAACAAACAAAAAATATCAGAGCTAATCGCCTGCATTTTCCACACTGTCTAGCCTTTTATTATAACAGAAGACATATTGATTTTACGGAAGAGCCAACCACAAACCAATATAGTTAGCTGGGTGGTGAATAGCCTCTAGGCTTCTAGATGTGATATCAGAGCAAAGTGGACTTCTTATTAATTAGGCCGTTGTACCCTTACGGTAAAGCAGATGATATTAATGTCTATTACATCACAGAAATCGTGCAACCTCGAAACTGCAAGCAGCAGTTTGGATGTCATTGTTATTAGCTGTTGGAGTGCCAGCAGAATGCTGATGAAGGTAATTCAGTGCCACTGCATAATGAATACAACATTAGTTAATCGTCTATCGCCTCGCAAAACTCCCACCATAAGATTAATCGTTGGCACACACTATACTCTGCAAGTTTTCAGGAACTAATTAGCAATTAATAGACGTGACTTCACTAATTTGCATTTTACAACTACACAGGTACAGAACGTGATTTATTCAACTCGTTAGACGTAAGGTTAACAGATTGTCCATCCGTGATTACAAAGCGAGTCAGGATAAAAGCGCCAATTTTAGTAGGTGTATTACTCACGTACTAACAATATGTAAAATAAAAGTCTGGACGCAGCAAGTGCGTTATCGTAGTGAATTGTACGGCATATTACTAAAATTAATAATTTAAATTTAAACAGACCTTCAAGATAGGTTTTTAAGGTGCTCATACACGCCCATTTGAAGAATTTTTTCCAAAGTGTTACCATCGGCAATCTCTTTGTTTATTAAATATTTTATTCTTGTGTTCTGTCTTTTTGAGACAAATGCACGAAATCGAATTTCCTATAAAGCTAGAAAACTGAAATTTTGTGTATCTAGGTACAGTAAGTGTCTATGAAAGAAACTTGTATTACAAATTTCATTAAGATTACAAAAACTCTCCAAAAAGAAACTTAATTCGTATCTAATACAAGCAAAAACCGACTTCATTAAGGATAACTCAAAAACTACTAGTCAGATCTTGCTCAAATTTATATGGGATCACACGACAAGTACAAGCTTTCAAATAAAAAAGAATCATCTAAATCCGTACACCCAGAAAAAAATTTCTGAGGTAACACACAAAAATAAATACAGTCCAATTGAGAACCTTCTCCTTTTTTGTCGGTTAAAAAAAAGGAATGTATCTATAGAAGTATAAACGTGTCTGGTATTTTTCCTTATTAATTTCCTCAATAATTACGTTTTAGTCAACCAAATCGAATTAGTGTTGATACAACAACAACAAAAATGTTATTTTAAAAACAACTTCTCTTTTTCTTTATTAACAATAAAAAAATGTTAACGTTAGGCTCATAAGCGCTGAAATATGAAATCTGGACACAATTGTTTCTACCAAATAGTAAAGTTAGTAAAAAAAAAACAAAACATTACATGTGCACCGCGGGGGAATCGAACCCGGAACGCCTGCGTGTCAGGAAACCCTCGATCACGGAAGCCAGCTAATAAATTGTTTATTTACGAGCTACTTATAAAGATGACAACTTTCTCCCCGAGTAATTTTATTTTATATCCTTCGAGTAAATTAAGTAAATAGCTAATTAAAAAATTAACAAACTGCTTAAAATCATTTTTATGAAAACGTGAGCCTATTTTGTTTACAATATTTAGTTCATTGTTTCTTATCTTCTCATATTCTTATAATATGTAACTCACAAGTCATGGTTTTGCAAAAACGTCATATTTTCTTTAGAAAAACGATTGTTCAATAAAATTTTCTTTATTGCATTCCTTAAACCTCGATCTCTTTACTATATGCAATATTTTCAGTATAAATTCTTAATTGGGACCGTCCATCAAATTACAAATATAGTGTATTTGAAAAATTTTTAAATTCCACATTTAAAAAACAATCACATCATAATTAATTTCATGTCATTTGTCATTATAACATCTTAATTGTTGACAACAGTCCTCCAGATTTTAGTGGCCGAGACTTTTCGATCGCTAGTTCGGGTAGTATGTATTTTTTTTATTTAATATTATTGGCTGCGGCATCTCAGGCCATTAGCACATTCTTTGCCACCATTCAATATTTTTTTAAATTTTCCAGACAGAGTCAACTTGGCTCGCCCGGGAATCGAAGCCGGGACCTCTCGCTTAGCAGGCTGGCACCTAGCCACCTGCGCCACGAGGGCGTCTGGGTAGCATGTATATTTCACCTATGTTATTTGTATTGTTTTGTCCTGCAGTATGTATAATTATACGCATGGCAACTGACTACCCTGCCTTTATCAGATATTGAAATTTAACACTTAAGTCGTTTCAATTCATGCCTTTCATATTTTATTTTTAATTTGAAATAAACAAAAAACAATTTTTTCAATAAACTTATTCAAAATTGACAACAAGGCTTTATTTGTACCATTTATAGCCACATGCCGAATCTCATTCTAGTTACTTTTATACTTTCAAAACTATGTTGTATTCAAAAATATTCTACGATATTTTTGGGAAAACAAAGTCCGTTATATTAACTAAATAGCGACATGTTCCAAGTTTTTTCCAAATCAGTGAGTATTTTTTTAATTACCGCTCGGATATATACATATATAATATACAAAATATAAAAATTTAAAGAGACCTTGGGGGTGGGTTCTAGATGCCCTAATTCGCCCTCAATTTAAAACATTTTTCGAAAGCCTCGCCATCGCTACATAGTGAGTTTTTTTGATAAAAATGATTTTAAAGACCAATATGTCTTTTCTAAATGAAAAAGATGTCATATGGTATAACCTCTACAGTAGAAACAAGCTACCATGTTTAATAAATATAACTTTATTGCTTGAAAAAGTACGAGAATAAAATTTTCCAAAAATAATTTATCTCACTTTCCTGGTCAACGAGCCTATTTAAACAATTTACACAAAAACTACACCTGCCAAGATAATAATATTATACACAAAAATCTCTATGATAAAAATCGAAAAAAATTGTTGAATAAAAATAATTTTGGCAACATTCTCCATTTGTTTCCCTTAAGATTGGCTTAAGTAATACTACATAAAAATTGTATACAGCACAATACAATTTTTAGACCGTTGTCTATATGTGGAATAAAAATCAGCGTGTATATAAAGAAAATCTCAAGTTACTTACTTACTATATGAATATATATATATATATATATATATATATATATATATATATATATATATATATATATAGATATATATATATATATATATATATATATATATATATATATATATATATATATATATATATATATATATATATATATATATATATATATATATATATATATATATATATATATATATATATATATATATATATATATATATATATATATATATATATATAAAAGCTGTCCTGATTATACTTCAAAAAATAATTGGGGTGTGAGTTGCCCTTGAAAAAATAGTGGGGTTAATTCATATAACATTTTTCATTTTAAGATCGTGATAGTGAGATACGTTAAAATTGTTACGCTTAAAGCGATTTTCCTTAACTATCTTTAAAACGGCTAAAGATAAGATTTTAAAAATTTCTACACGATAAAATATTAACAACATATAAAGAGAAACCCAATATCTGATTTATTATGTAAAGCAGTGGCTCGCGTGCGGGCACTCTGATGGTTATAATTTAGAAAAAATATGTTAAAAGTCAAAGTTTATGAAATTTTCAAACGGTTTGAAAAAATTGAAAGACTAGTACAAAAAAGGGTATACTGGTAGAAATCCCATAGGATGTATAGTTTTCGAAAAAAATGGAGTCAAAATTGTTTGTTCACTAAAGACGCACAAGTATTAATTTAGATTTTTAAACTCAAGGTTTACGTTACTATGGATAAAGCAAAAGTTGTCAACAGCAGTTTAAATTCTCAAACAATAAATAGCAGATAGTTTTATTAAATATAAGTCTGGACGCAGAAAGTGCGTAATTGTAGTGAATTTTCATATAAATGTTTTAAATATCAAATATGTGCTTTTTGTAAAGAAAGCAAGCATCAAATTTGGTTAACAGTATGAGCCATATAGTAGAAACAATATACAATATATCATCAAAATAACTTTATTGTTTGAAAATGCACAAACATTTTTAGAAAATATACTTAAAATGTTCCCGAAAAAACTAGTTTCCTGGACAATGAACCTTATAGGTTAATAGCAAATTGAACTATTCAAATTTAATAAAAATGTGCTACCATAACGCACTTGCCGAATTTATTATCTGTCAAACATGCATTATAATTTCGTGGTCGAAATTCGATGCATTAAAGGTCAGCTCAGAACTGGCACGAATTAGGGGAATTGGACTATCTAATTAAAACACAGCATTGTTTAATATATTTGAACTGAGCAGATTTTGCTGACTAATGATCTTATCCAAGCCACTTCCAAAAGGAAGGTATTCACCAAATTTGATCGTCATCGGTTTATTATTTTTTGAGGTATCATTGTGTCACACAAATATATATATATATATATATATATATATATATATATATATATATATATATATATATTCTATGGAAGAAAGCTCCTATGAGCAGTTCCCGTGCAGATATCTATAAAGAAGAGTGAGGTCACCAACGGCACGTCGGTGTGCAAGGGATGGCAGCCTTTTGGTGAGGGTAGGGTCACCGATGAGACGTATAGCTCTCTTCGGCATGGAGTCCAGGATAGCGAGTGTTGAAGCTGCAGCATCACCCCAGATGTGGGAGCAGTATTCGAGGTTTGGCCTTATTTGTGAAGTCTATAAGGTATAGAGATTAGCTGGTGAAAAGTATTTGTGAGCCCGGAAGAGGAAACCTAATTTCTTAGCAGCCGCTTTTGCAATTGATGTGACATGTTGGTGCCAATTGAGATTTCGATTCACAGAAATGCCAACAAGTAAAAAAGGATCATTACTTTGAAAAACTTGGTTGTTTGTATAGCTTCGTAGATGACGCTTGTCAACTCACATATAACAAGGAGTACTGATTCTTATTCGCCTGGTTTATTCATCTCCTGATGACGCTAACTTTATTAGCGAAACGATCGTCGAATATTTCGATGCAACTTTTCCTAGACAACGACTCGGACGCAGCAAACCAATTAAGTGGGCAATAGACACACTCGACTTGACACCGTTGTGTTTTTTTATTTTTTGTGAATTTTTATTTAAAAAAAAAGTCACTAATAGAGAGGTATCGATGGTGAGACTTAGCAATAATTTTTTCAAATGGTATATATATATATATATATATATATATATATATATATATATATATATATATATATATATATATATATATATATATATATATATATATATATATATATATTATTATATACATGTATCCAACCGATAATTCAAAAAGTTATTAACCGATATTGCTGAAACTGGGCAAGTGCCTTTCTTTTATTAATAGCTTGGATCAGTTCGTTATACAAGAAGATCGGACAAGGTTTTCCGAAAAAAAATTTCTCCGAAAGTTACAAAGCTTTTTAGATGAAATTTGGTGGGCATGTTTCCTTGGAAAGGCCTGACTATGTACGAAAATTCAGCTTTCTTGGTTTACAGAAAGTTGAGCTATTCAAATTTAAAGCATTTATTTTTAATATCACAGCTTTTCATTGACAATAATAAAAACTGGTTTATATATGAGATCTAGAATGTCTGAGTCGTTACTGAGCAACGGAACATTTGATATCATTGCGCAGGTCAGTTACACACTGTAACTGACGTTTATAGTATATTATTAAATCTTTTATGTTTTCAATTTCAGTTCAAATTATTTGTGTCATTTGGGAATTTTAATATACAAGTACAAATTATTCCCTTACGATTTTATTAATGTTAGTGGGTGGACTAAAGAGTGTTTGTGATGTTTTGTCAACAGATATAAAGCATCGAAGTTTTATAAAAAGGGCTGATATGCAACAGGTTAGTTATTTTCTTTCTCTGATGCTTTGGCGGTTTATAATTTAGCGGTCCATAATTTTCAGCAAATTTTTGTACAAAAAATTCGTCAATGAGGAGACCGCGACTTTAGAATTCTAAAAAGATTTCTTGAAATGAGCGCAAACTAGGCCCCCTAGAATCCATATCCGGGTTTACGTTCAGGTTTGCCGGTTTACATATATACAGGGTGACGCATTTCTACGGTAAAGCTCAATATAACTATTATTATGCAAGAGAAGAAAAAAAGTTATAAGTTAATTATAGGGTGTCTCGAGCTGCATCTTATAAAATTATTTTGGCAATCACAGGCTGGCCCATATGTTGTTGGTGATCCCTACATTTTTTTTTGAACACCCTTATTTTATTGCATATTTTATAGAAATATGTTTCTAAGAAAAAAATCGAGACGCAGTAAGTGCGTTTTGGTAGCAAATTTTCATTAAATGCTTCAAATTTTGATAACATAATTTGCTATTAACCTGAGGTTTGTTGGTTAAACCAAAATTTTATGGCGCATTGTTTCTACTATATAGATTAAACCGGTAACCAAATTGATAACTGCTTGCATTAAAGTGACATATTTGCTATTGAAAGCATTTTTATAAAAATTCACTTCCATAACGCACTTGCTGCGTCGAGACTTTTTTTATTTTATTTTATTGGCAATTTTGTTATGACGCACCCTATAGATAGACTCCTATGTTTACAAGCAATCTAGATATTCAATGATGCCCAACATATTTCCAAGTTGTCATTTAAATAGTGCATACGGCGCCCTCACTTAGAGACCACTGCTGTTGACACATCATACCGTCAAAACATAGACCGAGAAATGGAAAGTTTGAAAGTGGTGACCATAATAAGGTCGGATGTTTTTTGAAAATTCGCTAAACTCAGAGAATATAAAATATACAATATTTGATTAATTTCATAGTATGTCTGATGGCTTATATTTAAGAATGTGTGTCTCATGCGTTTAATAGAATACAAGAATAATTCATGCTAAAGTTCATATTATAGCATAATCATTATTTCCTATTACAAAATAAGACTATCAATCTTGTGAACTATTAGAGTTTGAAAATAGCTCACGAAGTGACAGAAAATCTCTGGGTTAGTTTGCAAATATACTGCCGTGGCAGTTCACATTTGGGATCAACTTATCGGAGATCTGCAAAATAACCGTAATTTGCAAACGATTTTCTATTCAAACTTGCACGCTCACCAGCAATAACGCTGATCTAACTCCTTAAATGAAATCATTTATTTTTTATTCGATCGTTATCACGTAAGCTTTTTTTAAAGTAATTTGAAGGTGTACAAATATAGGACAACGGCATACCTTTGAGGTATTCAATTACAATCCTATTATTGTAGTAGTTCATCATCATCAAATTTTCTTGTGGTTTTGAATGCATGTACTCCGTCCAATATTTTTAGCGACGTTAGTTTTATAGAAATATACCCTTAATACCATTGGGTAAATTTGGATAGCATTAACAATACAACAGCTAGGAATATTTTGTATAAAATTTTACTACAAAACATTTTTAGTGAATTTTCGTAGAAAAAATTCACTAATGGGGAGATCCCAACTTTTGAATTTTGAAAAAATTTTTGCAAATGAGCGCGATCTAGGACCCCTAGAACCCATATCCGGGGTCAGTTTTAATTTTTATATGTTATATATATATATATATATATATATATATATATATATATATATATATATATATATATATATATATATATATATATATATATATATATATATATATATATATATATATATATATATATATATATATATATATATATATATATATATATATATATATATATATATATATATATATATATATGTATCACACCGATGACTCAAAAAATAATAGGCCGATTTTGATAAAATTTGGCACGTACCTTTCTTTTGTAAATGGCTTAGATAAGTTCGTTAGTCAGGAAAATCGGATGAGGTTTTCCGGAAAAATGTTGAGTTTTCATTCGAAAAAAATTCTTATCTCAAAAAGTAATAAGCCGATTTTAATAAAATTTGGCGTGTACCTTCCTTTTGTAAATGGCTTTGACAAGTTCGTTAGTCAGGAAAATCGGATGAGGTTTTCCGGAAAAATTTTGAGTTTTCATTCAAAAAAAAATCTTTTCTCAAAAAGTAATAATCCGATTTTAATAAAATTTGACACGTACCTTCCTTTTGTAAATAGCTTTGAAAAGTTTGTTAGTCAGGAAAATAGGACTAGGTTTTCCGGGAAAATTTTGACTTTTCATTTGAAAAAAATTTTTATCTCAAAGAATAATGGGCAGATTTTGATAAAATTTGGCATGTACCTTCCTTTTGTAAATCGCTTTGACAAGTTCGTTAATCAGAAAAATCGGACAAGTTGTTCCGAAAAAATGTTGAGTTTTCATTTGAAAAAAATTTTTATCTTAAAAAATAAAAAATCTATGATAACCAAATTTGGTAGGTAGGTTTACGATATAAAAAGTAAACTATACACCAAAATTTAGATTTCCATGTTAGAAGAAAAAAAAGTTATAATAAAATATTTTGTGCCAGATCATTTCTATGAAAATTCTCTACCATAACGCACTTGCTGCGTCCCGAGTTTTATATTATTTACATTAATGCTACGAACTAAAGGATATATAACAAAGTATAACTTTATATCATCACAAATACCAATTTAAATGTTCGGTAACATTCAGCGTTGCTTAATTCTAAATACCTATTTAACTCAAAATCCGTTTGACGTTACCTTCGTTTTTTAGAGACTTTCCGTAAATTCGCGAATGATCCAATATTTTTGGTTTTAAAAAATGCTATAAGTGTGACATAGGACCCCTAGAACCCATATTCAATGCCAGTTTCAATATATATATATATATATATATATATATATATATATATATATATATATATATATATATATATATAGGGTGGCGCATTAAAAACAAAACAGACCAATTTACCTCCAGAGAATATTTTTTTTAAGAAACGCTGAAACAAGTCAATTTTAATATTGAGGGGTACATTTTTTGACATAAAAATCAACTTTGTCACATCAACCCCTTAATTGTGGTGATAACAACCCTTATATTTTAAATAGGGAACATGGGTCGAGTGTTACATAATTTGAAAGCTCTTTCTTTTCTGAATTCAGCACACTAATGTTTTTGGAAGTTTTATCAACTCGTTTGAAAATTATTCACAGTTGAAGATGCACAAACGCATTTCACTCATTCCGATTAGAAATGTGCTGACAGTCAATGTTTTGTTGGTTTTTAAACAAAAAAAAATGACTATCAGAACATTTCTTATCGGAATGAGAGAAATGCAGTTTATTATTTCAGTTTATCGGTCGGTTTGATACTTGATAGTACTACCGAAAATTAGTTTCACAATGGTGTATTCTGATGAAGAAAGAGTTGAAATAATTACTTTCTTTCTTCAAAAAACGATGACTGTGCCAACCGTACCGGAAATTTGATTAATGAACGACATCCGAACAGACATGTTAACAGAAAATACATTTTGGAGTTAGTTACAAAGTTTAGACAAAGTGGTTCAGTAGCCGACAAAAACGGGATCCTGAACGTGAAGTTCCGTTTACAAATGAGACTACTGAGATTGAAGTTTTAGGACAAAATGCTGCAGACTCCACTTTGAGCACGAGAGTACGAGAAAATTGGCCACTGTTTCAAATATCAAAAGAAGAACTATTCAGCGAATATTGAAACATCATCAATTTCACCCGTATAAAATTCATCTTGTACAACAACTGAATGAAGATGACTTTGATCGGCGGTTGGAGTTTTGTGAGCTATGACTGCACGAATAGCTGATAACGGGAACTTTCTGTTCAATATCTGTTTTTCAGACGAGTGTACGTTTTTATTAAACTCTACATTCAATCGTCATAATTGTCCTTATTGGGCAGATAATAATCCAAGAAATTTTCACGAAGTCCACACTCAAACTCCACAAAAATTGAGTGTCTGGACTGGCATTTTTGGAGACCGTTAAATCGGACCAATTTTTCTTGATGGCGATTTGTGTCGCGAAACGTTTTTAGAGTAACTAGAAGATATCGTTTACTACTAATTGACATTGTTGAAAATGATGATCGCTATCAAGAAAATCAATTAGTGTTTCAACAACGTGGAGCTCCTCAGCATTCTTCACAACGTGTTAGGCAGTTTCCAGGACAATGGATTGGGCGTGGAGGTGCTATTGAGTGCCCCCCTAGATCACCGGATTTAACTCCTTTAGACCTATTTCTATGGGGCCATTTAAAGAATAGAATTTACGCAACAGAACCGGAGTCTCTGGAAGAATTACGGCAAAGCATTGTTGAAGAATGCCGTCTAATAACCCAACAAATGCTCCAGAATATCAGAGCTCGTTTTGAACAAAATTTGTACTTTTGTATGGAAGCTAGTGGTCAACAATTTGAACACTTACTTCACTGAATAAACATTTTTGATCGTTTGGTTTTGGTTTTTAGTTTTTTTTAACGAAAAATTGACTAATTAGTGCATTTCTTATCACAATGAATGAAATACGTTCTTGCAACTCCAACTGTGAATAATTTTTAAACGAGTTAATAAAACTAAAAAAAAATAATGTGCTGAATTCAGAAAAGAAAGAGCTTTAAAATAATGGAACACTCGACCCATGTTCCCTATTTAAAATATAAGGGTTGTTATTACCACCCTTAACCCTTAAGGGGTTGATGTGACGAAGTTGAGTTTTATGTCAAAACATGTCCCCTCAATATTAAAATTGACGTGTTTCTGCGTTTCTTAAAAAAAAATCTCTGGACGCAAATCGGTCTCTTTCGTTTTCAATGCGCCACCCTGTGATTATATCTATATATATATATATATATATATATATATATATATATATATATATATATATATATATATATATATATATATATATATATATATATAATGTTCAAGTTTTGTGACGGTCATATTACTATTTCTTAAAACATTATGGGAGAGACGTCAGTTGCAAGATAGAAATTCTGTTTTATATCGTCGAGCTTTCATAATTATTTATTCCATTATCAAGGCTACAAAATGAAAGGAAAAATTACAATTTACACAGGAAAAATACTGGAGTTTCAAATATTTCATATAAGGCGAATCTTCAAACGTAACTTGAGAAATTATTAAATAACAAAAATTAACAGAACTGTATGTTAAATTTAAATGAAGTTCATAAGACTCGTAAATCTGACATATGCAAGCTAATTATTGTGTATTTGAATTTGTTTTTTGTTTTTGTCAAGGAAATTTAAATAGGGGTATTATTTTAAAAAGATATTAAGATCTGGATCCTTAAGTTAAAACAAGAAAACTTATATGGATTTAAACAAAAATTTGGGTGTCACTGGTAACCAGATAGAGGCACAGGATACAAATATTTTGTGTAAATGACAAAATATATTGTATATTACAGACAAAGATTGGCTTTTTTGGCGCAAAAAAATAAAAGAAGCCAGAAAAATTACTTTGAAAATTTTATAGCTTTTCTTCTTAAAACGCCAAAGTCGCGTTTTGAAATGTCAAAATTGGCAGTTACGACCGCCGAACTAGTCTTCGTAGAACCTATATCCTGGGCCAGTTTTAGTTTTCATTTGTCAACATATATACAGGCTAGCTCATTTCTACGGTAAAGCTCAATAAATCTGTTATTATACAAGGCACGAGAAAAAATTGTGATCTGGAGACATATATGCCCCACCACTGAAAAATTCGATTAAAATTTTCAATTTGAATGGATGGTTCATACTACATCCAGTCGTTTAACATTCGTACAACTGCAGCATTCTTATTTTAAGTACCAGACCCATCACACCCGAGCCGCAGGATTCAAACCTGTTACTCAAAATCAAACAATTTAAGTAAATGGTGTAGGGCAGATCAAATTTCCTTCTAACTTTTTTTGCAGACAGGAACCATGAGTCCTCACATCTTTTAGCTTTGTAGCTTGCAATACAGGATTTTGATTTATCATTCGTATCTTTACGTTTACTATGTCTTTTTGGATCTTTGGAATCACAATGGTGCAAAACAAACATTCCCTATATTCCTTAAGTTGACGTATGCATTAGAAAGGTTGGTACGGTGTCCCATAATGTCCACATTTAGGATATAGAGGTAAATTATTAGCAGTATATCTATAAAAAAGAAACTGGAAACCTCATTGAGATGAAAATTATACATCTGCTGAAAATCCACCTGTCACGTTTTGCCTTTTCTCGATTTTACTCCGATTGGCTGTGTTTTCGGGCCTTGCTGTTATCACACTGTAGGATGTTTACTAACTGATCGTTAGTGTTTATTTTTTCCAACAAATCCATCCTTAAAGTAAAACTAACAAAAACTGCCAATTAAAGTAAACTGTTATGCAACACAACCTGAAAACAGCTGGTTGTCAATCATGCGTCATGCATTACTTATCGCGACTGTCCATTGGTGTAATAGAAATATTGGTCTTTGCATCAAAAATGTAAGAGCATATGTCGGTTTTTGCATCCAAAGCTATATTTCATAGTTGATTTTCATTAAAATTGTCAAAATTTGCAGCCAAAATTCTACATGGACCTGTAAGTATTTGAAATCTTTATATTTTGGCGTAATAAACTCAATTTCTGGTAGGAGTGCGACTTGTCGGCTTTTGAATCTAGACCACTGATATTTAAAACATATTACCATCAAAGCGACGAGTTCCCTAGAGTGGTGGAGTGGCTCAAAATTGACTCAAGCAAAATTATTTTTGAGGTTTATTAATTTGGCTATACCGTCATATCTCTGTGATTCCCGACATTTTTTGTAAAAATACTCTAGTAGCATACTCTGTGCTCCAACATCAGTCCGCTGTTGTAATTTGTACTCTATAGACCATACTAGGTACGTGTACAATTATTCTATGTTGAAGGAGAAATATCTGAATATCTTACATAGAAGGAATTAGAAGAAACAATATGGTCTATGGTCTTGATGACGTAGATGATCTACCTGACGAGTTTAGTGAAACTGACGATGATTTAAGTGACGTGGACAACAGTGACCATTCTGATAAAGATACTGAAAGTGGAATAGAAGGTGACAGTGAAAAATTAACAAAAGAGGATAGAAGAAATATCATTATGGTCGTAATCGTTTCAAGTGGGTCAAAACTCCTCCAAAATGTTCAAAGACAATGGCAGAAAATAATGTCTTACGATTACCAGGGCTTAAAGGAAATGCAGCGACAAACAAACCAAGTTCACCGTAAAAACTCTGGTCTATTTTGTTTACAAATGGAATTGTAGACATTGTTCTGGAGGGTGCACACAAATTTTAAAATAACAGAGGTGAGTGTATAATATGGAAACACTGCTTTTATTGCTGATTATGTGGACAAAACTGAACTCAAAGCCGTTATTGGCTTACTTTACTTTAGTGGTATCTTCAAATCAGCTCATGACGATTCTCAAGGTTTGTGGGCCACACATGATATATGGAGAGACATTTTTAGACTTACAATGTGTGTGAAACGATTTAAGTTTCTATTGACCACTATAATATTGGGCCATGTGAATAGAAGGCAGCGTAGACTATCCAATGGAGACAATTTGGCAGCAATATCAGAAATTTTCCAAAAGATCATTGATAATTGCAAAAATAAAAAACTCCTGTATGTATGCAACTGTCATCGAGATGCTTGTATGGTTCAGAGGTAGATGTTATTGCCCTTATTGACATTTAGTTTGTTTAATTGATGGGTCTGTGTACTGGATGGATGCATAAATAACTTCGAAACCAAGAAAGAATTTCTATACGCCACAGGCTCTTACGTCTATCCTTTTCGTTATTTGGAATTTATTTCAAACTGAGATGTTATAGGTTGAAAAGGACTACAACCTGTAATTGTTTTGGAATATATATATATATATATATATATATATATATATATATATATATATATATATATATATATATATATATACATATATAAAATAAACCACAACTTTACGGGATAAAAATATTTTGGCTTTCTGCCTTGAGAACCCATTACTTGTTGAACGCCTTCGTCTACAGTGGCGCCCAAAAATGTTTAAAATTCCAGAAGGCTCTCTATGTCTACCTTGATGGTGCTCAACATGGTGTCCCCTTTAGTAAACATAAATTGAAATTTGATAGGGGAAAACTTGTTTACTTCACTGGAACTTATAGACGAGTTGGGGAAGAATGGTATCACCTATGTAGAGACCATAAAAAAAAAACTAAAGAGAAGTTCCTCCTCAGTTTTTAAGAAATTAAACTAGACTTTGCCTTTCTTTGGATACACAAAAGATTATACTATTGTGTAATTCGTTCCAAAGAAGAACAAATATGCGATTATTGTATCCTTTGTCACCATGAGGCTGCGGCCAATGAAAATACCCAGAAGCTCGAAATCATTGACTTTTACAATTCTACGAAGGGTGGAAAGGCCTCCCTAGACCAAAAATGTATATGACTAATCGGAGAACTCGATGTTGCCCATTGGCAATTTTTTAGGCATTGATCAACATCCAGCGATATGACTAATCGGAGAATTCGATGTTGCCCATTGGCATTTTTTTAGGCATTGATCAACATAGCTGGAGTCCACTATCATGTTCTCCTCTGTTTTGCCGATATAAATTCTAAAACGAGTAGGAGAGAATTCTTGAAGAAGCTTGGACTCTTATATGAGATCATATGAGACGTCGTGATCACAATTAGCATGTTTCACGAGAAATTCATGAGAAGATAGACAAAATATCTTGAAATACCAGAACTACCCCTGGATGAAGATGCACCACCACCAAAATGAAGAATGTGTAAAGAATGTCCAAGTACTTTTGATAGAAGCCATTCTACTTTCTGTATACAATGTAGGGACACTTTTTGCATCCAGTAAATAATAAAGAAAAATTAGTCTAGGGCATATGCCAAAATAGACTGAATTCAGTTCGGTAAATTAGATGACTGCCAGTTTCCCCAAATGAAGTACTTTGATTTTTTTATGAGAAGAAGTTAGTTTTCACTTCATATTTTCAATATTTTCCATTATATGTATGCTGCTCAAGTTGGAAGGTTGTAGAAAACAAAAATTTCGCTACTGTATTTCACAACGTCAAGTTTACCAGTTGGGGGTTATAATATAAAAGACAAAGTAGATGATAAACCTTACGGTACATCGGATAAAGTACAAATCAAGGCAAAGTCACCAAAAATCAAACATTGTATAAACACAAGCCTTTCTTTAAAGAAAATATAATGCTAGACCTATGTAATTGAGAACCAAGGTGGTTCAGGGGTAAGAACGTGTGCCTCTGAACCAAAGGGTACTGGGTTCGATCCCAGGGTACCCCTTTCACTTTTTCAGTACAAACTGTAACATTAACATCAACCAAGGTTCTGGCATTGTATTTGAGCAAGTTGAATGTCTGCACGTTCCGCCCTTCGGAGGGGGCGTAAAGCCGTCGGTCCCGGTCCATGCGATGTTGGGCACGTTAAAGATCCCTACCCTCCTTACAGAAAGGCTGGGGTTCGGCAAAATTTTCAGGCTAGTGAGGTGAAACTGCTCCCTGGCGTCGGTGATTGGCCATAGTCGCGGAAATAGGCCGACTTTAAACAAACAAAACACACACACACACCTATGTAATTGTTTCACTTGTAAGAATAAAGCTAAGCCCTAAATAAAGAAAGAAAACATACAGATAGATTAGGGCACCCCCTCCTTGATGGAGCTTAATTTATATTTCTTATTCTAAAAAATATTACAAAATTATTAACCCTAATTACCCTGATTGTAACAAGCACAAAACAGAGCATACAATCAACAAGCAAAGGTTCCTAACTGTAGATGCCAAGTAAATAGCTCGGCGGAACAAAAACGACCCACCTCAGAAAGAGAAGTTTCAGTGCTGCCGTTATTCTGAATAGATTTTAGAGTAATTTTTTATAGAAAACTAATTTGAGTAAAGCATTGGGTTTCTGAAAGTTGCGCACTCAATTGAGAAGTTGACTGGAGTCTAGTAAAAAGTATAAATTGAAAGCTGAAATTTCAGCTATAGCTAGTAAACACGCAGAAGTAGTTTGCTGCTTGAGTTTTGCATTCAGCCTGCAGTGTTTTGTTAACTCGCTTCCAAACAGACAATAATGGCGGAAACAACCTTTGTTGTATCTTAGTCGAAAGTGTTTATTCAATTAGCTTCAAGTAAATATGTTATTGTTAGGCGAGCGGAGCTAGCTGCATTGTATCTGACGTCTGCTAATGATTGTGTAATATAATACGTAGATTTGAGTAATTCATACTGTTAATTTAATTAATTTACCTGCTGACTGGCGTCTTCTGCGTTAAAGTTTGCTAAAACCAAAATCACCCCCTATGTGTATTGTACAGAATATCCAAACGCGACATTTTGTATTTTGCATATAGAGATTTTAAGGTAACTTGGACTTCTGTACACCGTGTGGTTGGTTTTATAAGCTTTTGACATTTATATATTTATTACACTCAAAATTGTAAAAAGCAATTATAGGTCAATGTATATTTCATTTTCTCAGGCCAACAGCATTATACTGATAACCTCCGTGGTTCAGGGGTAAGAACGTGTGCCTCCGAACCAAAGGGTACTGGGTTGGATCCCAGGGTACTCCTTTCACTTTTTCAGTACGAACTGTAAAATTAACATCAACCGAGGTTCTGACATTGTATTTGAGCAAGTTGAATGTCTGCACGTTCCGCCCTTCGGAGGGGGCGTAAAGCCGTCGGTCCCGTGTTCATGCGATGTTAGGTACGTTAAAGATCCCTACCCTCCTTACAGAAAGGCAGGGGTTCGGCAACATTTCCAGGATAGTGAGGTGAAATTGCTCCCTGGCGTCGGTGATTGGCCATAGTCGCGGAAATAGGCCGACGTTAAAGAAACAAAGCACACACACACAGCATTATACTGGACGATTAATTTGTCATTGAGCAATTCTCATTGTAAATTAGTTTATGCCCTGTTTATACTCATTTCAACGCTTGTTTGAATATATTAGTGAATTTTCGTAGAAAAAATTCACCATTGGGGAGATCCAGATTTTGAATTTTGAAAAAATTTGAGAAAATGAGCGCGAACTAGGACCCCTAGAACCCATATCCGGGGTCAGTTTAAATTTTATATGTTTATATATATATATATATATATATATATATATATATATATATATATATATATATATATATATATATATATATATATATATATATATATATATATGTATGTATGTATCACACCGATAACTTAAAAAATAATGGGCCGATTTTGATCAAATTTGGCACCTGCTTTTGTAAGTGGCTTGGATAACTTCGTTAGCTACAGACCAGGTTTTCCGGGAAAATTTTGAGTTTTTTTCAAATGTTTTTTTCTCAAAACATAAAAAACTATGGTAACCAAATTTAGTAGGTAGGTTTACGGTATAAATAGTAAACTATCAGGGTACCCAGCGACCTGGAAAACCTGAAAAAATCAGGGAATTTGAAATAACCCCTAAAATGTCAGGGAAATTCGTGATTTTGCTCAAATATCATGGAAATCGTTCAGTAGACCTGGAAATTATATATTTGTAAAATTGTGTCACTAGCAGATCTGTTGTTATTTTGATTTCATATATTTATATTATATTAATTTTTTTATATAAATATTTTCTCCTAGGGCTGCTGTTTGGGACATTGAGTGAAACCGCCGATGAACACGCGACGTGTCATACGGCAATATAATATATCGTCTTCTTTATCTATCTCAAACATATCTCATTCGTTTATGTCACTGGGAATGCTTTTCCTTGAATGCATAAAATGCAAAATGTCTTCTATCTTTTGGCGGAGCAAAGCTGCGTGAATGTGTTTATTATATTTTAACCTTTACGATCATGTCATATAGAGTTGAAGTTGGAGTGTAAATATTTGCATTTGTATATGGGCTTTTGTATTGTAATCTAGAAGAGAAAAGTTTATCATTGCAACGCATTGTGTATGATAGTGTAAAGAAATTATGAGATGTGGGAAATATAGAAATCAACGATAAGCTGACGCGAACTTTCAGTAATTTATATCATGGTTTTCTTAAGTAGTTCAGTAATTTAACAGGTAGAAATTTATTACGTTCCTGTATTAGTTCAACAGAATTAACCATATTTATGTTTTCGATAATGATTTTTTAAAAATCCGAATTTTTGTTATTATCTTTTTAATAAAAAAGTATTCAGAGATGTGCGTTGTTCATTACGAGTATTATGAAAAAATCACTTGAGCCTGTAAATGTCAGGGAATTTAATTTTTTATTTCCGATGGTTCCCTGACTATACACCAAAATTTAGATTTCTGTGTTACAATGAAAAAAAGTTATAGTAAAATATTTGGTGGTAGGTCATTTATATGAAAATTCACTACCATAACGCACTTGCTGCGTCCAGACTTTTGATTATGCATTAGGCTAGTTGGGGCTTGCAGTTGTCAATTCATAGTTTAGGTTGCTCTTTTTATCTAATAATCTGACAGATGGGCTTAAGTTTGGGGTGACACATGTTAATGACCGTTCATTGTTACGTAATTTTTCTGGTTTTCGACTTCATGTTAGGTCTAATGGTTTTAATTTGATTGGTGTGACTGAGAGTTGGTAAACAAAAAATATCACAAATGATGTGCTGTTTATGAGTGGGTATAGAGTCTTAAGAAGGGTTCAGAATGGGCAGCGTGGGGACGGGATTGTTTTGTATATAAGAGACACCTTTACATATTCGTTGATAGACGATTTAATTAGCGAATTTTGATAACAATTGTGGGTTAGGCTGCGAGCTGGTTCTTATCAGATGGGAATCAGCGTTGTCTATAGACCTCCACGACTTGTATGTCACATATTTTGTGAAGAATTCCAGGATATTTTAACTGCCGTGTTGCAAAATGATAACAGTATTGTATGCGTCGATGATTTTAATATTGACTTTAATAAGGTGGAGGACAGTAATACTCGACTGTTCATGGATATCCTAGATGCGTGTGATTTGACCCAAGTTGTAGCCGTGCTAACTTATGGTAGTAGCCTCATTGACTTTAGTGAATTTTCTTTAAAAAAAATCACTAATGAGGAGATCCCGACTTTTGAATTTTGAAAAAATTTCTTTAAATCAGCGCTAATTAGGCCCCCCAGAACACATATCCGGGGTCAGTTTCAATTTTTATATGTTTATATATATATATATATATATATATATATATATATATATATATATATATATATATATATATATATATATATATATATATATATATATATATATGTATGTATCGCATCGATAACTTAAAAAATAATGAGCCGATTTTGATTAAATTTGGTGAGTACCTTCCTTTTGAAAATGGCTTGGACAAGTTCGTTATTCAGAAAAAGCGGCTCAGATTTTCCCGGAAAATTTTGTGTTTTCTTTCGAAAAAAAATTATATCTCTCGAATTAACAAAGTAAGGGCAACGAAATTTGGTACGCGGGTTTTGTGTAATTATACGTACATTATCTACCAAAATTTAGCTCTGTAGGTCAAAAGACAAAAAGTTATAAGCCTTTAAATAAAAATTTATTGGGGTTTTCATCAAACCGTCAAAGTTGCGATGTAAAACGTCAAAATTGGCAAAATTAAGCCAAAGAACTTGAATCTAACACGGGCTATGGAGAGAAAATGTCTCAAGAAAAATGTTTAACAAACCCTGAAGTCTTAGTTTTAACCGTCATTGTCCTTCCTTTTACTAAAAAATCAATAAAGCTTAATATATCCGTTGATATACAAGATATAAAAAAAATGTATACATTAATTATAGGGTGTCTTGAGCTACATCTTAAAAAACATTTCTACAATCACAGGTTGGCCCACAAGTCGTTGGTGATACAAATTCTCTTTTTTTTAAATCAAACACGTCTTATGTTATTGCATTTTTGCATTTTCCATCGAAATATAATGCATGTTTGTAAGAAAAGAAATTCTGGACGCACCAAGTGCGTTATGGTAGCGAATTTTGATCAAATGCTTCATATTTGAATACCTCAATTTGCTATTAACCTATAAGGTTGACCAAGAAACGAGTTTTTTCGGGAACACTTTAAGTTTACTTTCAGAAATTTTTGTACATTTTCAAACAATAAAGTTATTTTGATTAAACATGGCACATTGTTTTTAAATTGTTTTAACAAATACGCCTGCGTTGTAAGTTGCCCGAAAGATCGGCTAATTTGAGTATAAGTTTGTTGATACCACAGTTTTGTTATTTTTGACATTTTGTAGTAATCTGTATTTAGAATTGCTTCCAATTGTTGCATTTTTATGCAACTTTTAGTTACTAGGTCGAATGGAAAACGGCATTCCCGAACCCTAGCTATTGTTGTTATAAAACTTATATTGCTATTGTAACTGTATGTATGTATGAAAAGGATCGGGACAATAAAAGCATTATATTATCTATATTATATTATATTATATATATATATATATATATATATATATATATATATATATATATATATATATATATATATATATATATATATATATATATATATATATATATATATATATAGGTGGTCCGCCAACTTCGCCATGGGCTCTCCCATAATCTGGATTGTACAACGAATGTGAGGTTTTCGAAAAACGTCTTATTTCTATTGTCAAATGATATCGTAAAAAACTCACTAGCTTTTGATGGTGGATTTAGTAGTGCATTAACTGCTGTAGTCAATATTTTTAAATACTCTACAGGCCGTTCAAAAATTCAAGTTTTATTATCGACACATTCAAAGCAGATTATTTCATTTCTTTCAAATGCAACACCCTATATTTTGTTACTGCAATTTTATAGAGAAAATAATTCCATTTCATATAATACTAGGGTGTTCTATACCCAAGTACACTGATTTGATAATGTGTCGGAGCACCATCCAGTTGTACCACATCCGCTTTATAATATATAGTGGGACGTCTTCAAAAAGTTCAGGCAAACTTTCACGAAGAAACCTATGAAACAAATGTCTATTTAGGTGTCCATGTCCATTGCAGGACCTATTACTCTTTACCCTAATATCATCCCCCCCCCCTCCTCGCCACAACCACACAAAGTAACAGACCAACGATTCTGATGGTTAATACTGCTGCAAAATGTAGATTTTCATGAGCGTTTATGTCTATTTAGCAAGTCGTTACTATGGAAAGTCGATTCGTCTGTAAACAGCACATAATCGAAAACATTTTCATCCAACCCAACACCTCTAACGCCCACATACTGTAATCAAGTCGTCGATTGAAGTCAGTATCTGAAAGTTAATTGGATATGGTACAGATGATATTTTGTGTTTTCTAATTATTGTACCAATGCTCTCTCTGCCTGCTCAATGTTTTATAATTATTGTCCCAATGCTCTCTCTGCCTGCTCAACGCTGTTTTCTGACTGACTTTGCGCTGGCTCATATGGCGACTTACTATAAGGGATCCAATGACGGAAAACACATTTTCTTCATTCCTGGTAATTGGACTATGGTCATTGATCTTTTCATATGCTACCCTTCCAGTTCTTCGAAAAACTCCTAACAATCTTTCCAAACTTCTCCTGGATGGATGATTTCGTGCTGGATATTTTTGTGCGTAAACTCGTGATGCCAGTAAATTTTTTTATGACATTCTCCAATAGTGAGAATCATATCGATTCGTTCCTGTATAGGATACGTTTTCATTTTAAACACAATAATTTTCGAAATAATAAAACTACAAAATTACAAAAGAGAGTAGTGATTTAATTGAAGAATTAGAAGTTGTGCAGTAGGTAATCACAAACAAGTATTGAAAAATGTCACATGCATATTTACAATCAAGTAACCATGTACGTTTCATTCATTTCAATATCCGATGCAGAGAATTTGTTATCAAGAGAAAAGTCTTATCTACGCAAAAAGGGGTTACAGTTAGCAATAAGAAAGGCTCATGTAGTTTTTAAGGCAACCGAATATTGATTTAGATTAGCCCATAAAATATAGGCTATTTCATTTGAGATGAACACAATAATCAACTTTGAATGTGTAAACAATAACATAAGAGTATAGCACCAGAAACGCTGCACGTGGGTATAGGGAGCCCTAGTATCATATGAAAGGAAATTATTTTCTCCATGAAATGCAGCAAAAAACGTAGGGTGTTCCATGTGAAATAAATGAAATAATTGCTTTGAATATGCCGATACTAAAACTTGAATTTTTGAACGCCCTGTAGAGTATTGCGAAATATTGACTACAGTAGTTGAGATAAAGTAGCAAATCCTCCATCAAAAGCTAGTGATTTTTTTTACGATATCATCTGACAATGAAGATAAGATTTCTTTTCGAAAACCTTACATTCGTGGAAAAATCAAGATATCTGGCAAATCGTATTAGCTATGTATAGGAATCCTTGGAGTAAGTGATCCTTATTCTTCCCATAGAATTCAAAAACGTTGTCAAATACCGTTTGTTCCATAAGAAAAAACATAACTTTGTAGTGTCACTCTTTTTTGGATCGTCGAAAATATATATATCTATATATATTCGAAAATAATTACAGGTTGTAGTCCTTTTCAACCTGCAAAATCTCCGTTTAAAATAAATTCCAAATAGCGAAAAGGATAGACGGAAGAGCCCGTGTCGTATAGAAATTATTTCTTGGTTTCGATGTTATTTCTCTATCCATCTAGCGCACAGAGCCACCAATTACACAAACTAAATGGCAAGAGAGGTCGAGTTATACCTGATTTTGAATCTATGCTTTCATTCTCTATGCAATCATGTTTTTTTTTAATTCTGATCAATTGGTTTCTGAGAAAGCTGCCTCGGTTACTGTAAAAGCAAACTAAAGCGGTTATGAAAAACAATTCAAGCTAATGAATGTATTGCTCCAAATGTTCACCCTCAACTTCGATACATTAGAACAATCGATTTTCAAATTCTTGTCTAACGCTTTTCAACATTTCTGGCGTTATCAAACGTCACTCTAAATGCCCCCCTCCCCCCCCAAAAGAAAGAAATCCTAAGAGGGTTGGTCGGGCCGCATAGCTCTAGCCATTCGACGGGACCTCCACGACCTATCCATTGCCCGGAAAAATGAACATCTAATAAATCGTGTACTCGTACATGATACTGGGGCGGTGCTCCATGCTATGGAGAAAAAAAAAGGTTTTCTTGGAGATTTACGTCTTCTTCCAGTGATTGAATGATTAAAGAGTCAATCAGGTCTTCTAACAACTTCTAATAACCTTCGCTAGTTAAATTACTTTAAACAAAAAGTAGTGCGATAATGTGTTCGCTCAGAATCCCTGCCCACATGTTTAATTTTTGGGGCGTTTGGGTGTTACTTTTACTAAAGATGTGTAGGTTTGTGTTACTCCAATAACGACAATTATGCCTGTTTACTTCACCGTTCAACATAGAGGTACTTTCATCAGAGAAACATGTTGTAAAGTAGACCTGGGTCATTCATTAAACGCTCAGTTAAATTTTCACCTAACTGTAAACGTCGATTCGGATCATCTTCATTTAGTTCTTGTACAAGTGTAATCTAGGATGTTTTCTGACCATCCCATGAACATTACTTTTTGACTCATCTTGAGCTATTTTTCTTACAGATCGCCTGTTGTCCATTAAAGATGACCAAGATCAGCCACTTCAACACCATCATTTTGGATAAGATGTTGACGGTATTGTTTTCTATTTGTAAGAGAGTCGGATTCCTCAAATTTTGCGATTAAGTTAATGACGTACTAACGACTAACCTGCCGTTTCATATTAGCTTGGTTGAAAAGTCTAGCAGCAACACTGGCAAAATTGTTATTTCCAGAGCATAGTTTTACCAGTTCAATTCTTTGTTCGGTGCTATAAACCATTTAAGAAATTACAGTTTTTCTTTTTAGCTTAGTTAGTGAACGACGGTCATTCATAAAATTAAGTAGAAACTGTAAAAATAATAATTTTAATACAGCCAATAATAGCCAAAGTTTTTGTTTCTTTAAAAATTAAAAACATTTGTGTATTATAAGGTAACATTCCTTACTCCATTAAATGTTTACAAATAGAACGAAATTTTACCAGGTTAATAATCGTGCAAATTTCAATGAGGCTAAAACAATTTCGTGATTCTCAGAAATCAATCGCCCAAAATTGAAAAAAAAAAGATGAATGCATAAAGAATTTGAGCAGCTTCAAAACGATGTATCACTTAAGTCAGAGTTTACATGACAAGCTTCGGAGGTGGTGGGTGGTGGAATGTGGTAAGCTACAGGTGGTGGATGACGTCATAACGACGGGTGGTGGGTGCTTCATAACCCCGGACGGTGGTGGGCAACGTAACAATTACGGGTGGCGGGTGGTGAATGGCGGGTGGCGGTCTCAGAATCCCCACCTCTACCTACTCGAATATTAATTAAAGATTTTCTCGCATTAAAAAAATCGCTAACATCTTATCTGTGTAAAAGTGTTGTGTGATTATCAGATTTAATAAATTCTGTTCGATATGCAAACAAATAACCCATCAATATTGCTCAACTTTATGTACAACCAATTTTTTTTCATAACAGAAAATAAAATTGGTTGGTACAATTTGATAAAGCCAAATAACTTGTTCAAGTTTATCCAATAGCCACATTATTTTCAGGTTATTTCTTTTTAAGAAAAATGTTCTTTGAAACACCAACAATTATGTTAAACGTTGTTGAATGAATTACTTAATTTTTTTTTAATCTCGAGTCATTATTCATGACAATTTGCTGAAAATAAAGGTTAGATGTCTACAAGTAGTAAGGTTACTGATCGATCTTTTGTTCCTGCCAAACTACACTTACTTTTCATATTGAGGTATACAATATCCAAACAAAATCGGGATTTAACCTGCTTCTCAAGCGGCATAGGCGAATTGGGTTGGTTTGTTCAGGCACCGAGACAGTACGTTTGTAAATACGTTCTGCTTTGTCTTATTTTACACAAGAATAGAGTTTACTTGTTGGCTGTTAAATGTAATCTTATAGATTCATCGTACTTAGTTGAATTGGAAAATTAAAAACGTCAACCTGATGATGTGATTTATTTCCAGTCGTATCTAGAAAATTTAAGACCAAATTTTCTGTTTCAGTGCATTCCTATCTCTGGTCTTGGCTTTAGACGAGGAAGTTACAAATGTCACTGTCGTCGTGGATTTTACTTCCCAGAAACAAGAGCAGAACGCCGTTATTACAATGGAACTGTTATAGAGGAGGAATACGAAAAATTAATGCTGGTAAGTCTGATTAGTCTAAAAAAGCAAATAGAATTACTGTTTAGTATCTTAAATCGAATTAAAAAAAGCTTTTATTTATTGTGAATTGAGTAAATAGGCGAGCAACTTCAACCTATCATCGTGTTTTTCTTCGCAACGGATCACCTGTAGAATTGTTATTTTATGTATTTCTCCTAAATGAGCCATGTTTTCGAATTGCAGCCATTAACTGACAATTAATACTCTCATGCGGTTACAATCACACATAAAGTTACTAAGGCGTCTTAAAAATAAAAGTCGAAGACGCAGCAAGTGCGTTATGGTAGTGAATTTTCATAAAAATGATCTGACACAAAATATTTTATTATAACTTTTTTTTCTTGTAACATAGAAATCTAAATTTTGGTGTATAGTTTACTTTTTATATCGTAAACTTACCTACCAAATTTGGTTATCATAAAGTTTTTATTTTTTAAGATAAAAATTTTTTTCAAATGAAAACTCAAAATTTTTCCGGAAAACCTCGTCCGATTTTTCTGATTAACGAACTTATCAAAGACATTTACAAAAGGAAGGTACATGCCAAATTTTATCAAAATAGGCCCATTATTCTTTGAGATAAAATTTTTTTTGAATGAAAATCCAAATTTTCCCGGAAAACCTCGTCCAATTTTCCTAGCTAACAAACTTGTTAAGGTCATTTACAAAAGGAAGGTACATGCCAAATTTTATTAAAATCGGATTATTACTTTTTGAGATAAGAATTTTTTTCGAATGAAAACTCAAAATTTTCCCGGAAAACCTCGTCCGATTTTCCTGACTAACGAACTTATCCAAGCTATTTACAAAAGAAACGTACATGCCAAATTTTATCAAAATCGGCCCATTATTTTTTGAGTTATCGGTGTGATACATATATATATATATATATATATATATATATATATATATATATATATATATATATATATATATATATATATATATATATATATATATATATATATAATATATATATAAATATATATATATATATATATATATATATATAAATATATATATATATATATATATATATATATATATATATATATATATATATATATATATATATATATATATATATATATACATATATATATATATAAACATATAAAAATTAAAACTAACCCCGGATATGGGTTCTAGGGGTCCTAATTCGCGCTCATTTGCAAAAATTTTTTCAAAATTCAAAAGTCCGGATCTCCCCATTAGTGAATTTTTTCTACGAAAATTCACTAAAAACTAACATTGACAACTATAAAGAATATTAATAACTTTTTGTGTCTTCTTTTTAATTGATATCGTCCAGAAAAGGCATTAAAATTGTTTTTGCTTACCTTCTAATTATCAGCAATGGCACGCGAATAGATAATACTTTTTTAGTGTGTTGTAGAGAGGTTCATTATTCAGGTGAATCTTTTTAGTGTTCAATTTTTACAATATATTTTATAACCACAGCATTTTTGAAAACAGAATTATGAGATGTTTTAAATGAGACGTCAGATGGCCTTTACTTCCTATTTAAGAATTTGGGTGTTTAAACTATCGCTTGAAGGAGGTTGAATGTAGGGCTGAAGTTTTCACGTTGCAGGAGGTCATTTTATACCTAAAGTTGTGGTGAATCGAGTTTTTTTATAAATATGCATAAAAAAGTCTATAAGTATGTTTAAAGACTATTGTGTCAATTTTATCCAGAACAAAACATACAATTTTGGTGTCAATATTTTGATGAAATAGAAAATTGAAGTTTTGAAAACAGTAACGCTGTAATAGAGAGTAATGAAAATGGATTGATTTTCGGGTTAAGGCAAAAAAAAGGAATATCCTAAAGTAAATTCTTGTCTAATGATCAAAATTTGAAGTCTGCCAAATTAGAAAAATGTCGGTGTCAGGAACTTTAGAAGTATTAACGGTTGGATAAAAACTGTAAGGCTAGATGCATTCTCGCAACAATTAGAACCGTGAATCGCTTTCGCTCTCATTAGAGCTCTTCAGTACGGCATACTAATTGTAGCAAAAATACACCTATAAAGTAATACGGCTGTAGTAGCCAGCCTTTCAACTCTAAGTGAGTGGTGGACGTGCCGCCACCTAGTTGCGGAACCAAGTAGTATGCTGTCACGCCACCTCCAAATAACACAAAGTGTTAAAAAAATAGAGACTGTATACAGTTAAATGACAATTTAGAAAATTGTCATCCCTGGCCCATTTCTACCCTAATATATGGACAAAGTATGTAAGGCTAGTCCACCACTCACTTAGTGTTGAAAGGCTGGCTACTACAACCGTATTACTTTATAGGTGTATTTTTGCTACAATTAGTATGCCGTTACTGAAGGGCTTTAATGAGAGCGAAACTGGTCTACGGTTCTAATTGTTGCGAGAATGCATCTAGCCTTACATACTTTGTCCCTATATTGTGGTAGAAATGGGCCAGGACTGACAATTTTCTAAATTGTTAGTTAGCTGTATATAGTCCCAATTTTTTTAACACTCTGTGTTATTTGGAGCTGGCGTGTCAGCATATTACTTGGTTCCGCAACTAGGTGGCGGCAAGTCTACCACTCACTTAGTGTGGATAAAAACCACTAAATGGGGCTGTTTATAAGCAAAAGTAGACTAGTTTTTGTAAGCTATTTTATACTATAATTGCCATAATGAACTATAACTGAATTACAAACTATAACTAAACTATAATTACGATCCTGAGTTTATTTCATTTGTTTGTTCCACGCTGTATATAGGCTATACAGATAAAGATAAAATATCTACAAAATTTGTTGATTATGACGGTCGAAATTATTTACTAAGAAACATAAATGCTTTCACGGTCTGTTAATTTGTACACATACTGAAATTTGTTGTTGTACATTAAGGTCAGTAAATGGGTAATTGTATAACATTTGGCGCTGCGGCAAAAGGGACAAATTTCATATCCGGGTTATCCCTATGTTAATAATTTACTAACTTAATTCCGCCTGTTTCTCCTACTCTATTAAACTTAACCTCAGTAACAGGATAACTTTCCACAATTATCTAATTTGAAAATTATTGCAGGGTGAAAGTAACCAGTATGCTAAGCTTGGAGTATTTGAATGCCTGCCATGTCCTGAAGGATGCGAATCTTGCGAGGACGACAGACCATGTGTGGTTTCGCTCAACTGGGTCATGAGAACCGTTATCCTAGTATTGTCCTGTGTTATAATATGTTGCCTGCCCATTGTGGTCGTTTTCACATGGAAATATGGAAATGTTAAGGTAAATTTAAACTGTTTCCATATTGTTAATTTGCATGTTCTGATAAAATCTTGTTATTATGTATGTTAAGGTAATCATAGTAGTAGAAAAAGTCGCCAATTTGACTAGTAGGCAATAAAATGGATTACATTTTAATCGTAGCGGTTCGTGCACTACAGCCATTTAGACGGCTTGTATTAGAGTTCCAAATTAATATTTAAAAAAAAAACAGTTGAAAATGTTTCGTGCTCCCCAGTGATCTTTCTATTTTTAATTTATGTAAGTAATAAATGAAAAAGTTTGATTTATTTAATATTATTCTTATGAAAACTCAATTATGTGTTACGTATATAAAAATATTTCACTAGGTTACATACTAAAATTATTTATTGCTTTTAGTTCTTGGCGGCTAATTTTATGACTTATTCAAGGTGATTAACATGAGATTCATAAACGAGAAAGTTATACGGAATTTTCTTTCGTTTAATCAACGTCTCGGTAATAGATAGTGTTTTTGAGATTCAAAGTGAATGTATGTTACTGATAATTTTTCAACACCAGGCGTTTATCAGACTGTTAGGTGGCTTTCAGCCTGTACTGCCGGGTTCAAAATTACGGGTGGGTTGCTGGACATTTCGCTAAACCTTTCTGTTGAATTCAATGGCTATACTAAGAAGTACACTTGGAGAACCCAAATCACCACAACACATCTTTTTAAAGACCTGACGATCGTTTCACTAACAAAGTTAGCGTTATCAGGTGATCAAAAATTCTAAACTACTTACAACTAAACACCACCTTTTATACTATGTCTTAGGTAAAGACCGACTTCGGGAGGGCGACAAAATCGCAGGGAAATCTTCTGTGTATTGTATTTTAATTGCCGGACGAGGTTTTTGAACTTTCATCATAACTTTACGTGCCAAGTTTCGGAATATTTTCTATATTATATCAAAGACAGAGTGCACACAAAGTGCTATAAATCAGTGGCGCCGCTCGGTTAAGGAACTTTTGTTTTTTATTGCCTTGGAAATATAAATACTCTCGTACGCATCTAGCTTTAATGATTGTTGCTTTAATGTCCTGGGACGAGTTTAGGACTGCCAGAAGGGAGTTTAAGAAGGAATTACGCCGGAGTAAACGAGCTGGTTGGCGCTCGTACTGCGGGGAAGTCAATTCCCTGTCGGACGCAGCCAGGCTGGTAAGGGTACTCAAACAGGAGTTAGGTAGTAATGTAGGATCTTTAAGGAAACCGGACGGGAGCTGGACAAGCACCGGTGAGGAGATCCTGCGTCATCTCGCCGAAGTCCACCTTGTCACCTTGACGGCGGTGGAGCAGTCACGGAGGCTGCCGAACCGGGCCGGTGGACAGTCCCGAATGCGGACTGGCAGCTGGCGGAGGGGTTGGTCACAGATGGCTCTATAACCTGGGCGGTGAGCGAGTTGGATTTTTCCGGCCCTGCTCCAGATGGGCCTGGATATACTGCTTCCCAACATAAGGGAGGTTTTTCGTGGGGCTACGTCCCAAAGGCCTGACGCCGGGTTAGGCGGGTCTTCATTGCCAAACCGGGAAGGGAGGACTACACGCTGGCCAAGGCGTACAGGCTAATCAGTCTAACATCCTTCCTGCTCAAGGCATTGGAAAAGTTAGTAGATAGATTTATGTCCACGACCGCAGCCATGAAAGAAGACAACACACACAGGTTTATGTCGGGAGGGATCCTCAAGGATCATCCTTTCCACAAAGGTCAGCACGCGTACCAGCGGGAGAAATCGACGGAGACGGCGCTCCACGCTGTGACGCGGAAGGTGGAAAGGGCCCTACACTACGGGGAGAGCACATTAGCTGTGTTATTTGATGTGGAGGGGGCCTTTGATAAGGCAAGGACGGATACGGTCTGTGCCGCCCTACAAGAGAGGGGAACACCAAAGTCCCTAATAAGCTGGGTGGCGAGCATGCTGGAGGACAGGAGAGTTTCGCTGACCTTGAGGAGCTGAGGGCTGGACGTTGGGGTGACGGGCGGCTGTCCTTGGGGCAGCTGCCTTTCGCCTCATCTATGGTGTCTGGTCATGGACGGCCTCTTGGAGCGGCTCTCCGAGAATGGCTTCTACGTCCAGGCGTACGCTGATGAGGGGCTGGTCTTGGTCACCGGCAACTTCTTCGGCGTCGTAGTGCATGCAAGCTGCCTGTAGCATAATTGATAATTGAAAGGTGGTGTGGTGAGCTGGAACTCTCAGTAAATCCGGCGAAGATGGAGATGATCCTATTCACCAAGAAGGGGAATGTAGAGGGGTTCAGGGCGCCCGTGATGTTTGGAAAATCTTTAGCTTTAGTGCGGGAGGTTTAAATACCTGGGGTGATCCTGGACTCCAAACTAACATGCTAACATGAGGGTCGCAAATAGAACGAGTAGTGAGGAAGGGAGTAGCGACCCTCTGGCAGCTGCGTCGAGTGATAGGGAGGACCTGGGGACTTAGCCCACCGGGTCCTTCACTAGATTTACACTGCGATCGTCAGGCCGAGAATCCTCTATGGGGCGTTGGTCTGGTGGTGTGATGTGAGTCAAACTACCAGCAGGAAGCTAGCAAAACTCCAAAGGCTGGCAATCGTGGATATTACAGGCGCTATGAGGACGACACCCTCAGCCGCGCTAGAGGTCTTGCTGATGCTGCCACTGCTTCCCATCTGTATCAGAAGAGAGGCTTAAGGGACTAGCCAGGACAACGAAAGTGCAATTGGTGTGGGTTCCGGGACCCCGTGGTGTAGCGAAGAATGAGGTGGCGATCAATCTCGCTAGGCTTGGCTCCCGGCGGCCGTTCTGTGGCCCGGAGCCTGCGATAGGCATAAGCAGGAAGACAGTCTCTGTCGCCTTAGACAGGTGGATAGAGGAAGCAATGGAGAGGCACTGGGGGTCGGTAGGTGGCTGTAGGCAGGCGAGGGACTTCGTGGAGAGGCCGGACCGAAATAAAGTTGTCTGGCTACTCGGTAGGAGTCGACCTACGCTTCGCCGCATTCTTGGGGTGCTGACAGGCCACTGCGCCCTTAGAAGATACCTGACATTAATAGGGATAGAGAAGGATCCCATTTGCCAGGAATGCGGCGAGGATGAAAAAACGTCCTACCACTACCTGTCTGAATGAGAGACTTTTGGGAGTCTTCGGGCAGAATTGTTCCGATCGAGGTCTCTGCAGAGGAACCAGGTAAGTACGGTCCAATTAAAGACCGTCACGGCTTTCATTTTGAGGTCGAGGAGGTTTGGCGACGGAACCGAGGAAGAGTAGAGCATGGTTGCTGGGGTTGGCAAAAACGGCCCATTGTGGCCTACTTGTTTGGCGTTGGCCTCCCCACCACTGCTACTACTACTACTTGATGGTTGTGTAACATTTTTTATAAGTTTCAGATTTTCTTTATCTTTGTGTTGGTAATTATCATAAATATGTTGTGCCACGCATGACTTGTGTAAACTACCGTATCTCAGCTGAACTACCACATAGATAAGAAAAACCTGAAACCTATTAAAAATGTTAGACAACCAGCAACCCTAGATGCGTACATGAGTTTTGATATTTCTAAGGCAATAAAAACAAAAGTTCCTTCAATCGAGCGCCGCCACTGATTTGTAGCCCTTTCTTTGCACTCGCTCGTTGATATTGAAAATGTTCCGAAACTTGGCGGGTAAATTTATAACGGAAATTCAAAATCATCGTCCGGCAATAAAAGTACAATACTCAAAAAAATGTTTATATCCTATCCTGGACGGCTATGATGAAGCCTTCCGCTTCTGGATGAAGTTTACCGTGTGTCAACCATGTCAACGAGAGTTTCGTTTTTATAGTCTCTTTGTCAAGAACGTTAGGGTATTGCGCATGGAATGCCTTCTCACGCCATGTAGGTTGCACGTCCAGCGGTTGCTGGTGATTGTCCGTATACTCCCCTGTCGGGTTCAAGGGGGTAGAGTTCTTGTCATGGGCACGAATAATTTTTAGCAAAGGGTTCCTTTAGTGTGGCGGGCCGTTTTGCATTTTGTGTTCCGACTGTCTGCAGAGATTGTTGATGTTGACTAAGCCTCTGCCTCCGTCATTCCTAACTAAATACACCCTCTGTACAGCGCTTCTAAGGTCGTGCATGTGAAACTTTGTGAGCGAAGTTCGCGTGAGACGGTCTATTTGTTTGAGGTCTGTATCGGAATACTTGAGGATACCAAAAGAATAAGCTGGTGCTGATATAGCGTATCCGTTTATTGCGCTAACAAGATTACGCTAGTTCAGCTTTGTGTTCTGGAGTTTGTCTAATTCTCTTTTATTCCTTCTCAAATTTACCCTTGAGTTGTATATAGTCTATTTTTCCGTTTTGTTTAATGCCCGGGTATCCATAAACCTCTGCGTCACCCAGGAAAACAATATGGATTTTGTAGGACTTTACAGAACAACTCGGCCATGAGAGGATTTAATGACGAAAACCTTTTGAGCGAAAAGTTGTGGATTCTACCGAAGCCTGGGGTCTTCCAATTTGAGGTAGTATTGATACACGTCTCTATTTCCTTTGAAGTAATGCGTGCGTTTAAAATTGTCGGTTTTTTTGTGTGCATATACTGCTCTATATTTTGGATCCACGATGCATCGGTGTTTGAGTTGACCTTATATGACCAGATTTCACTCCAGTATTGTTTGAATAATTGTGGATCAACACCAGGGATTACTTCCGATTACTCCGGTGTATTGTTGAGTGTACTCTAAACTTGTTTTTGGCTTGTCTCGAACAGTTTGTTCTGAGTCTTTCGTTTCGGAGCTAAGTTGTACCGCCGTAGTCCCCCTTCACTTTGGTTCTTTGTTTGAGCTCGTCCAGATGTTCTTACAACTACTGTTCATTGTCCTCATTTTCCCAATTTCTTTGGTTTTCATTCAGGATGTTATGATATTTCTCGTGACAGTGATCCTGCAGTACTACGTGAAGATGTTTATGCTGGTTCTAAATGCATCGATTTATCTCTGGATTCGCAAAGCCCAGGCAGGTGTCTTTGCCGGTTGTTTTTTTAATTCGGCGCTCATATAATGATCGGCCGTTGTAATCGACGACGGTTGCGGTAGCTGCATAAATGAGGGTGTTTAGGTCTTCGATGTTTTTATATGGTTGGACATTTTTTTGTGTCGCTTTGTCGATGGATTGTATATGGTAGTTAGTCCCTTTCTTGAAAATTAGTTTTAGTATGATTGGTCCTGACAGTGGGTCAGTGCCTTCAAATATAGTAATATATTTCAGAATTTGCTCGCCGTACGTTTCGTCCTGTTATTATATTTTCTCCTGCTGTGCTATATGATGAGAGCATTATCTTGTATTGTTTCGGTATGAATATCGTCATTATGCAGTAGCTGTCCGAATTCTCTGCGGATTGCATCTATTTCTAGATTCGATAGATACTTCTTCCTCATTATTATTGTTGATCAATCATTCATATACACAAGCGCTCCGTCATGACGAGCACAACAGGCAAAACAACGCTACGTATAATGATATCGAACAGCAAAATGATATAACACTGGTGCAATTTTTGAACGATTTCAAGGCCATGTTCAGTCAGCTCATGCAACAGAATAACATGATTCTAAACATGTTGTCGACTGTCATTAATATACTGGCTTAACAATGTCTCAGTTTCTTATAATAGCATTATGGGACGCCAATGGCCTCCAACCCAAAAAACACGAAGTACAGATATCCCTGGTTATGCACAAAATAGACATTTTGCTCGTATCAGAAACACATTTTATGGACAGAACACACCTAAAAATACCACACTATAGTATATACCACACTGAAGATCCAGGCGCAACAGCTCATGGTGGTACCGCAATAATAATTAGAAACTGATTACCACATTATGAGATGCCAAAATTCCAAGCAGATTTTCTACAAGCTACTACGATCCAACAAGCTTCCTAATCCACGTATAGTATCAGCAGTTTATTGTCCGCCAAGACATAGAATTACAAAAGAAGACTTTCAATCCTTTTTTGTAAACTTAGGTAACGCGTTTATAGTTGGTGGGGATTATAACTCAAAACCTACTAGTTGGGGTTCAAGACTGACAACACAGAAAGGTAGGGAACTCTCTAAGCTGATGATAGGAAAGACGTACAGTACATTATCCACGGGAGAACCAACATATTGGCCTACAGATCCAAACAAAATTCCCGACTTATTAGACTTCTTTGTAGTCAATGGGTTATCACAATCTTGTCTGGATCTATCATCTGATCACACGCCAGTAGTAGCAACGGCAAGTGCCACAATTATAAGAAAAAAAAAAAAGCAAAACCAGTCCTACACAACAACAACAAAAACTGGAACATCTTTAGAGAATACATCAACGACAAACTCCAGCGTAAATTACAAAATACTAGAAATGAAACATTCCGTTATTACATACAAAACTTAAATGGCCAAGATCACTCCATATGGAAAGCCACGAGAAGCTATAAGAGTCCTCAAAATCATATACCACCCATTCGGGAAACTCTCGGCACCTGGTCAAGGTCAGACAATGAGAAAGCCGAATTGTTTTGTCAATATTTATCAGAAGTCTTCCAACCTTACTCAGATGAAGCTGATTCAGAAATAGAGGAATATCTTGACATACCGCTACAGCTGTCTCCTTCAATTCTTAAGTTTGAAGTTAGAGAGGTCAAGGAACAAATAAATAGGCTAAACAAACGTAAAGCACCTGGACTAGATCTTATTACTGGCAAGGTACTGAACGAACTACCAGAGCAAGGGCTCAAATTTATAACTATAATCTTCAATGCGATATTACGGTTAGCCTATTGACCCAAGCAGCTCAAATTTGCTCAAATATTGATGTTTTTGAAACCAGGAAAGCCTGCCACAGAAGTAAAGTCATATCGACCTAAAAGTCTGTTGCCCATATTATTAAAAGTAGTTGAGAGGCTCATCCTTAATCGCTTACTAAGAGAACTGGACGAAGAGAACTAGATTCCTGAACACCAGTTTGGATCAGCACTCAGCAGTTCAACAATGCTATAGACTCGTGAATATAATACAAAAAACCCTAGAATCAAAAAAATACTGTTCTTAAGTTTTCCTAGATGTGAGTCAAGCTTTTGACAGAGTATGGCAT
Organism: Tillus elongatus; assembly: GCA_964006375.1. Classification (NCBI taxonomy): domain Eukaryota; kingdom Metazoa; phylum Arthropoda; class Insecta; order Coleoptera; family Cleridae; genus Tillus; species Tillus elongatus. Next base: position 102,024,776 of record OZ023269.1, on the reverse strand, counting down.
AAAGGACTCCTGTACAAAATCAAGAAATCCTTCCCTTATCACTATTACCTCATCTTTAAATCGTATCTATCAGATCGATACTTTAAAATTAAACAAGACGAAGAAGTTTCATCTATCACATCAATCCAATCAGGGGTACCTGAAGGTAGCGTGCTCGGTCCGATTCTATATCTACTATACACCTCAGATATACCGACCACGCAGCATATACAAAATCACCTTTCATTGCTACAAAGATGGTTAGGCAAATGGAAGTCATCGCATGTCACATTCACTCTGAACCGCCAGACTTGTCCACCTGTCTACATCAACAGCACAGAAAATCCTCAAGCTGATCATGCTAGATAACTGGGACTACATCTAGACAAACGACTCACATGGAGTACCCACATTAAAAAGAAGCGTACGAGATGGATCTGAGAATGAAGAAACTGTACTAGCTAATAGGTAGAAAATTTCTAATTGCCATAGAAAACAAAGTCCTGGTTCATAAGGCTATAATCAAACCAATCTGGACCTATGGCCTAGAATTATGGGGATCCTCCAAAGTCTCCAAGACTAACCTAGTTCAACGCTTTCAGTCCAAAGCCCTCCGCATCATAACAGATGTTCCTTGGTATGTAAGCAACCACACCCTTCACAGAGATCTAAATATAGCCTTCGTATCAGAAGAAATAACTAGAAGAGCAAACAAACACCTTCAAAAACTGGCAGCACATCCAAATGATGTCGTTATACCATTCCTTGAAAACCAAACAAGACGACTGAATAGAAAGTGGCCATCAGATCTATGGAGGTATGAAATAAAATCACAATTGCCGGATAGCACCAGTGGGTGTAATTCCTTCATGTCAATTTCTCGTCAGCAGATTTACTTAGAGAACTCAATGTATATACATATTAGTTAATGTATATAATATATTAGGTGGTTGTGATTGTAAATATTAGTGTAAAATAAAAAATATATATTATTGTTATTATGATTATTATTATTTCTATGATAACGGCTCCCAAGGAATGAAGCATTAAACTTTTCAGTTACTACCGGTTTTGCTTTTCATTTTGTGTATATCTGGTTACAATAGTTAATAAACTTGGGACACCTGATGACCCTTTATTGTGTCTCATTAAAATAAAATAGACTAACTACCCATATCTGTCGTTAGATACTTTAGTGTGGACGCATAAATAGAAACAATGTCATAATCAAAATAAATACCTTATTGCTTTAACTTCGAGTCTTATGTCTCTCATTTCCATTTACTTATTCAAGCAAACGTGCAAATGAAACCCATTTTACAGCGAAGTCTTTCCAAACTGGAAATTTCCCCCCTAATAAAAACAAAAGATAGACAATCAACGCCTACTATAAAATTTAATTGAAGTAATTACAGCAATAATTTCAAGAACACTGTGTTAATGTGGATGGAAATTACACAGAAGCTTCAAGGCCCCATGCATAATGCTAAAGCAGATAGGACTACTAAATGAGATAACTAATGCCCATATAAGCAATTTAATGTCCCTAGTTATGTCCACAAAGTAATTAAATTTCAATCCCAGGTGTGTGTTTTGTTTTAAACGGGTCCGCCGTTGAAATGTACCAGATCTAGCTACAAAAGAGAAATAGAGCCGCGTGTTCCGTATTAAAGTTCATTATTTTTATTTGCTGGTGCGTTAAAAACTTGTGAAATGCATAAATAAATATAAAAAAGTACAGCGTGTATGATGAAAAATACCCCATGCGGGTTTCAGATTCAGACAGCTGTGTATACATTTCGGAAATATACACTGGAAAAAAAACATGTTAGTTCTGGCATGAGGCAGGATGAACTTTTATTATGAAAATTATTGTTTTTTTAAGTACCGCTTACACGGTCAAACGAATTTGTACAAACAATCATAAAAACCTACTCGTATTACGTTGCAAATATATTTATGTGCTCGAATTACCTGACTCAAAAGCTGTTTACAACACGTGGTTTTGCTTCCATCAAGCAACACCGAAAGAAATTCTCAATTAAAATAAAAATGGTTTGCGTTTATTACCTTTTAAAACCTGTATACTGAGTAATTTCCCTTTAGCATGGTAAATTAGCCCAATTTTATTTTATCAGCTGAACATCCCCGCGTCTTAAATTTTAGATTTTATTATTTTCTGCCAGAAGAAGAAATTTTATTTGACATCAGAAATTTGAACCAGCAGCATACTGCATCTCACATTACAAAACTGAAAACTTAATAGCTTTTCCTCACTCGTCTTCTTTTGACAATTTTCAACTTGCAATCTTAATATTATAATAATAAGAAACCGAAAGCAATAATCCTCGCAAGTACACACATCGTGTTAAGGCCGAAGCGTCGTTCAGAACCCGCCTACTTGAAAAGTGCCCCGGCTTAGCCAATTATTTTGGTACCTTAGATACTTGGAATAAGCAAGTGTTCCCCTTTGAGGAAGTCGATAATACTGATGGTGGTGTGTCTTGAATATTGGTTTCAGGGGTGGAACTCACTAGCGACAGACTATTGTAATTTTATGTTATTGTTTTTTAGTAAAAAAAATACAAAAAATAAAATTCTAACGATTGTTTTTAACACTGGACGGAGCTCTATTTGTAAACAATCCAATCAGAAGTTCCCCAAAAATCAAATTGTTATTCAGCTCTCTGACGTTTACTCCACTTAACACATTCCTCTTACTTCAAACCTAAGTAATCGTAGTATAACTTTGTAACATTACATGAATATATTTTCCTATTTAGTGAACTTTTTTTAAAAAAATCGCTAATGAGGAGATCGCGACTGTTGAATTTTGAAAAAATTTCTACAAATTAGCGCTATTTAGGACCCCTGGAACCCGAATGCTAGGTCAGTTTCAGACTTTATATATATATCTCATTTGTAGAAATTTTTTCAAAATTCAAAAGTCGCAATCTCCTCATTAGTGTTTTTTTTAAAGAAAATTCACTAAAAAGGAAAAGAGATTCATATATATATATATATATATATATATATATATATATATATATATATATATATATATATATATATATATATATAATGACGTCGGCGTATTCTTCATTGCTGAACTGCATTTTTGGCGAAATTTGTATCTTTTTGAGACTGACAAATGAGAATAATACTTAACTATGTGACAACTGTCAACAATAATAAATAAATATTTTGTTTTGGAGCATTATCTACTATTTATTTTATGGACAAAATGATGAAAATTGATGAAACTTCATGCCTCGATATCTCCGAAAAAAAGGCTGATCGGAAAAAAATCTTATTCTCCAGTTTTTGCTTATAATTCAATTTAGAACTTAGATTTTAATTTTTCGCCTTCTGGTATAAATCACCCTGTATACATACACTGGAATTGACCATAAGCGCTTATGAGGAATCCAGTGAAATTACATTGAAGTACATATTTTTTCCGGTTAAGCCGGGAGTACCATATACTTCGTTATTTGAAATGTAACAGCTCACATATATTTGCATTTTTATTTTCCGCATCGAATTCTAGATCAAATATTATAAAGGCATTATATGTCAAAAAAAGGACGTTTTCGAGTTAGTTCAACTTTTTCAGAAAATTAAAAAATATCACTGTGTATATATGATAACATATCTTTGCCCTCCTAATCAAAATAGTAGATAATGCCTTGGTGAGGAGACTAAGGAAGCTGGGTTCTAAGTAAAGTGCAGTTGATGTTTTCAGTAATTTATACAGAGCGTTCTATACTAAGTGCCCAACTGAAGCAACTTATTTCACTAAAGCAAGTTATTTCATACATAACTTCATAATTTCAAATAGAACACCCTATATATTTATACTCAATCTTATTGCACACTAAAATTTATTTAAAGTTTGCTAACACTTCCCCACGTCTTATCGTTTCCGAGATATATTGATTTTTACTTTATATTATGTTGCACATCTTCAGATATCTGGTTATACTTAAGCGCCTGTGACCAAAAATGTCAAAAATCGAGGAAAATTTAATTGAAACTTCCTAGTATGTTACATTGAAATATATTGAAGAGGAACGGTAAACACATTTCAAATTCCCCATAAAATTATATCTATGATTTGTTTACATTTGCTGGTTATTCTTTTTGTGAACAGCTTATAAAATTAATGCTCTCATTTATAATCAATTGTTTGTTTCTTTATTACTAATGTCAGTTTCATTATTTTACAACCACAGCAAATTTTACAAAATCGATTGAGACAAATGATTATTTCAGGTCAGGGAGTTTAGATTTATGGATTTTCATTATAACTGATTTGAGCATTTAAATATATAAGTTACAAGTTGATAATATCAGTGGCCTACTCGTTAATTCTTTGGGATGCTTAATCGAAGGTTCCGCGTACGATTCCGGGCAGGGTAATTAAAAATTTTCCACTTTTTTAGTACCGGGTGTCAAATTTACATACATATATACTTAAACTGACATCGATTTTCACCAAGTTGGATGTAGTGTAGAAGATCTCTTGTTAACAAAAGCTTCTTATAAGATTAATTACTTATTACTAGGTTAGATTAGATTACAATTTTGGACCTTTCCATAACAAGAAACTCACAAGCTGTTGAAATGAAACGTCCTAGAAAGTGCCAGTTAAAATTATTTGACATTTTATGTCATAGGCAACTAAGTATAATCAGATTCTTGAATATCTGCAACATGTAAAATAAAAATCAATATATCTCGGAAATCGTAAGAATATATATATCTATATATATATATATATATATATATATATATATATATATATATATATATATATATATATATATATATATATGTATATATATATATATATATATATATATATATATATATATATATATATATATATATATATATATATATATATACACTATATCAATTCTAGACCAAAAACCCATGTTATTTCTTACGGTGGTTCATTTTGCCTAAAGTTGTCCCTAGCTTTAAACTGCACATGCGCAAGGTTAGAACACTTCAGCTTACAGATAGACTGTTATTATCAACGGCACTGCGCGGTTTGCAACAGCCCTTGCCCTAAACACAAGAGCCAACCTGAACAGATTATCTGGTCTGTTTATGGCAAGAGCTGTCGCAAACCTCGCAGTGGCATTGATGATAACAGTCTATATGTAAACTTAAGTGTTCTGACCTTGAGTATGCGCAGTTTACAGTTGGGGATAACTTTTGCAAAACCTCCATAAGAAATGACATCGGTTTTTGAGCTAGAATCGACATAGTATGTCTACTGGTAAGATATAGGTAGAGAAAAGTGTTAACAAACTTTAAAGAAATTTTAATGTGCACGAAGTCTAAGTAGAAAAATATAGGGTATTCTATTTGAAATTGTGAAGTTATGTATGAAATAAATTGTTCTAGTTGGGGACTTGTGCGCCCCTGTGGCCGTGCGGGAAAGTCGATGACTTTCCAATACGGACTCGGGGGTCGACGGTTCGAGACTCACCGGCGGCGGATGATTTTTCAAATCACTGTCGTCGTTGATATCGAGCTCAAGGTGGAGGGTAGGTTAGTTTAGATGAGCACAAAGGGTCAGCAATGGCCTAATTGTCAGTAAGCATCTTACCTTTTTAGTATAGAATGCTCTATATAAATTACTGAAAACATCAACTCCGCTTTACTTAAAACCAGGCTTTCTTAGTATTCCTAAAATTTTCGAAGAAATCGAATTGACTCGAAAGCATCGCATTTTTGACATTTAATTTTCTTATAATATTTGATCTAGAATTCCATGCGGAATCTAAAAATGCAAAACCATATAGGGTATTCTAATTCAAATAACAAAGTGCAAAGTACTTCCAGTTAAATCGGGCGCACCATGTATTTCAGAGTCATTTCACTGGATTCCTCACGCTTATGTCCAAATTCACTATGTGAATACTGGACCTGTGATGAGCCCTGTAAAGTAAATTGGAGAACCTAAATCACCACAACACATCTTTTTAAAGATCTAACGATCGTTTCGCTAACAACGTTAGCTTCGTCAGATAATTTTTTTATATATCAACAACACACCACGAGAGCTTACAGCCTAAATACTATCGTCCCGTGGGTATCGACAAGGAGGAAGGAGGCAACTTGTTAATTCTGGACTTGAAGGTGTGGAGGTCCGGAGAAGAAGGAAAGACATGTGCCGACAAGGAATTCCACAACTCGGAAGTCCTCGAGACAAAAGAGCGGGCAGAACAAGATGTTCTATGTCTGGTGATCTGGACAGTAAAAGGGTGAATTCGCTCTGTTCCACTGGTAGATCTTTTGGGGGCAGCAGTTGGAGTAACTATGGAAGAAAACTCCTCTGAGCAGTGCCCGTACAGATATCTATAAAAGAGAGAGAGAGAGAGAGAGAGAGAGATCACAAACGGGACGTCGATTAGCAAGAAATGGCAGCCTTTGAGTGAGGGTAGGGTCACCGATGAGACGTACAGCCTCTTCTGAATGGAGTCCAGGATAGCAAGTGTAGAAGCGGCAGCGGCACCACAGACGTGGGGGCAGTATTCGAGGTGTGGCCTTATTTGTGAAGTATATTAGGTATAGAGATTAGCTGGTGAAAAATATTTGCGAGCCCGGAAGAGGAAACCTAATTTCTTAGCAGCCGCTTCTGCAATTGATGTGACATGTTGGTGCCAATTGAGATTTTGCTCCACAGAAATGCCAACAAGTCAAAGGACTCATTACTTTGAGTAACTTGGTTGTTCATTGTGATGAGTCTAGGGCTGGTGTCTCTTATGAGAAAGAAAGCAAGACCGAGATTTGGTGGGGTTGAATTGTACAAGATTTCTACTTCCCCAGTCTAATATTTTTTGTGGATTCACGGAGACAGAACCCTCTATGAGTCTGCGATCCTCATCTAATTGGACTAAAAAGACAGGCCTAGAATATTGTATACTTGAGTGGAGGGTGCTGTCGTCCGCGTAACTGTGAACTCGGTTGGATGTGCTAGATAGGAGGTCATTGATGTGGAGAAGAAACAAAGTAGGGGCTAAAGGTAAACCTCGAGGAATTCCTGAATTAACTGGATACAGTTTAGAGGAATGGCCATCCACGACAACAGAAATGCTCCGGTTGGGGAAGAAATTTGCTGTCCAGGTACAGAGTTTTGGTGGTGGGCCCTAGGCTGGAAGTTTATTAAGCAGCGCTACGTGCTAGACCTGGTCGAATGCCTCGGATATGTCTAGAGCGACAATCTGGGATTTACCGTGTAGTTCCATCGACTTGTTTCAAGAATGGGTGACAAAGAAAAGGAGGCCGGCACCCATACTGCCTGTCGTGGATTAGACTGTGTTTTTCAAGAAATTTTAGTAATTCGGTGTTTATATACTTTTCCATCACTTTAGAGACGGCTGAAAGGAGAGAAATAGGCCTGTAGTTGCTAGGAAGCGCTTTGGATCTTTTCTTGGGGACGTGTTGTACTCGAGCAGTCTTCCAGTTACCAGGTAATGTGCATCTATTGTAAGATGTCTGAGACAGACACGTCAGGACAGGAGCAAGTTTTGGTGCGCATTTTTTGAGACCAATTGGTTGGATCTAGTTAAGGCCAGAGGCTTTTCTGGTATTAAGAGAGCATGTTTCGTACATTTTTAGTTTTGAAAATTATATCCGTAATTTTATGCGTGACATTGGGTACTGTTGGTGGTTGAACATTTGGAGGTGGGTTGAGAGAAGAATTGCCGGCGAACAACGAGGCAAAAAGTTCAGCCTTGCTCAGGGCGGTAAAAACAATTTCATCCCCTGAGACAAGAGGTGGGAACGTACTCTTGCAGAAATTATTCCCAATAGGTTTAGCAAGAGTCCTGCCGTTGGAGCTTAAGAGGCATTTGTTTTTGAGGTGGTTATTAAACGATTTTTTTTCCTCAGAAAGAATGCGGACATAGCAGTTTCTTGCGTCGTTAAATGCTTGACGGTTTCCTTGACTGGGATTGTGTAGTAGCGTTTTGTGAGCTTTGACCTGTTCAAGTCTGGCTATGTCACAGGATTTAGAGAACCAGGGCTTTTGAGGGTCTGAAGAGGTTTTCTGTGTACGTGGAATAAATAATTCCCTGCCAGCTTGGATAATTTCAGTAACATTTTGTGAGATATTAGAGGGGTCAGGATAAAAGAAGCAGACAGACGCCCATGGAAATGAGGAAAAATAATGCGGCATTTCGTCCTAGTTCTCGGAGTTGTAGTACCAAACGATACGTGGGTGTGATGACTGTGTGACCTCGGATTGCATTGCGCAGGAAGCAGTGACCATGCCGTGGTCTGACCGACCAAGGGGGGCGGTGACTGATATTTTATAGCATTCATGTTTTGTAGTAAGAAGGAGATCCAAGGAATTTGAGCTGTGTGTTGGGATGCGAGGAAAGTAAGTAGGTTGCTGAACCATATTGGCTAAACAATTGCTGACTGCAAAGTCCTCCGCTGCTCTTCATTGTGGATCAGTTTTTGAAGATCCTAGCCATTCCTTATTATAAAGATTGAACTCACCAAGAATAGTGACATAGGAAGAAGGATATTCAGAAATCAGGTAGACGAAGAGCTGGACAAAGTTGTTGTCAGAAGGTGAACAGGAAATGCAAGAGATGAATTTAGTTGCAGCCCTGAGAGAGAGTTTTATCCACAGTGTGACTTTTCTTCCAGATTCTAAATTGGGGAGTCTGGTGCAGGGTAGATTTCTACGGAAGTATGCGCACACGCCTCCATGCAATCTAAAGGAAGTAAGAAGCTCATACACCGGGAAATGAAGGTGATTAGTGGCTGTTTTGGCACTGATTTGGGTTTCGGTGAGGAAGAAGAGTTGGGGCCTATTAGCCTGGAGGAAATGGTGGACGGATTTCAGGTTAGAATTTAGGCCACAGATGAAAAAATTAATAACTAAATTGCTGCTACAACTTTATTTATACAATAATTCTTAGGTAGACGAAAGAAATCGAAGGTAAAATTCTAGTTAGAGGCTCATCGTTTGTCTGCTGTGTCTCTATTGAACGGACGAGGTTGAGGAACAACCTTAATCCTCCAACTGACAAATTTATGAGTTTTTATCTAATTTAAAGGATAATTTTTATTTTTTAAATCCGTCACAAATATACTGATGAAGAGGTCTGCAATAAAAGGAGATAATAGATTGCCTATTGCCGTGCATTCAGTTTGTTGAAAAAACTCATTGTTAAATCGTTAAATATTTTGTTTTATACAAAGGCTAGTTAGAGTTAAATTATCCTTTAAATTAGATAAAATCTCATAAATTTGTCAGGTAGCGGATTAAGGTAGTTCGTCACCCTCTTCCGTTCAATAGAGACACTATAGAAAAACGATTCGCCTCCGACTACCATTTTACCTTCAGGTTCTTTCGCCTACCTAAGAATTATATAAATACAGTTGTAGCAGTAATTTAGAATTTTTTCATCCTTTGATGAAGCTAACGTTCTCAGCGAAACGATCGTTGGGTTTTTCAAAAGATGTGTTGTTGTGATCTGAGTTCTTCAAGCGTACTTATCTTATGTTTAAATGACCACGTGTGTGTGGGAACATAACCTCAACAAACAGCAAGCCGGACATACAACACATGGAGATCTTTCCTGACAGCAGCCATCTTAGAATATCTGACGTCATCTGACAATTGACAGCTGACAGTTGACAGTTGACAGCTGGCCGGTCAACGTCACACGGATGCGCATGACGTCACATGCATGCGCAGAAAAAAGTGGAGGGGAGTCGGCCAGGGTTCCCCCATATCTCCTCCAAATTCCGACTAGAAGATCATAAACTTCTGATGAACGCGACTCTATATATATATATATATATATATATATATATATATATATATATATATATATATATATATATATATATATATATATATATATATATATGACTTATAAAAATGGAAACTATTTTAAATTAAAGCTGGCCTTTAAAAGAAGGTACCTGAAAATATCATAAAATTACGTCATATGTTTTTACTTTCAGTGTGCAAAGACCTGTGCTCAGTTAACTACTTTCAGTAAAAATATCTAATTTCACAAAATTTTTTATATCCCGCCATATAAAAAGCTGCATCTATGTCAAACCTGACCCTTAAAGTAGAATTTTATAGCAAAAGTGCATTTAACTTTTATCCCAAATTACTTCTATGTTTTGTCGTAAAATCATATTGAATGATCTTCATATCCTCCAAATGGAACTAATAATATGAATGTTCGGAAAGCATTTTCATATAACTATAAAACTCAATATATATTTTGACAATGAGAGTTTACGGTATCAGTACCGCTTCCATGTGTTTGGAATAGCACATTTATCGAGATCGATCAAAAATTATAACAGTCTTGCAATTCAGCGTCTCATAAAACAACAGATTGTGTAGTTCTGTCGAGAGTCAACAGGGATGTTACAGTCTTTTCAATTCTGATAGAGAATATCAGAGTAATAAAAGTTAATATCTCATAAATACAGCGCATAACGCGAAGTACGTAGGATGAGACCGAATTTTGTAGCTCAGCAGACAAAATTTCAGCTGCAGTGAATGCACATATCATTTTATTAAAGCCGTCTACAGAAATATAATTTTCACCTAATTTCCATTCGTTTATTGAGTGAAACTGGAAGCAATAAAATTTGCCGAATGCCTGTGCTTCACGGCATACCTTATAGAGTGTCCCACAAACTCGGACTGTCTCTTATTTATACACTGTGTCTATAAAGTAACGCATAAATTCAATAAAATTGAAAGTCACCATTATTAAGGGAAATTCAACGATAGGTCAATTTTTGTTTTATAAAAATAACCTTTTATATAAAAATCTCACCACTATCGTTACACTTCCTCAAGGAGTAGCTACCCATTCCAAATTTTTGAACTGAATGGTGAGAAGTGTGATACATCCTTTTAAAGCTAATCCAATTCACTATTCAGTAACACCATCTTTTTTTTTGTGAAAATAAAATAGTAAGTAATAAAATTTTTACTATCAGTAACACCTAACATAAGTGGAGTCTATCAAGAATTACATAGTTCAGAATTATCTAATCAAATGTTCTAAATACCCGCCTTCTTGTGCCGGACAACATCCTAAAAGGTCAACAAATTCTTGTTGGACCCTATTTATAATCTCTAGAGAAATGTTGGTACATTCGGTCCTAATTCTTGTTTTTAATTCGTTGATAGTATCTGGTTTACATTTGAATGCCACATTCTTCAAATGATCTCACAGAAAAAAAAACTAAGGGAGCTAGGTCAGGTGATCTTTTTTCCCCTTAGGGCCCGTCCGCGCCTTTGCCGCCCTGATAGCACCGCGGCCTTCGGCTTATTTTGCATGTTCTTTGTCTTTTCAACTCCGCCCATTCCAAAATCACTGTGCCTTGAACTAGTCTGCACATCAATTGGTAGGGTGAAGTTTTATATTGCTCTGTCTCCGATCTAGACTGTCCGTAGATATTTTGCCGTCCAGAGCTTTACGCTCGCACAGCGAGAGTCTGCATTCCAGATCCCCCTCGAACCCCCCAGGTGATCTTGTTGGCCACTCGATTGCACCACGCCTGCCAATTCATCTGTTAGAAAAGTGTTGATCCAGATGCTGTCGAACATTAACATCATAATGCGCGGAGGATCATCTTGTTAATACCACCAATTATGATTTACCATACCAGCATTGTCTCCATAAGAAAATAAGGTCAATAACGTCGGAATGAGATATCACTGTAAAAATTGTAGATATCGCGATCCATGTATAGTTCCATCGAAAAGTAGGGACCCATAATCCTATTCCTAACAATTTCCGCTCAAACATTTACTTTTGTGGATATTGAGTGTGATTCTGTCGTATCCACCTTAGATTTACCCTTGTCCGATATCTGCAGGTTTGACGGCTAACTTCTCCATGTAGTGTAAAAGTAGATTCGTCCGAAAACAGAATATTCGGTACTTGCAAAGAACTATCAATATATTTATCCATTAATGTTGCACAAAACTGTATACTTCGGTCTGGATCATCATAGGATAACTCCTGCAAAAGCTGTGTTTTATAAGGATGAAGCTTTTCAAGTTTTAATACTTTATGTACCGTCTGAACTGTAATTCCATTGTCTTAGCCAATTTATCGAACATTACTGTGGGGATTCTCTTCCACTGACAATAGGTTGTTTAATTTCACTTTTTACCTATAGACCGGCGACCTGTTTTTGGCAAATGTTCAATGCTAGACGCTTCTCTAAATTTCTTGTCTACTCGACTCACTGTTGACTGATTGATAGACATATCCGGATATTTAGCACTAAACAGAATAGTAGTGATTGAAACAAGTAAAAAAAAACCTGGACGCAGCCAGTGCGTTATGGTAGTGAATTTTCATAAAAATGTTTTTAATAGCAAATATGCGTGTATTTTTTTAAGAAAGCAGGCATCAAATTTGGTTACCAGTATAACCTATATTAGTAAAAACAATATTCCATGTTTCATCAAAATAACTTTATTCGTTGAAAATGTAGAAAAACTACCAAAAGTAAACTTAAAGTGTTCCCGAAAAAACTCGTTTCTTGGTAAACCTTATAGGTCAATAGCAAATTGAGCTATTCAAATATGAAGCATTTGATCAAAATTCGCTACCATAACGCACTTGCTGCGTCCATAATTTCTTTTCTTACAAACATTCATTATATTTCGATGGAAAATGCAAAAATGCAATAACATAAGGCGTGTTTGATTAAAAAAAAATAGAATTTGTATCAGCAACGACTTATGGGCCATCCTGTGATTGTAGAAATATTTTTTTAAGATGTAGCTCAAATGTATACAATTTTTTTATATCTTGTATAATAACGGATATATTGAGCTTTATAGATTTTTTACGAAAATTCGACAAAAATTATATACCATTAAACGATAAACTCTATAGCTAAGACTACTGCCAAGCATCAGAGAAAGGGTCTATTGGAAATGATTTTCCTGGAAACATTTTAGTAAAATGAAGGACAATGACGGTTGAAACTAAGAGACTTCAGGGTTTGCAAAACATTCTTCCTGAGAAATTTTATTTCCATAGCCCGCATTAAATTCAAGTTATTTGCCTAAATATTGCCAATTTTTACGTTTTAAATCGCAACTTTGACGTTTTGAGGAAAACCACAATTTATTTTTATTTAAATGCCTATAACTTTTTTGTCTTGTGACCTACAGAGCTAAATTTTGGTAGGTAACTTACCTATATTGAAATAAACCCGTGTACCAACCCTCACTTTGTTAATTCGGGAGATATAATTTTTTTTCGAAAAAAACACAAAATTTTCTGGGAAAACCTGGGCCGATTTTCCTGACTAACAAACTTATTCAAGCCATTTGCAAAAGGAAGGTATTCACCAAATTTAATGAAAATCGGCCTATTATTTTTTGAGTTATCGGTGTGATTTATATATATATATATATATATATATATATATATATATATATATATATAATATATATATATATATATATATATATATATATATATATATATATATATATATATATACATATATATATATATATATATATATATATATATTTATATATATATTCACTACTACATAATTATGTAAATTCTAGTGAATTCTGAAACTAATCTAGAAAGCTAGACTGAAGTTAACGAAGAACTAAAAAATGTATTCAAGTTATTTGCTAAGAAAAGTAAATTTACTATTGAATTAGATTGAATCACTTAGAAAAGAAGTTAATATTTTAAAGCCTTCCAACGTTGACTTAATCAGACTTCTAACTGATTCAGGCAGATACACAATGGTAAATGGTAATATAATTTGCGTCAGTCTACAACTTTAAATGAAAATATTATGTAAGAAAAGTACGAAATGAATGATTCATCAGATTCTGTCTTTTTAATAGACAATATTTCACAGTTTTCAAGTGATGATAAGCTTTTTTGTATTCTAAGCGTGAATTGAAGTCTCCGTGGTGACAGATTTTTTTTTCAATCCTTATATCAGTTTTTAGTCCACTCTAACTATATTTGATCATGTTATACAGGGGTGGACCTGAGCGAAATGTACAGGATGTTTGTTGTTTATGAGCAAACTGTGTAAATATATTGTATATATTTTATTACATGGTTACTAAATATGCTCACTTTACAATTATTTATAACTGTAAAGTAGGCTGGGCCGAATTTTTTTTTAATTATTCAACGGGTAGTGAAAAAAACTTATCTTAAATGTAGTATGGTGATGTTTAGTTGCAAGTAGTTAGCATTTTTCATTATCTAATGACGCTAACTTTGTTAGTGAAACGATCGTCAGGTCTTTAAAAAGATGTATTGTAGTGATTGGGGTTCTTCAAGTGTACTTATTAGGTGATAATGCCTATAAAAAAATTAAATTTTTAAATAAAATCTAGCCGCGCTCCAGGTGGGTGAAGAAGGTATTTTTTATTTATATTTAATTTGAGCCCGGGTAGCTAAAAATGACAACTTTATTATTTCTTACTGCGTAAAAAAACTTGTACTTCATCTTTTAAATTTTAGCCGCGTCACCTAATTTATATATAAATATACCAAAAATTGCAACGGCGGTTTTAGAAGATATTAGCTTAATATCAGCTGATGAACAAGGCAAGTTCGTATATAAGAATAAAATACGGAGAAAAGTTGGGAAGAACGTAAATCAAATAAGAGAGGGGCAGTCCGGATTAACAAGTATTGATGGCATATATTTTAATGGGCGTAAGGACCAGACCATGACTTACTATGACGTCGGGTAGTGGTAGCGGAGCAGCATATTGCTACTTTAGTGCCACCAGTAAAAGCAACTGATATAGCAAACGGACTAATGTGTTTTATAAAAGAAAACAACATGGACACAATAAAATTAACTGTGATTTGGTGCGCCGGTACAAATGTAAACACGGGTTGGAAAGGAGGCGTCATCAGTTTAGTTGAAACTCAACTGTACTGGTACACTGCAATGGAGCATGTGTCTTTTGCATGCTAATGAGTTTCCACTAAGCCATTGAATGGAAGATGGTGCTGATGGTGTTACAAAAGGACCCGATTATCTTTCAGGATCAATAGGGTCGCTACTTGGCGATTGCGAAAAGGCTCCCATTGTAGACTTCTTGCAAGTGGAAACTGGGCTTATCCTAAGTCTAATCACAGATCAACAATACTTGTATCCCATTTGTAAGGCCATAAAAAGTGGTAACTGCTCAGAAAATCTTGCCTCCTGAAACTCAGTAAAACTATGTCCCGCCAGATGGTTAACTACCTCAAATCCAATTCTGTGGCTCTAAATTTCTACAAAGAAGCAATCTAAAACACTACTTGTACTAGTTGAATATATCGTAATGTTTATGCACCATTATAATTTAAAATAAAAGCAAATCCGTATATATCTACAGGACGGAGAACGAAATTTGTGAAATAGAATACGGGCTACTAGACATTTTCCTAGAAGTCATATTAGACAATGTACATTTTGCCAGGTAGAAAATATGTTAGTAACTATGTTGGCGGATAAGCGGTCGCGTGTCAGAGGACTTGCTATAAAAAATTTAAAAGCAAGACAAAATGTACAAAAGACTATCAGATTTTTTAGAGTTCTAAAACTACATTTTGCAGCTGAGAATTACATTGACCTGATTGAACGGCTTGAAGCTGTTACTAAACCTCCACTGACAATGCATATTTTGGATGGACAGCTTTTTCGCATAATACAGGATCAAAAAACAACCTTTAAAAGTTTTCCTTTTCATACCCAGGTACTGGAGAGGACTGTGAAAATAATCCCAGATACTTGTTGAGCAGTATGTAGACCAAAAGCACGTGATGGATACATGCATACCTAGTTTTGTAAATAAAAGTCAATAATCTAATGCAAAAACACAATAAAAAGAAATGAGAAAATAATGGAAGGGGAGGTGGGTGGATTTCGAGGTGTGACCACCTCCCCGTGGAGTTCTGAGTTGGTCTAGTACAAGCAGTAGAATATATATTACACATATTTTAACTACCACAAGTATTTATGAGACGAAATTTACATAAGCCTCAAGCCAGAGTCTATCTCTATTCCCAAGTATTTCACCGAATCTGTCGCCTGTATTTCTACAACCTGGGCCTGCGTTTCCACTTCCAGCTTATCATAATTTGATCCGTATTTTTCAGAGTGCCTGAAAAGCATAACGTTGGTTTTGAAAAAATTGATTGGTAATTTCTTTTCATTACTACTATAATATCATATTTTCTTAAAATCTTTCTGTATTACATTTTTCAAACTAAGCCAAGTTTCCCCGGAATATACGAGCGCCATGTCATCTGCGCAGCTAATGATTTTCTCCCTTGTTAAAAGATTTGGGCCCAAAACCGTTTCCTGCGCAACACCATACTTAACCTCCCTAGGCTGACTCCTGACCCTGCCTACAGCCACATTCTGCAGCATCCCACTTAGGTAGCTTTTTATTAAAGTATGAACTGGTCCCCTGATGCCCAGTCTCCACATAGTATCCAGTAATTCATCGTGAGAAACAGTGTCAAAAGCCTTGGTCAGATCTTCAAATACATACGCCACAGGAACTCCCAAATCCATTTTACCATTTTACCATATATGTCTCCAATCAAATCGGCAATAGCGTCCTGTGTTGACTTATTTTCTCTCAGCCGATACTGCCTTTCCGAAAGTTTCTAATATTTTTCTGCAAAGGCTGCGAATTTGATTTTTAATATTTTCTCAAATATTTCAGCAAAGCTTGACATAAACGAGATAGGCCTATAATTAGAAAGCTTTGATTTCGCCCCGGCCTTATGCATGGGTTCAATTATACTTCTCTTTAATGCTGTTGGAAAGAAATCCTGCTCCATGCAAACATTTAGAAGGCAGGTATTATAAATAAATAATTTTTACCTGCCCCGAGTAAAAAATAACGTAAAATAAAAAATTTATTTTTAACCTCCCTGAGGCGCGGCTAAATATTAATAAAAAAATCCCATGTTTTATATACGTTATGGGGTACACCCAAGACACCTTTTTTTCAATACTCCTCCAAAAAAGCAACAAAAAATTTGTTTTGTCGCTCTTTTCGGACCACCCTACGGTACAGAGTGTGCCAAGAAAGCAGGCCAGTATAAAGTTGTTTTCTTTTATGAAACGCCTTATGTATTATTCGATTTTTCAATTATACGTTTAAGTCTAAAACTTTTAAATTATAGGCTCGTCATGTGTAAAGTTCATAGTTTTTGAATTTTATTCACAAATTCACATTTACATAGAAGCATCATTTTATTATTAATTACTGTCCTGCATTTTTCTAGGTAAACTTTTATATTTTGGTCGAGGGAAAACCAAATTTTCTGAGTAATTGGGACAAAGCTACAGGATGTTTAAAATATATGTTCAAACCATGGAAACTAGAAATTTAAAAAGCCTACTTTTTTCAAGTGGAGCACCTTATATATTTTCACGTTATGTTAAAGAGAATAAAAAACTCTGGACGCAGCAAGTGCGTTATGGTAGTGAATTTTCATAAAACTATTTTTTAATAGCAATAATGTGTTTTTTTAAGAAAGGGGGCATCAAATTTGGTTACCAGTATAATCTATATAGTAAAAACAATGTGCCACGTTTCATCAAAATAACTTTATTGTTTGAAAATGTACAAAAATTTCCGAAAGTAAACTTAAAGTGTTCCCGAAAAAATTCGTTTCTTGGTCAACCTTATAGGTTAATAGCAAATTGAGCTATTCAAATATTAAGAATTTGATCACAATTCGCTACCATAACGCACTTACTGCGTCCAGAATTTTTTTTCTTACAAACATGCATTATATTTCGATGGAAAATGCAAAAATGCAATAACATAAGGCGTGTTTGATTAAAAAAAAGAAAATTTTTATCACCAACGCCTTATGAGCCACCCTGTGATTGTAGAAATAATTTTTTAAGATGTAGCTCAAGACACCCTATATTTAATATATACAATTTTTTTTTCATATCTTGTATAATGACAGATATATTGAGCTTTATTGATTTTTATACGAAAATTCTACAACAATTATATACTATTAAACGATAAACTCAATAGCTAAGACTACTGCCAAGCATCAGAGAAAGGGTCTATTTGAAATGAATTTTCTGGAAACATTTTATTAAAATGAAGGACAATGACGGTTGAAACTAAGACTTCAGGGTTTGTAAAACATTCTTCTTGAGACACTTTATTTCCATAGCCCGTATTATATTCAAGTTCTTTTCCTAAATGTTGCCAATTTTGGCGTTTAAATTGCAACTTTGACGTTTTGTGAAAAACCTCAATTTATTTTTCTTTAAATGCCTATAACTTTGTATTTTGACCTACAAAGCTTAATTTTGGTATGTTGCTTACCTATAAGGACGTAAACCCGCGCACCAAATTTGGTTGCCCTTACTTTGTTAGTTCCGGAGATATACATTTTTTTTGAAAGAAAACACAAAATTTTCCGGGAAAACCTGGACAGATTTTCCTGGCTAACGAACTTATCCAAGCCATTTGCAAAAGCAAGGTAATCACCAAATTTAATCAAAATCAGCCCATTATTTTTTGAGTTATCGGTGTGATACATATATATATATATATATATATATATATATATATATATATATATATATATATATATATATATATATATATATATATATATATATATATATATATATATATATATATATATATATATATATATATATATATATATATATATATATATATATATAAACATATAAAAATTTTAATTGACCCCGGAAATGTGTTCTGGGGGGCCTAATTAGCGCTCATTTGAAGAAATTTTTTCAAAATTCAAAAGTCGGGATCTCCTCATTAGTGAATTTTTTTTAAGAAAATTCACTAAAAATCCCAGAATTTTATTAGAGCATGTTTTATACCTATATCTTCTTGGTTTTGAGTTTTTCGCTATTATATTTTATTTAAACTGATGATATTTCTTATTAATATCCGGATAAAGCCAAAAAATATCTTGCTGTCCCAAAGTTATACTAAAGGTTCAAGAATTCATTACCAGGGTCAATTTAAATTTTATACGACCCCCTTTGATGAAACTTAGATTAGTTTTTGTGTAAATCGCTTAGATAAGTTCTCCACTGTGGAAAATTTAACCAGTTTTTTTTTAGGAAAAAGTTAAGTTTCCGGTTGGAAACTGGAAACCTTTAGTGTTTGTAGAAAATTGAACTAGTCATTTTTTTTACCTTCCCAAGAAGCTAAACGTGCATAAAAGATATTAGCTTTTTGTATCAAACAAAGGGTTTCTTAACTTTTTTTATCCTCTTAAATTTCATAACTGTTTAACGATTTTTTAAATAAAAACTGATTCTCTAAAGATTCGCTACCATCAGTCACTTGCTGCGTCTAAACTTTCTTTAGTTGGAAGTTGGTAACAAAATTCATTTATTATTGCGTTAAAAGCTTATATGGGGTTAAAATTTAAAAATTGTTACGAACAAAACTACTTTGGAAGCGCCTAAATAAACTGATCCGATAATATATTTTTTACTGCGTTATTCGTTGCTCAAGAAGGTTGATATTATCGATTAATTTGATGTGATATTTGCTTTCGCTTATTATTCCTATATTAGCATTATTATAACTATTGTTACTTCTATTCTTTTTGGTATCAAAATGGATCATCAAGAGGCCATCAGAAAGCATCCCCGTTCCCTACACTAGTGCCTCAATGTCACCTCATTTGTAAACTGTTTTCTTCAAAAAGATTCAGATTTTCCGAATCCAAATTTTTTTTTCTAATTACTATCTTCTCTATTATTTTTAATATTTTTTTAAACAACGTGTAAAAATTAAAGCGGACGTCGGTTATAGGCTCTATGGGTCTCAGTTCGCTCTCGGCAGAAAACAATTTTTGCAAGTCTCAAAGTTCTAAGCTTGTCATAAACGAATGTTTTAAATGCAAATTCGCAAAGAAAAGTGGATTTTCCAGGTATTCAAAAGTCTCCAATCTTCTCATAAGCGAATTTTTGTGCGATTTGTTCTACAAAAATTGTCAATTTGTGTTTTGCTCGGACACACTAAAGTTTTCAACAATGCACATTTTTGCATTAACTTTACGTTTATTTCACTACTACTTTTCAAATATGTCGTCACCGACATTTTTTTTTAATGACAGCCCCCTTTTTAGCGAATGTTTATTTAAAAAAATTCGCTCATAGAGTGGTATCGACAGTGAGGCTTTGCAAAATTTTTTTCAAATAAGCGTGAACTTGGGCTCCTAGGACCCGAAACCAAGGTCTGTTTGAATTTTTATATGTTATATATATATATATATATATATATATATATATATATATATATATATATATATATATATATATATATATATATATATATATATATATATATATATATATATATATAAAGATTTCCGCGGTCTTTAATGTGAAGACATACTTGGTTCTCGGATTGAACCGCGTCCAGAATTTATGAAAAATCGACGTTTATGCTCCTGCTTTGAAGCCATTTTCAAGAGGTAAAAGAAATATGTATGGACACTCTAAGGCCTCAATCTGCCTACTCCTTATAGAGGTGGACAAAGGTGGGTAAAGGAAATATGTAAGGACACTCTAAAGCCTCAATCTGCCTACTCCTTAGAGTAGTGGACAAAGGTGGGTAAAGGAAATATGTAAGGACACTCTAAGGCCCCAATTTGCCTACTTCGTAGAGTGGTGGACAAAGGTGGGTAAAGGAAATATGTAAGGACACTCTAAGGTCTCAATCTTCCTACTCCTTAGAGTGGTGGACAAAGGTGGGTAAAGGAAATATGTAAGGACACTCTAAGGCCTCAATCTGCCTACTCCTTAGAGTGGTGGACAAATGTGGAAAAAGGAAATATGTAAGGAAACTCTAAGGCCTCAATCTGCCTACCCCTTAGAGCATTGGACAAAGGTGGGTTGGGTTGTTCTAGCTCGATTAACGGGCCTCAATCTGCCTACTCCCCAAATCTTGCCGGAGATCTTCTGTGAGGTCTCAGTGTGTTCAACCCTAGGCCTCAGAGAGATCTGACCCACCTTTGTCCACCACTCTAAGGATTAGGCAGGCAGATTGAGGCCTTAGAGTGTCCTTATATATTTTCTTTACCTCTTGGAAATGGCTCCAAAACAGAAGCCGAAACGTCTGGTTTTCATAAATTCTGGACGCGGAACCGAGAACCAAGTATGTCTCATATATACATATATATATATATATATATATATATATATATATATATATATATATATATATATATATATATATATATATATATATATATATATATATATATATGTATGTATGTGTCCACATGATAACTGAAAAAGTTATTAACCGATTTTAATGAAACTAGGCAAGCGCATCTTTATTTTATTACTGGCTTGGAAGAGTTCGTTAGCCAGCTGTGTGTGACCAGTTTTTATTAAAAAAAACATTCCCAAAAAAATTTTATCTCAAAAAACAACAAAGTTATTTTGTTGAAACATGGTTGGTATGTTGCCCACGTAAATATCTTACCACGTACCGAAACTCAACTTTCTAAGTTTATATAAAATTGAGTTATGCAAATTTGATGCATTTAATCAAAATTCGCTACCATAACGCACTGGCTGCGTACCGACATTTTTTTATTTTGATAGATCATTGAATTGTCTACACGGTAAATGTTAATAAACACGGTAAATCTTAATACCCCACAGCGTTAAGCTTTCGAACAAACTTTGTTAATAATTACAGAGTGGAAAACATAAACTGTCTTCATAACAACAATCAAAAGATACAGGCTCTTATTCAAGGAATTAAATTATTATTTTCTTTAAATATAAGTTTCGATACTCAATCCAACGACTTCTCGACAATAGGAAAATCTGTTGACACATTCCTCTGGTATTGGAATGACGTCAGGGCTCGACTCATTCTATACCTAATTCGATTTTTCAAATATCCTATATTATTTGGTTTCTTAACACAAATTTATGGTTTTAGATACCCCAATAAAAATATCCAACGGGGCAAGATCTGGGTATCTAAGGGGCCATTCTGTTGGCCTCCGCCTACCGATTCACGTGCTAGGAAAGCAGTCATTTAAATATTCGCGAACAGTATGTGCAAAGTGCGGACGTGCACTGTCTTGCTAAAACCAAATATCACTGCTAGGTAAATCAAGATCGCCTTTATTTGAAAAATTTGCAGCAAGTGCAGCAAGCGTAAGCTCATTCTTTAGAAAACTATGATTTCGCTGTCTAGCGAGATTTTGGTCGAAGAATAAAGGACTTTTGATTCTATCGTGGTCTATTCCTGCCCACGCTAACTTTACGAAGGTGTTGTGTATCTGCTTCAGTCCTACAGTGAGGATCCTCTCTACACCAATATCTGTAATTAGTGAATTTTCGTAGAAAAAATTATATATATATATATATATATATATATATATATATATATATATATATATATATATATATATATATATATATATATATATATATATTTGTGTGTGTGTGTGTGTTTGTATCACACCGATAACTCAAAAAACAATAGGCCGATGTTGATAAAATTTGGCAGGTACCTTAATTCTGTAAATGGCTTGGACAAGTTCGTTAGTCAGGAAAATCTGACAAGGTTTTCCAGGAAAATGTTGAGGTTTAATTCGAAAAAAATTTGTATCTCAAAAAATAAAAAAGCTATGATAACCAAATTTGGTAGGTAGGTTAACGATATAAAAGGTAAACTATACGCCAAAATTTAAATTTATGTGCTACAAGAAAAAAAGTTATAATAAAATATTTTGTGCCAGATCATTTCTATGAAAATTCACTACTATAACGCACATGCTGTGTCCAGGCTTTTTTGTTTATTAACTTTGTTATTTAGTCAACATGATGCTTCCGAAAAAATAACTTGGAGAATAAAGTTTGGATTACGATTGCAATAATCTTTGATTATTTCACAAAAGTGCATTCGTCGGTCAAGGTCATCTTCATTAAGTTCGTGCAGCACCTGTATTTTGTGAGGATCGTAATTTTATAATTTTAAGGCACGTAATTCTGATCGCTAAGGAATCGAGTAGTCTTCTGCAATTGCTCGAGGTTCAACATGAGGATTCTCACCTACACGTAATAAAATATCAAGTGTTACGTCTCTATAAATTTTCTTAGGACGCCCTACACTTTGCATGTGTTTAAAATATCCTGTTCCTCTTAATTTCTTCTCGATTTTACTGACAGTAGATGGCTGTCACGTCTATCTGGATATTCCTCATTAAACAATCGTTTTATCACGGCAGCGAACAAGAATTAAAATTTCTATACGCTGGGTTTCACTTAAATGTGCCATACTTAATTCACTTTCAAAATTGATTTGTGTTATTAGGAACAACGTTTAGTGACAATGACGTACACCTGATTCTTCTGTATTATTAGTTTGTACCTACTTGTAGATACAATTTTGAACAATTTGTTTACTTATAAATATAATCTTATCTCATTCGCTATCTTTTGATTGTTGTTTTGAATAGAGTTTACGTTTTCTACACTTTAAATGACTTTTGTTCAAAAATCTAACAATGTTAGGTATCCAATTCAATTATTTATCAGAATAAAGAAAAATCGTGGTTTTTGCTTCAAAAAAAATGCCGAAAACGTCATATTTCAAAAGGAGGAGTGGAAGAAGCGTGAATTTTATGCAAAAATATGTGTTTCGGAAAACTACAGTACACGTGCCGAGCATTTCGTCAAAACACAAATCGCTCAAATTTGAATAATTGTTTCCATAAATTTGCATTGTATATGCATATGTATATATAGGGTGGCGCATTGAAAACGAAACAGACCGATTTGCGTCCAGATAACTTTTTTTAAGAAACGCTGAAACACGTAAATTTTAATTTTGAGGGGACATGTTTTGACATAAAACTCAACTCTGTCACATCAGCGCCTTAAGGGTGGTGATAACAACCCTTATATTTTAAATAGGGGATATGGGTCGAGTGTTACATCATTTGAAAGCTCTTTCTTTTCTGAATTCAGGACACTAATTTTTTTGGAAGTTCTATCAACTAGTTTAAAAATTATTCACAGTTAAAAATGCAAAAAGGCATTTCACTAATTCCGATCAGAAATTTCTTATCCGAATGAGAGAAATGCGGTTTATTATTTCAGCTTATCGGTCGGTTTGATACTTGATAGTACTACCGAAAATTAATTTCATAATGGTGTATTCTGTAAAAGAAAAAGTTGAAATAATTACTCTTTTTTTTCAAGACCTATGACTGTGCCAACCGTACCGCAAATTTGTTTAATGAACGACATCCGAACAGGCATGTTAACAGAAAATACATTCTGGAGTTAGTTGCAAAATTTAGACAAAGTGGTTCAGTAGCCAACAAAAAACGAGATCCTGAACGTGTATTTCCGGTTAGAAATGAGACTACTGAGATTAAAGTTTTAGGACAAATTGCTGCAGACCCAACTTTGAGCACAAGAAAATTGGCCACTGTTTCAAATATCAAAAGAAGAACATTTTAGCGAATATTGAAGCGTCATAAATTTCACCCTTATAAAATTCATCTTGTACAACAACTGAATGAAGATGATTTTGATCGGCGGCTGGAGTTTTGTGAAGTTATGACTGCACGAGTAGCTGATAACGGGAACTTTCTGTTCAATATCCGTTTTTCAGGCGAGTGTACGTTTTTATTAAACTCTACAGTCAATCTTTATAATTGTCGTTATTGGGCAGATAATAATCCAAGAAATTTTCACGGAGTCAACACTCAAACTCCAAAGAGATTGAATGTCTGGACTGGCATTTTTGGAGACCGTTTAATCGGACCAATTTTTCTTGATGGCAATTTGAGTGGCGAAACGTATTTTGAGTTACTAGAAGATATCGTTTACCTTCTAGTGATTGACATTGTTAAAAATGATGATCGCTATCAAGAAAAGCAATTAGTGTTTCAACAAGATGGAGCTCCCTGGCATTTTTCACAACGTGTTAGGGAGTTTTTGAACAGAGAGTTTCCAGGACAATGGATTGGGCGTAGAGGTGCTCTTGAGTAACCCTCTATATCACCGGATTTAACTCCTGTAGACTCCTTTCTATGGGACCATTTAAAGAGTAGAATTTACGCAACAGAACCGGAGTCTCTGGAAGAATTACGACGACGCATTGTTAAGAATGCCGTCTAATAACTCCACAAATGCTCCAGAATGTCAGAGCTCGTTTTGAACAAAATTTGTACTTTTGTATGGAAGCTGGTGGTCAAAAATTTGAACAATTACTCAACTGAATAAACATTTTTGAACGTTTGGTTTCGTTTTTTTGTTTTTCTTAACGAAAAATTGACTAATTAGTGCATTTCTTAACACAATGAATGAAATACGTTCGTGCAACTCCAACTGTCAATAATTTTTAAACGAGTTGATAAAAGTTCCAAAAAAATTAGTGTGCTAAATTCAGAAAAGAAAGAGCTTTTAAATGATGTAACACTAGACTCATATTCCCTATTTAAAATATAAGGGTTGCTATCACCACCCTTAAAGGGTTGATGTGACAAAGTTCAGTTTTATGTCAAAATATATCCCCCTCAATATTAAAATTTACGTGTTTCAGCGTTTCTTAAAAAAATCTTTGGACGTAAATCGGTCTGTTTCGTGTTCAATGCGCCACCCTGTATATTCAACTTTAAGAGAGAACAATGACTTTAGTTATAAACTTCTGTTAGGTTTACCCTTGTTCGTTCGATCGTATTGTTTTTTAACAAATATAATACTTATACAAGCTGTCGTAAGCTGCAATAAATTTTTTCGGTATAAAGTTGTTCGGAACGGAAGTTTTATTTTTACACCCTGTATATAAATGGTGAAAATGTCAAAAGAAAAAATATAGCGTCATTATTATTGTCTCTGGATTCTGATATAAAGTTTTTCAACTGAAAGAACAAAGATAATGTTCTTTGCTTACTTTTAAGAGCTTTGTCGCAGTATTTGCTTAGGCAGATTTTCATATATGCATCAAATCCGATCATGTGTCCTCTCAAGATCTTGTGTACTCTGGTTTAGATATTCAGACTCGGATGATATTTTACATTTTGTACTTACAGAAATACTCGTTTGAAATTTTGATCTTTTAAGAAAGTTTGAGCACCCAAATATTTTAAACCCAGATATACATTCCATTTTCGCACAATCCTATAGAGTGTTTACCGTGGGCTCTTGTATTTCCCCTAAAAAATACGGGAATCTTATGCAATATACCTTACCTAAGCATGCTGAAATATGTTATTAGATAATTTAGAGTTTATGTACAGAATTACAATAATATTTCGTAAGGACTTAACAAGAGATGGTTTATTAAACAAATGAATAGTCATTTATCAGTCTAAAGGTAAACTTAAAAAAAGTCTGGACGCAGAAAGTGCATTATGGTAGTGAATTTATATATAAATGATCCAGCACTAAACATTTTTTTTATTAAATGCTTATAACTTATTTTATTGCCACATATAGATCTTAAATTTGGCACGTGGTTTACCTTTCATCATGCATGTAAACCTACGTGTCAAATTTAGTCACCATAGCTTTGTTATTTTCAGAGAAAAAACATTTTTTTGAAAGAAAGCTCAAAGCTTTCCTGAAAAACTTGGTTCGATTTTCCTGGCCAGTGAACTTGTCCCAGCCACTTACAGAATTTTAACAAAATCGGCTCATTACTTTTTCAGTTCTAAGTGTGATATATATATATATATATATATATATATATATATATATATATATATATATATATATATATATATATATATATATATATATATATCAATATCAATATAAAAAATTATGAGCCGATTTTGATAACATTTTGTAAATGGCTTGGATGCCAGAAAAATCGAACCAGGTTTTCCGGGAAGGCTTTGAGTCTCCTTCCAAAAAACAAGACCACGACGTGCCAAATTTAAGATCTATATGTGGCAATAAAAAAGTTATAAGCATTTAATTTCATTTTTATATATATATATATATATATATATATATATATATATATATATATATATATATATATATATATATATATATATATATACTTGATTAATATTATTTAGTATTTTTAACAGCAAGTCTGTTCATGTATGGTTTACTG
This sequence comes from Tillus elongatus, assembly GCA_964006375.1. Classification (NCBI taxonomy): domain Eukaryota; kingdom Metazoa; phylum Arthropoda; class Insecta; order Coleoptera; family Cleridae; genus Tillus; species Tillus elongatus. Next base: position 101,997,622 of record OZ023269.1, on the reverse strand, counting down.
TTATTGATTGTTAAAAAAATAAATTAAAACATAATAAAATATTACTTTTATTTTGTATAGATATCAAAATTTTGTAATGTACGTAAACAAATTGAGGTCCGATTATTTAAACTTCTAATTTACGGTTTTAAGAATGTGTATTGTGTAACATGTAACAAATATGTACCTGTTTGGGCAGATTACCGACAAACATATTTGGTATGGCTTCATTCCATGCGATGTCGAATATCGTCAACAACATAACCTTAACATACCTACACTTTTAACTTTCTTAATTTATTTGAAGAAGGTAAACACTGGTCGAACTTGGAAAATGCAGAATATACATACAAAATAACCGTCAAAAGGGAATTGAGCGCCAATGGACTAAACTGTCAATTGTCAAATGATTTAGTAACTAGTGTTTTTTTTTGGTTACTTTTTGACTGCCAACTCATGAAATCATATTCCACTAAGAGAGAGACAGAATTCGATCACGTGGGGTTCGGGAACTAATGAAAGCCCTGTATATATATTGCGCTCACTTGAAGAAATGTATGCTACCAAAATTTACTAATAACGAAAGATATAATGTCTTTTATCATCACATTTGTTCTGTTATCTATAGAAGATACAATAATTAGGCTGAAGGAACAGGCGACAGGAATCTAAATAAATTTACAAAAGTTCTACAGTATAAGACCCAAAGATGCCATAGTGCTGAGGGGACAAAAAAAAAGAATGCTGTGTTTACTCGATAGTGTGATAAAATAGATCAATATGACTAGAACACAAGTCAAGTAAGGATGCCACAACAAAAATGGATATAAATCTAAACCAGTCACTTGAACAAGAATAAATGTTTAGGTACTTTAAGAGTATTAGTATTACAAACAACGGTAGATGAAACAAAGAAATGAGAAGGGCAGACGCCACACCCAGCGTTCAGAGAAAGTCAGTATTTGGCCAGGGATTGTTGGCATCATGTTATAGAGGCAGAATATGACTATAGCGAAATATTTGGATGTTTCTGAGGAAGAACTGGTTCTATGGTAAAGTAGAACTACCGGGTTCCCTCTCAACTACGTCTTGTGAAAAACAAAGTCTTGGAGGCGAAACCGGCAAATTTTGAGGAGTTAAAGGCACGAATAAAAAACGAGTGTAGAGTAATTTCTAATAAGTATTTAGAAATGCTCAAAAAATTCTTTTAATTTCGTTTAACGTACTGCTGCATAATGAACGGACAACACTTTGAGCAGTTAATAAATGAGACTTACTAAGATTATTTATTTTTTATTTTTGTTTTAAAGATAATAAAAGTCTGGACGCAGCAAGTGCATTATGGTAGTGAATTTTCATAAAAATTATCTGGCATCAAATATTTTTTTATAACTTTTTGTTCCTCTAACATAGAAATCTATATTCTGGCATATAGTTTCCTTTTAATTTCATAAACTTGCGCACCAAATTGGGTTACCCTAGCTTAATTATTTCCGGAGATATAATTTTTTTCCGAAAGAAAATGCAAAATTTTTCGGAAAAACCTAGACAGATTTTCCTGGATAACGAACTTGTCCAAGCCACTTGCGAAAGAAAGGTACTCACCAAATGTAATCAATTTATTTTTTGAGTTATTGGTGTGATATATATATATATATATATATATATATATATATATATATATATATATATATATATATATATATATATATATATATATATATATATATATATATATATATATATATATATATATATATATATAAACATATAAAAATTGAAACTGGCCCTGGAAATGGGTAATAGGGGTCCTTGTACTCAAAATTCAGAAGTCGGGATCTCCCCTTTAGTGAATATTTTCTAAGAAAATTCACTAAAACGTATTTTTTTAAAGGGAACAAAAAAATTTAATTTGGTGGTTTTGTATAATTTGACATGTGTTTTAGAAATAGTCAACCAGAAATTGGGGTTGCCACTTGAACAAATATCAGTGTTCACTGAGTGAAGATTTAAACCTTTGATAAGCACTGGTTATTACACTTTGAGAACTCAAATCACCCCAACACATCTTTTTAAAGACCTGACGATCCTTTCACTTACAAAGTTAGCGTCATAGGAGGATGAAAAGTCCTCTGAAGACGAAAACTTTTTTAGTGAAACGATCGCCAGCTCTTTAAAAATAGAACAAGAGTATAGGTCCCCATCCAAACCTATGAAGTTGGCCTTTGCTGGACATTGAAGTTCATCGTCAAGATCAAATCCAAAATCACTATCAGATAGCCAGGAAGAAAGCCTGGAGCTTTTTCCGGAATTGTTTCCTTTGCGACTTGAAGTTTGCGAGTTATTTTATTTTTCTGTTACTTTACTTCGACTTAATACAATTTACCGTATTCAAAAAGTTCTTTCTAAGGAAGGTAAGAGCCCCTTGTAGATGGCGCTTTCAAATTAGTTTTCTTAAGATCTCTACAATTTTAAACCTGGCGCAATAGATAAACCTTTAATGACAAATTGGTAGGGGTAAATAACATTTCTCTGTTAAAGCCACAAGCGTTTCTTTTGGGGTATCAAAGAACATTATGAATTTTAGTTTTTCATCTTTGAGTTTTGACAGTTTATGAACATGCTAAAAGTTTAAATTGATTTTTCTCGAAAATTGTGAAAATAGCGATTTTAAACAGAGGTATAATATTATGAGGAAATATTATGTTGTTTTAAATTTTATAACAAAAAACTTAAAGATAAAAAATAATTCAAAATGTGTCTTGGTCCCTAAAATGAGATGCTTGTGAATGGAATAGAGAAACTTTATTCGCACTGCCGATTTTAAGTAATAAATTTTTAGGTAGGTGCATTTTTAAGACATCTTAAAAAATGACCTGACAGCACCATTTTCAGGGAACTCTAGCTCCCGTAAAAAGCACTTTTGGACTAAGGAAAACTGGGTTAAATCGACGTAAAAGCATGTCTGGTGTCCGATGTTTCAGTTTGTCAGGGGAGTTTCTGGATATCTGTACATACATATACAGGTGCCCGTTTTTCGGGATTATCCCTGGGCATCTCGTAAACCGTAAAAGATGAGGCGTCGGTTAAATTAAGGCAAAATAGAGCTTCGTGTTTTCAGTTTTTCTTATTCAATTGCCAGATATATAGTTTGAATCGTTTTTGTCAGAGTAATAGAAAGTATACAGATAAATACGTTCAATCTTTTATGTACGGCAGCTATACTCTGGGATGAAGTTAAAATGGGTCTTCGGTCTTGAGTCACGTTTCTGAGTGTAAAAGTTATTGCTTCCTTCTAGAGCCAGCTAACAAATTGATGAAATTTCATTTTATCTATATTGGTCGTCAAATTTTCCTCCCATCAAATATCTGAATCGTAAATAAAAGCAAGTTATTATTCACAACCTTGTCCCCAAGCGCTTCTCATGCTTGGATCCCTTTCTAAGACGCGAGAATATTAAACGTATAATAGATACTTTTATTGATACTTTACATGTGAAGATAAGCGACAAAATAGTGATAAACACACATTTGATAGATGACGCTGTAGCGATTACTGAAAAGTAACCATGCCATGTTGAGTCAAAAATGAGCTTGGTAACTTTTAGTAAAACTAACTTTAAAGTTTTCGCTTTTCAGTATTCGCCACCAGATACAGATTTTACTTACTTTCAAGTTCCATAATGCTACTTCAAAGTGTTTCGAAGTGCGCCATTTTTGTAGATGAAGTTTTGCGACGCCAGTACAGCCTACGCTCTTATCACCGCAAATTATTACAAATTATTAGTTTCTTGTATAGAAAGATTAATTAGAATATAAATTGCAGCACTTTGAGGGTAATGATATGGAATTTAATATATTACGTAATATACAATTTCTATTAAAAATTGCAAATTTTAAAGGCGCGTAATTTCGGGGTACAAACATCATTACATATTAACAGTAAACTTGCATCCGTTTAGATTTAAACACTCAAGGCATCCCAATAGAAAGGATCAGACGGTTAATTGTTAATGCTGACTTGTAGTCTAGCTACTATCTATAGAATTTTAATAAAAGACAAACATGGCTTTAGGATATAGGAGTTGGAGGACGATTCTATTCTGTGAACTAATATTCAAGTCAAAGAAAATAAGCCTATGACAGTGTAGCTAGTGCTAAGCTCACGACAGTGACTCTTACCGTTTTCCACGTCGTTTGGAACGTAGCCAGAGTTTCCCATACCAGGCCGCAACGTTGCAATCATTCATCATTTTGGTGGTTGTTGTGTGATAGGAACGTTATTATAACGTGATACTGACTGACGGCAAAAGACTTAAAGGTAATTACGATAGTCTGTTGTCGCTACCACGAACTCCAGCGACCAATTCTGCTAGTTGGGCTATTTATGCAAAAGACTGAAATCGTTAGAGTGGTCCGTTGACTGGTTTTCCAGAAATTCTAATGTACCATCCACTGTAAATCACCTTGTGTATATATATATATATATATATATATATATATATATATATATATATATATATATATATATATATATATATATATATATATATATATATATATAATAATCGCCTTTATTCACCCACCTACTTTACAAGTATAAAGCAAACCAAAAAATAAATAAACATTAAATTGAAGTCGGTGTGTGAAAGGGCGTAGTTCAGAGTAAAGGTGTCATAAAGTGACACCTCCCTCTGCTCTTCCACTGAACCCACTCCAAAATTACACCTAACAGCAGACACAGCTCTACACAATTAACTGCAGAAAAGTAACAATAACAACTATATGGTATACAAGATACAAGACACATAATAATACCACTCTAACTTCTCACACTTCCCTTCCCTTCCCAAGTATATGCGGAATAATATACCCAATACATAAGTATACACAATTGAAAACAACTATTCCACCACTCGGCGTACTCAGATTTAAGCCACCGACTCAAAAAACGTACTAAACAAATGTTTCCTGAATTTTCGTCTATCGTACGCTCTAATTTCATAACCAAATTCGTTGAATACTTTGTATACGTAAAAGATCTCTCAAAAATAGATAGCTTATGCCTAGGTGCTGTAACCATGTCCTTTCTGCGAATGTTTAGGTTATGTATATCTGTTCTGAAAGTAATTTTATTGTAGAGATAAGCTGGAGTCCTATTGACAATAACCGAGTGATATAACATAGCCTCCCTCATCAAAAACCTCTGTCTTATGTTCAACCATCCAGCGTCCCTCAGCTTATGAGATATATGTTGAATTTTTCTTATAGCATAAACAAAGCATATATATATATATATATATATATATATATATATATATATATATATATATATATATATATATATATATATATATATATATATAATGATTACATTTTAACTCGAAGGGGGACCAAATTTTTTCTTTCGAAGTTATTTCTGCGCCCAGAGCCACTACTTCAAAAAACTTGAATATCAAGAAAGGTTAAGTGACATATCATTTTTAAGCTGCTTTCATTTTCTATGCAATCATGTTTTTTAAAATTATTTTGGACGCTTGGTTTCTGGGAACTCTGCCTAGGTCACTGTGAAAGGAAACAAAAGCGGTTATGAAAAAACAATTAAATTTAACGAAGGTATTGCTTAAGATGTCTACTTCCAACTTCCATACAATAGTACAATCGATTTTGAAAAACTTGTCTAACGTATTTAAACATTTCTGGCGTGATCAAACGGCACTCTGCGACGATTCGTTTTCGATGCATTTTAAGAGATTGAGGTGGTGTAGCATAAACCATAGAATTAAGGTGCCTCACAAAAAGAAATCCATAGAGGTTATATCGAGAGACCTAGCTGGCCATTTGATGGGACTGTCCCGACCTACATATTGTTCGGGAAAATGGGCATTTAAGAGACCGCGTATTTTTACATGATAATGGGGAGACACTCTACCCTGTTGAAAGAAAAGTTAGTTTTCTTGGAGATTTACGTCTTCTTGCAGTGCTAGGGCGATTAAAGGGCCAATTAGGTATTCTAACAACTTTAAGTAACTTTCACCAGTTAAATTGCACAGAAGAAAAGTAAAAACACAAAAACTAGTTTGATAGTGTGGTCTCCCAAAATGCCTGCTCACACGTTTAATTTTTGGGGCGTTTGGGTGTGACGTTCACTGAAGATGTGTGTGTCAGTTACTTCAATAGCGACAATTATGCCTTTTCACTTCTCTGTTCGGGATAAACGTACTTTCATCGGAGAAACAAATGTAAAGTAGACCTGGGTCATTCATCAAACGCTCAGCTAAATTTTCACAAACTGTAAACGTCTATCCGGATCATCTTCGTTTAATTCTTGACAAGTAAGTGTTATCTTGATTGGATGCAACTGAAATTATTAGTAAATTTTCGTAGAAAAAATTCACTAATGAGGAGATGCCCACTTTTGAATTTTGAGTTTCTTCAAACAAGCACAAACTAGGATCTCTAGAACCCATATCCAGGGTTAGTTTTAATATTTATATGTTTATATATATATATATATATATATATATATATATATATATATATATATATATATATATATATATATATATATATATATATATATATACAGTGTGGAACAGCCAAATGGAATAAATTCGATAACGGATAAATGAGGACGTGTTGGGAAAAACGCTTGGACACGTCGATTTGTATTTTTAACTGCGCATCTTTTTCAAGAAAAAAAAATTATTTAGGATGCGTCATGTGACAGTGGCCAATACCAACTTTCTTATTTTAAATACAAGCCCCTGTATATTATTAATTTTTTGGATTCTTCAGAAAATTCTAGACATAATTCATGTACAATGTCCTATACCTATCTTCAACTGTTTCGGAAATATTAAGTATTTTCAGATTTATTACAAAAATTAACATTAAAAATAGAAAATTATTTTATTTCACAAATTCTAATAAGAAATACTGATTATTACTTAATAATTTAAGAAAACAAAAAAAAATTAATGTCAATGTAGTAAATGTTCAAAATGCTCGCCACGAACATCTTGGCAACATGCTAATCTGGTATAGAAATGTCTTCTAACATTACTCAACATCTCAGGCGTGATTGATCTAATCGCAAGCGTGATTCGTCTTTTTAAGTCATCTAAGTTGAGGGGCTTAGTTTTGTATACAATACTTTTGACATATCCCCACAAAAAGTAGTCTAATAGCGACAGATCAGGAGATCGTGCTGGCCATTCTATCGATCCGCGCCTCCCTATCCACCGATTTGGAAAAATTTGGTTCAGGTACTGCCGGACATTGATTTGGTAATGGGGCGGTGCTCCATCTTGCTGAAACCATATTTTATTGGCAGGAACTTGTGGGTTTGCTGGATCTGGATATAAGTTTGTCAAAGTTGGCACGACATTATTTTGGAGCAGTTCTAAATATTTATCCCCATTCAAGTTGCCATCAATGAAAAAGGGACCTACGATATGATTTCCAACAATTCCTGCCCAAACATTAACTTTTTCAGGATATTGCGTATGTTCCTCTCTCATCCAATGAGGATTCTCATTAGACCAATGGCGGCAATTTTGACGATTAACATGACCGTGAAGTGTAAATGTGCTCTCATCAGAAAACAAAACATCTTCTAATTGGATCACATTGTTATCTAACATTGCCATCATTTGTTCACAAAAATACGTTCTCCTATCGAAATCGTCCTCCATGAGCTCCTGAGTTGGTATCATTTTATAGGGATGCATTTTACTTTCCTTTAATGTTCGAAAAATTGCTGTGTGGCTAACGTTGAATAGTTGGGCTGCTTGTCGACCAGAAGTATGTGGGTTTTCTTGAAACTCAAGCGTAATATCCAATTTCGTATCATCACTTACTGCATTGGCAGCTACTTTTTTTATCTGTCTCACATGACCAAGCTCGCGAAACTGCTTTTCTATTTTGCTAATTGTTCCTTGGGATACAGGCGGCAAATTTGGAAATTTTTCGTGAAATAAGCGAGACACTTCCATCTGTGTCCGTGTGTTATCTCCATAACCAATCATTTGTAGAATGGTTATTTTGTGCATTTCTGTTAAATGAACCATTTTTCTGATATTATTACGTACAGTTAACAAAATTCAAACGACAATAGCACTGACACTAATCACTACTGTCATGCAGGCAGACAACAAGTTGCTAAGGCTACGAGTTTTATACGAACAGAAATAAAACTGTTTTTGTTTTTGTTTCATTTCATATCAGTAAAAAGAAACGCAGGAATGGTTTTTGTTTACTTTCTCATTATCAAGAGCTGAATGGGAAATAAGTATTGAATGCAATGTAGCGAATTTGTGAAATAAAATAATTTTCTATTTTTAATGTTAATTTTTGTAATAAATCTGAAAATACTTAATATTTCCGAAACAGTTGAAGATAGGTATAGAACATTGTACATGAATTATGTCTAGAATTTTCTGAAGAATCCAAAAAATTAATAATATACAGGGGCTTGTATTTAAAATAAGAAAGTTGGTATTGGCCACTGTCACATGACGCACCCTATATAATTTTTTTTTCTTGAAAAAGAGGCGCAGTTAAAAATACAAATCGACGTGTCCAAGCGTTTTTCCCAACACGCCCTCATTTATCCGTTATCGAATTTATTCCATTTGGCTGTTCCACACTGTATATATATATATATATATATATATATATATATATATATATATATATATATATATATATATATATATATATATATATATATATATATGTATGTATGTATGTATCAAAACGACTACTCAAAAAATACTGGGCCAAATTTGTTACAAAAGGGACCAGTTCTTCGTGTAAAATTTTGGGTCTCGTTAAAAAAAAGTTTCTGAAAGTAAGAAAGGTATGACAACCAAATTTAATATGCCGGTTTCTGTAAGTGAATTTTATTAAAAGCATAACATCTAACAAAATTAAGATCTCTAGGTTGAAAGAAAAAAAGTTATAGGTATTTTTTTATTTTTTTAATTTGTCACGCTGGCAGTCAGGGAAGCAAAGCAATACCCAAATATTTGTGGGGAACAAAATCTATTATAAATTACATATGTCAGTGATCTCATAGATACGGCAAATAATAACTTTCTATGAGTTTTTCAGTGAATTTTCGAAGAAAAAATTAACTAATGGGGAGATCCCGACTTTTGAATTTTGAAAAAATTATTGCAAATAAGCGCGAACTAGGACCCCTAGAACCCATATCCGGGGTCAGTTTCAATTTTTATATGTATATATATATATATATATATATATATATATATATATATATATATATATATATATATATATATATATATATATATATATATATATATATATATATATATATGTATGTAACACACCGATAACTCAAAAAATAATGGATGTTGATAAAATTTGGCAGGTGCCTTTCTTTTGTAAATGGCTTGGATCAGTTCGTTAGTCATGAAAATCGAATGAGACTTTCCGGGAAAATTTTTAATTTTCATTTCAAAAAAAATGTTTATCTGAAAAAATTAAAAAGCTGTGATAACCAAATTTCGCAAGTAGGTTAACGATATAAAAAGTAAACTAGAGACCAAAATTTAGATTTCTATGTTACAAAAAAAAAGTTATAATAAAATATTTTGTCAGATCATTTCTATGAAAATTCACTACCATAACGCACTTGCTGCGTCCAGGCCTTTACTTTTTAACTTAGTTACTGAACGACGATAATTCATGAAATCAGGAGGAAACTGTAAAGATGATGATTCCAATATATTGTTGCGTTTTCTCCGGGTTCTGGATAAGTGAGACTTTAAATTTTAACAAAACAACTTTATTTACACTCTAAATATGGATACAATAAAATTTCTAGAATATCTCTCTCACAAAACACTTAATTTACTAGCCTTACAATGACTAATCTGCACACAAGTTACTATACTACAGTCTAACACTTCACACTGATTACTGCTTGTTCAAGTCACTACCACATTCTCTTACTGAACTCAACTAACTCGGGCTGGCTTGCTTTCGCTTTTATATACTCGCCGTACCTTCCCCTCCTTTCTAGAGCATTCCATTCCAGAACGTTCCAGGACCTTCTTTTACTAGAAGGTTCTGTGAATACAGATCGGTCCCGTGTGTATACAGGGGGATGTGTATACAGGATGATCCAAATGTGGTCACCACTCCTATGTTACACAAGAGGTGTTTCTCGAACTATAAGATCTCTCTGCGTATACAGGGTGTAAGGGTTCTCTGCGTATACAGGGTGTATATACAGGGTGTTCGGAATGTGCAGACCTCAGTTATCCGTTCCGACGGGGCACAAGTTGGTAACTTCGTTATTTCTGGTCCTAGAGGGTTGAGACTTCGCCTGAGGGGGGTCACCCCAGGCACCCCCAGGGGGGTGGGGAGGCGGTGTTGCCAGATTGTGCAAAAATTCCCAGATGTTGGGGAAATTCTGGAGATGTGGCAACACCGCACCTACGTCTCTTGAAGTGCTTTGTAACACTGCCCCCCTCCTTAAGACTGTTCGTCCCGAACAGTATTTACCGGCCGCCAACTTGGGGGTTCGTTGCCCCGATAGGGACTCAACCTCTCTATGTGAACAACTTTGGGTTTAGTTCTTGGAGACAGCTGGATTCTGTAGACTAGGTCGTTAATTTTCTTAGTCACCAAGTATGGCCCTTCCCATGGTTTCTGAAGTTTGGGACTGAGGCCCTTTCTCCTTGTTGGTTGGTACAGCCACACTGCATCACCTTCCTTGAATGTATGGGGTGTTGCTCTGCGATCCAAGCGCATCTTCATCCGGTCACTGCTTAAGAGGAGCCTATCTCTGACACATCTGTGTATAGTGCGCAGTTTTCCTTCTAGGTCGGCGACATACACAGGTAACGTAGCTAGGTCCGCTATGTCCTCGTTCGGTGGTGGTCTCGTCATGTCGATTGGTAACCGCATCTCTCTGCCGGTCAACATCATGGATGGAGTGTAGCCGGTAGATTCATGCTGAGAGCTTCTGTAAGCTAGGAGGAACAGAGGTATCAACTTGTCCCAGGTTCTTTGATTCTCGTCGACAAACATAGCAAGATACTGATTGATGGTCCTGTTATGCCGTTCTACCATGCCGTCTGATTGAGGGTGGAGTGGCGTTGTTCTCGTTTTCTTTATGCCTAGCAAGTCCATTAGGCTCTTCCAGACTTCTGATTCGAAATTCCGGCCCTGGTCGGTGTGAATCTCCAAGGGTACGCCATGCCGTGATATGACATTTTCCATCAGGGCTTCTGCTACGGTCGTTGCCTCTTGGTTGGGGATCGGCGCAACTTCAGGCCATTTCGAGAAGTAGTCCATCGCCACCATTATGTATCTGTTCCCAGACTCTGTGATGGGAAAAGGTCCTTTCTTTGAAGCACATTGGTCACACCTTTTGCACCATTCTTCCACGCTTCTTCGGCAGTTTATCCAATAGAAGCGGTCTCTCACTCTGGCAAGAGTCCTGTTGACCCCAAAGTGGCCTCCACTTCTACTATTGTGTAACTCTTGAAGAACACTGCTTATGCACTCACTTGGCACAACAGTCTGGTATATACAGTCTCTACCATCGGCAGTTTCCCATTTTCGAGTGATCATGTCATTCTTTAGACACAATGAGTCCCATTGTAGCCAGTATCCTTTAACCTCCGCCCCAAACCGGGACACATCGTGCCACTCAGGTCTTTTCCCCTTTTGTAGCCATTCTCTAATATTTTTCAAGTCTGGATCTGTCTTCTGTGCGTCTCTGATGTATTCAAGATTTACGTCTAGATCGGTGTTATTCTTCTGTCCTGCCACCAGTTGTTTGATCTGATGAGTTACTTTGTCGATCTCTTTGTTCTCTTGTCGCTCGCAAAATTTACATTCATGCACTGAACATGGTCTTCTCGACAGGCTGTCTGCATTGGCGTGACTTCTTCCTCTTCGATGTTCAATCCGGAAGTCGTAGCTCTGCAGTTTCTCTATCCATCGTGCTATCTGTCCTTCAGGATTTCTAAAGTTCAGAAGCCATTGCAGAGCAGAGTGATCTGACCTCACGCGGAATGTTCTTCCGTACAGGAAGCTGTGGAAATGTTCGATGGATCTTACAACTGCCAGCAGTTCTTTCCGGGTTACACAGTAATTTTTTTCTGCTTTTCCGAACGTTTTGCTGAAGTAGCCTATCACAACTTCTTCTCCGGCTTGGAGCTGCGAGAGTACTGCCCCAATGCCATACTGGGAAGCATCAGTGTCCAGTATGAACAGTCCTTCGTCCTGAGGATAAGCCAGTATAGGAGCAGTGAGAAGACGATGTTTGAGTTCTCTAAAAGACTGTTGGCAATCTGGTGACCAGATGAACTCGGCCTTATTTTCAGTTAGGCTATGTAGAGGTTTCGCAATGCTGCTGAAGTACTTCACAAAGCGTCGGTAGTAGCTGCAAAGTCCCAGAAAACTTCTGACCTCATGTTTGTTCTTCGGCACAGGCCAGTCTCTTACTGCCTTTATTTTCTCTGGATCGGTTTCTATCCCTTTCTCAGAAACGACATGTCCGAGGAAACATACTTTCTTCTGGAAGAGGACGCATTTCTTGGGATTGAGTTGCAGATTGGCACCTCTCAGCCTGGAGAAAACTTGTTTCAGATTCGACAGGTGTTCATCGAAAGTCCTTCCAATCACCATGACATCATCGAGATACACCAGGCATGTTTCCCATGTCAGTCCTCTTAGCACTAATTCCATTAGTCACTCGAAGGTGGCAGGGGCATTACATAAGCCGAATGGCATGACCTTGAATTGGTACAACCCATTCCCGGTTGAAAAAGCAGTCTTCTCCTTATCGTCTTTATGGAGTTCTACTTGCCAGTAGCCACTTTTCAGGTCTAATGTAGAGAACCACTTTGATCCGGCCAAAGTGTTCAAAGTGTCGTCGATCCGGGGCAGGGGATAACTGTCCTTCTTGGTGACATCATTCAGCTTTCTATAGTCCACGCAAAATCTCATAGTGCCATCTTTCTTGGTGACCAAAACTACTGGGGACGACCAAGGACTATTAGACTCCTCGATCACACCATCTTCCAGCATTTCGTTAACCATCGCCTTGATTTCTGATTGCTTGGCAAAAGGCAGTCTTCTCGGCGGCTGTCTAATTGGTCTTGCGTCGCCAGTATTAATTCTGTGTTGCACTAGACTCGTACGACCTGTGATTTTATCTTGAGCGAATATATCGGCCTCCTCCAATATGAACTTCACTGCCATCTCCATCTCCATATTGTTCAATTGGCCCCATGAATTCTTGAACCGCTCTACTAATTCTACTGGCAGTCTTCTGTCTAATGCAGTGGGTGTCACGTTTTTGGACGACGTCACTCGGTCAATGGGTTCGCAAGTGGCGATAACCTCACCTTTCTTCAATGTGACCCTGTTAGTTTGTACGTTAGCCACTCTTATGGGTATTGTCCTCTTCGGGTCTACTAAGCATCGTGCGACGAGGGCACCATCATGTCTATCTTTTAGGGGCTCCGCTATGAGAGCAGACATACCATCAAGTTTCTTCTCTAGCCTGGCTCTGACAATCTTCTCACTGTTACCAGGAATCCGTGTATCTTCGTCGACAATAAGTCTCACCCTGGGACTAGCTTCGCCTGCTGTTGGAGATAAATACAACTCTTCGTTACCGATTTTCAAGATCTTATTCTGGAAGTCCACTGATAGGACATCGAACTCTTCCATTAAATCCAGGCCCAGAATAAATTCGTCGACGATTTCTGCGACGACAGCCCTTACCTGTAGCTCAGTACTGCCCAGCCTAATGTAAACAGTGGCCTCTCCATGCACGGGTATTCTATCTCCTTTTGCCGTCTCCAACACAGGCTGTCTGTTGGTAGTTAGTGCCGACATATTTGGCAACATGTCTGGGCGTACAACGGATGTAGTGGCGCCAGTATCGATGGTAAAACTGCATTGTCTTCCGTCTATGCTGCCAGGTATGACGAGGCTCTCGCGGCAGCGTCGGATAGTGGAGACCCTGACTTTGGGGCATTGGGTCTCGCATGCCACGTGTCGCCCACCTACACTGGCGTCAGGTCGTTTTCCCTGATGGCGCTCCCTGTTGGTGTATTCTTGTCTTCTGCATGCCACCTGTTGGGTTTGTGAGCACTGCCTACTTATGTGCCCTTTCCTACCACACTTGTAGCATTCTATGTGGGACCAATCTGCTTTCGTCTTACGTGCTCCAACCGTTGCAGTGAGCTTGCTTATGGCTTCCTTCATCAACTTGATTTCTCGCCTTAGTTCCTCTGTCGTGTCTGCATGGTCCTCTATCTCCTTCACTTCGCGCAGCCTGTTGCGGCGAGGTTGAGATGCATTCTTCGCTGCTTCAAATTGCAAGCCATAGATGACGCAGTCTGTAAGTGTTTTGAATCTTCCGAGCCTTAAAGCTTGTTGCATCTCGTTGTCAAGTACCCCATCGATGAAGGTCTGGACGGTTATCTGGTTGACAAATTCTTCTGGGGCTTGGGGATATGCCAGTCGCACAAGTTTCTCCACTTCGGCACTAAATTCTTGCAGCGTCTCATTTGGCTTCTGGACCCTTGACTTTAGTTGTGTCTGGTAGACCTGGCTCATGTACTTGTTACCATATCTCAAATCTAGGGCCTGTATCACTGTTAAGTAGTTTTGCTGTTTCGACTCCGGGATGTTCTGGAGGATTTCTAGGGCTTTACCTCGAAGCGAGAGAATTAGAGCAGTTGCTGCCTGTTGTTCGCTCCACCCATTGCTGAGAGCTGCCGCCTCAAACTGCCTCCTGTACATGGGCCACGATGTTTCTCCGTCAAAAGTCGGCGGCTTCAAAGTTCCATGAGGCTGCTGCACGATTGGCATATCTTCTTCCCGACGATTTTGAACTGGGGACATTCCAGTAACTCCTCTTGGTTGAGTTCTGTCAGTCTGGCCCATCACCTGCTCTGTCAGTTCTCTATGTCTGACTTCTGTGCCTTTCATCATCATCTTCATTTGTTCTTTCAACCCTTCCACTTCTTCCCATCGTTTATTCAAATCCTCTGTTACATTTTCTACTTTCTTGTCCACATTTTCTACTTTCTTGTCCACATTTTCTACTTTCTTGTCCACATTTTCTACTTTCTTGTCCACATTTTCTATTTGTTCGTTGATCTGTTCAATTTCTTCTTTTACATCAACTCTTATATTGTGGAACATACTTCGGAGCTCTTCTTTATCTTCTTGTCGCCTCTGTTCCTCCTCTTGTCGTCTTCTCTCGTCTTCTTCGCGCCGTCTTCTTTCATCTTCTTGTCGTCGTTGTTCGTCTTCTTCGCGTTGCCTCTTGAGGTCTTCTTTATCTTCTTGCCGCCGTCGTTCGTCTTCTTCGCGCCGTCTTCTTTCTTCTTCTTGTCGTCGTTGTTCGTCTTCTTCACGTTGCTTTTTCAGTAAGTCCATCAACTCTTTGATTTCAGCCATCTTGTCGTAGTCAGTCGATCTGGTGTTTACCATTTACAGCTAGCTTGCTTGTTCACTTCTTCACTCACTTATCCCACTTCTGACACCAAATTGTTGCGTTTTCTCCGGGTTCTGGATAAGTGAGACTTTAAATTTTAACAAAACAACTTTATTTACACTCTAAATATGGATACAATAAAATTTCTAGAATATCTCTCTCACAAAACACTTAATTTACTAGCCTTACAATGACTAATCTGCACACAAGTTACTATACTACAGTCTAACACTTCACACTGATTACTGCTTGTTCAAGTCACTACCACATTCTCTTACTGAACTCAACTAACTCGGGCTGGCTTGCTTTCGCTTTTATATACTCGCCGTACCTTCCCCTCCTTTCTAGAGCATTCCATTCCAGAACGTTCCAGGACCTTCTTTTACTAGAAGGTTCTGTGAATACAGATCGGTCCCGTGTGTATACAGGGGGATGTGTATACAGGATGATCCAAATGTGGTCACCACTCCTATGTTACACAAGAGGTGTTTCTCGAACTATAAGATCTCTCTGCGTATACAGGGTGTAAGGGTTCTCTGCGTATACAGGGTGTATATACAGGGTGTTCGGAATGTGCAGACCTCAGTTATCCGTTCCGACGGGGCACAAGTTGGTAACTTCGTTATTTCTGGTCCTAGAGGGTTGAGACTTCGCCTGAGGGGGGTCACCCCAGGCACCCCCAGGGGGGTGGGGAGGCGGTGTTGCCAGATTGTGCAAAAATTCCCAGATGTTGGGGAAATTCTGGAGATGTGGCAACACCGCACCTACGTCTCTTGAAGTGCTTTGTAACAATATTAAGCCAAAAATTTTTGTTTCTTTAAAAAATAAAACCATTCGTGTAGATAGGATAACATTCCTTCGTCCGGCCCACAAAAAAAATAATGATTTACAATTTGAACCAAAATCAACTCCGTTACCACTCGTGCAAATTTTAATAAGCCCAAAATAATTTCGTGATTCTCAAAAACCAATTGCTCAAAATTGAAAAAAAAACATGGTACCATAAAGAATAAAATCAGCTTCAAAACTATGTGTCAATCGACCCGACTTGCCATTACTTTTTAAAAGGGGCCCTAGCTCTAATGGGATGCAGGATGCAGAAATAGCTAGGAAACCATTCCTAGGCAAGTCCTTTACTGTGCCATGTTCATCAAATTTGTGGAATATTTTACTAACAGTGCCCTGTGAAATTTGTTTTTCCGGAGATTTAGCATTAAATAAAGTGGATACTTCACTTTGACTTATTATGGCAATGAAAATTTCTTACCTAGAAAGGTAAAAAACACATCAATGATTTATCATTTCCGCTTATTTAAATAGGGATTTTTTTTAAATTTTAACAGTCGCCATTTTGAAATAGCTTGCCAGAAGCGCGGCAAAATTTATGAGCATACTACACAAGATATTAGCTTTTAAATGATGTATCACAAGTTTTATGTTTCTATTTAAAAAAAATATCGATGTAGTCATATCTTTGACAAATGTCTATAAAAAAACAAACGAATAACGTCAAAATGTGAGCATATATGAAACTAAATTGAGGTATCTGAGCCTTTTCCCCAAAATTTAAAGGTTAAGAGTATATTATATTTATTCCGGACTTCTGGACAGCCCTCTGTATATATATATATATTTATATATATATATATATATATATATATATATATATATATATATATATATATATATTATATATATATATATATATATATATATATATATATATATATATATATATATATATATATATATATATATATATATATATATATATATATATATATATATATATAAAGCTTAGTCCAGGCTAATACCTCTATTAAAATTTTTAAAATGTTGTTTACCTTTTTGATAAAAAATTTTCGATGACACTTTTTTTTTAACGTTGGTTAGTCACCGACGCCAGGGAGCAGTTTCACCTCACTATCCTGAAAGTTTTGCTGGACCCCTGCCTTTCTGTGAGAAGAGTAGGGATCTTTAACATGTCCAACATCGCATGGACACGTGACCGACGGCTTTACGCCCCGTCCGAAAGGCGGAACGTGCAGACATTTAATTTGCTTAAATACAATGCCAGAACTTTGGTTGATGTAAATTTATTACAGTTTGTACTAAAAAAATGCAAGGGCAACCCTGGGTAACGAACCTAGTAACCTTGGGTTTAGAGGCACGCATTCTTACTCCTGAACCACAGAGGCTCCTTTTACTAAAACTCTTATATCTAAATACTCAACATTAAAACATTTATGATGAAACGCGTTTAATAAAGAAAAACTAATGAACTTTTTTAAGCATAGGGAGATCTACAGAGAATGACTTTTTAAAATCATATTGATGGAAAATTGCGGAAATAAATAAGCCGCTTACTCTCACATGATTCACCAACCACAAAAGAACAAACAGGATGAACTCAGGTTAAACTAATATTATCCCCCGATTTATATCCTCCGTTTCTATGGTTCGGTGTGCGCTTCAAAAGCAAAATAAGAATTCGCAGTGTCACAATAATAAAACTCGTGCTTTCAACAGTAAATATATAACCTGTGCTGCTCAGAAACGCAGCAGTACTTAGGCAAACAATTCTAGGTACTTATGCAACGTTTTATATATCGTTTAAAAGACTTCTCGATATTGTAGTTTTTTTCTTCTGAAACATAAAAAATATTTGTTAAACTTTTTCAATTGCAAGAAAAATATATTCACAACACTAATAAATGTTCACAAAAATTCGGGACGCAGCAAGTGCGTTATAGTAGTGAATTTCCATACTAATTGTACACTATTAGTAAAATATACTATTAAAACTAATTCTTTAAATTTAAATGGACCTTGGAGATCGGTTTTAGAGTCCCAGTTAGCGATTATTTGAAAAAAGTTTTATATGGAGCTAAAAAATTAAAGTTTGGTCTTAGATATAATATGTAAGTACTGCAAGTGTCTTTAAAAAATTATGTTACAAATTTCATTAAAGTTACAAAGGTTTTTCAGAAGAAAAAAATTATTTACAAAGGGAATTTACCTGTAAAATTATAAATATGACAGATATTTTTCCTTATTAATTGTTTGGATGGTTTTTTTAGTCAACCCATCCAATTTTTGCAAACAATAAACAAAAAAGGTTTCCTAAAACAAATTTGGAGTTATACACGAAGCTCATTATGTTATTTTTCTTTAATTTAGTACCCAGGTGCGTTTACATAGGTGTTACTATGGTAAATTTATTGAACTATCGGATTTGAAATATTTTTACGAAAATTTTCTACCATAAGATAAAAAACCTTTTTTGTTCTTTATTGTTTGCCAAAACTGGATGGGTTGACTGAAACAAAACCATCCAAGCAATTAATAAGGAAAATTACCTACCGTATTTATAATTAGACAGGACATTCCCTTTGTAAATAGTTATTTTTTTTTCTGAAAAACTTTTGTAACTTTAATTAAATTTGTAACACAATTGTTTTAATGGCACTTGCAGTACTTACATATTATATCTAAGACCAAATTTTAATTTTTTCGCTACATATAAAATATAATTTTTTAAAAATAATCGCTAACTGGGACTCTTAAACCAATCTCCAAGTTCCATTTAAATTCAAAGAATTAGTTTTTATAATATATCTTATTAATAGTGTACAATTTTTATAAAAATTCACTACTATAACGCACTTGCTGCATCCCGAAATTTTTTATTTATAGTATACATTGGCATGCTAAAATTTAGCGCTTTTGGACGAAAATTTTGTCCCAGTTTTAGAAAAGAAATGGTCCAGGGCTGACAATTTACACAATTGTTAGTTGATTATACATTGTACACAGCTCTATCTATAATATTTTGTGTAAACTAGAGCTATCGTGACAACATCCTACCCGGTCCTGCACCGAGATGGGGTCCCTGTCGTATCTCTCACAACGTTCTCCAGGCTGCCATTGTTTACATTTTTATCTACGATTTATTTAAATAGCATAGCAGTACACATAACGTCATCTGTCTTTGTCCAACATTGTAGATATTAAATTACAGAATCTGAAGTGAGGTCGAGGATTATTTTATTATTAATTTTTCAAATAACTTTATTATTATTTGATGAAGCGACTTAAAAATTGGTACACAATCACGCCTGTCATTGTTCTTTTAAGTTGTAAATATTCGTTTCAATCACTCAGAGAATTTGACAGATATTGCGTTTTAAAACTATCTTTTAATTGGCCATTAAGTTTTGCTGAAGGAACTCATCCAAGCTATTAGCGAAATAAGGGTAATTCCCAAAATTCGTTCTAGTGAAGCATTTTTTGAGTTATCGGTTGGATACATATATATATATATATATATATATATATATATATATATATATATATATATATATATATATATATATATATAATATAATTATATTATAATCGATAATAACACCACAAATCACACAACATATGATTCTCTAACCAGGTAAACCAAGAAACTAACTGTATGTGACTAAACTTGAAATTAACACAACCCAAAATATCTTTATGCTGTAAAGCTGCAAGTCTCAATTTAATTGTTCTCAATACAAATATTACTAGACTAAATTCAATAGAAAACTTAGTATGCCTGGGATGTGTCTGACAGGTAAAAGTAGACTTTCCGTACAAAGTTGTGTTAACCTTGTTGTTTCAGTAATTTTAGGTCCACTTGATACAGAACTAACATAGGAAACTATTAGCTATTTCAAATTAAACCAGCAAGATAGGCAGAGAGTTGGATTGACTTAGTTCTGGAGCTTTTAAGTTATCACTGTCGAAAAGACATTACCGAGTTTGGGTTGCTTGAGATGTCTGATA
The DNA here is from genome assembly GCA_964006375.1 of Tillus elongatus. NCBI lineage: Eukaryota > Metazoa > Arthropoda > Insecta > Coleoptera > Cleridae > Tillus > Tillus elongatus. The sequence goes on along the minus strand of OZ023269.1, from coordinate 101,977,320 downwards.
ACTTTATGCCGATTACACACTGTGCTGCGGACGCTTTGAATCCTATTGAAGAAAAAAAAATGATTTAAAGTGTTAGTCTAAAAAATAAAAATAAAAATTTAACAAGTCTGATATTAAATATTGACCTTCTGCGACTGGCACTAGTAACAAGATTTGACTGTAAAGCTGTCAAAAATAATTGCTACTAGAACTTACTAGTCTACAGCTAGTACCATGTTCTTATATATATAATAATAATAATAATAAATGTTTATTTACCCACGTAAAGTACAGTTTTAGTGATAATCACAATTTTAACAATTACAGATCTTAACATGATTATGTAAAGTACTAGTTGCTAACATCCGAAGGCAAATTAAACATGAGAGAGAAAGAAAGACCCGCAAAGGCGAACCTGCATGCGGGCTATTATATCTCCTTATACTTTTATAAACAAAAATTTGCACACAACGTGCCACAAAAAACCTATATATAAAATAATTATACGCAACCTAAAGTATCGCACACTTACACGTTCTCAAATCTCAGGTGTAACTCAGACCAGCACAATTATAGCCACACATTAACACATTTGAACAACACACGTACCACCTGACACACGTACGGGAAACAAAAGCAGTAATGAATACAATAAGTAACAGAGAACACATATTAGACGCACACTTCCACAAACTGACATACCTATGTACCGCAACTAGGAAATCTGTGATAAAGAGTTGAAATAAAGTCCAGTATCTATCAATCGGTGGGCCTCTTGTCTGGTCATTTGAACAATCCACAACTTAATTTTACGTTTGAAAAGAGAAAGAGAGTTCAACTTTTTTAAAGATTCTGGCAGAACATTGTATATTTTTGGAGCAAGGTAAGTATAAGACCGCTGTCCAATAGTCTTCTGCATAGTGGGAATATTGAGGCAACTTACTTTATGCCTCGTTCCATAGACATGGTCTATGCGAATGGAAGCATTAACATTTTTTCTAGTATGGATCAGAAGCGCTAGGATGTAAGTCTGTCTCGGATCTATAATTCCCGACTCCCTAAAAAGCGCATCACTAGGGTAAACAAAGCACCTGTTGTAGACAACTTTCAGTATCCACTTCTGGATCACTTCCAGCCTCTTATAGAAACAGTCCGCCACACCACCCCAGGCAATAATCCCATAGTTAATATGAGTGTGCACCAATGCATAGTATAAGTTCCTCAGATGATCCAAGTCAAGGAATTTTCTTAAGTATTTAAATTTGTAAGTTAAACACCTCAACTTACCGACCAATTCGTTAACATGGGCATCCCATTTCATGTGGCTGTCCATGATCACCCCAAGGTATTTAATCGTTGAACTGGAGGACAGCGTCATGTCACAGCCATTATATCTAGACGATATGTCTGTAAAGTCCGGCAGGTGAGATCTGTAACTAGCATACGGTGAAAATTTTGTTTTATCCATGTTGATTGTCAAAAGCTTTTCACTGAAATAATCCAGCAAAATGAGAAGTTCACGTTGTATTGTGTTTCTCAAAGTTGTCCAACTACTACCCCTGTAAAACACGACGGTATCATCAGCGAAACTGGTAAGTTCACCTGATATTGGTAGTTCGAATAAAGAATTTATGTATATAACAAACAATAACGGTCCCAAAACTGTCCCCTGCGGCACCCCGAAACGTACAGGTCTCATCCCACTCATCGTACCATCTATGAGCACACACTGCTCTCTATCAGATAGGTAACTGTCAAACAATCTAAGAGCAGTGCCTCTTATTCCAACGCTTTCCAAGGTCTCTAACAGATCTGGATGACTGACCGTATCGAACGCCTTGGCTAGATCCATGTAGATGCATATCGATGGTTATGCTTCATCCATGGCTTTGTAAATTTTACCTGCTAAATCTGCAATTGCATCTTGCTTAGAGCGACCCTCTTGAAAACCAAACTGACATTCTGATATTAATTTGTACTTATGGACAAAACTATACAACCTTTTTTTTATAATTTTTTCAATGATCTTAGATATATTTGAGATCAGCGAAATTGGTCTGTAGTTGGAAATATCCAACCTATCTCCAGATTTGAAAACTGGTTTAATTACCGCTGTTTTCAGAATTTTGCGGAAAACACCACTCTCCAGAACCAAACCAGCTATATATCATTGGCTCTACCAGATATTTAGAACAAGTTTTGATGGTATATGCACCAATACGGTCATTTCCGGGAGATTTGTTAGTTTTTAGTCCACCTATTATTTCTTCAAGCTCCTCCTTCTCTGGTTTATTCAAATATATACTGTTTTTGATAGATTTGTGTGTTGCTTTTTTCCTGATCTATTAATTCGTTGGGCCAGCTTTACACCCACTTCGGCAAAATAACTGTTAAATGTTTCACAGATAATATCTCTTTCTTTGATGATTCTTCCATTCACCTTAATTTCCCTTATCTCGGTGACTTTGTTCTTCGATGCGATACTATTTACACACTTCCACATCTGTTTAGAACAATTTTTGTTTTTGTTGATTTCGTGCTTATAGAAATCACATTTGGTTTTCTTTATCAGATCACCGAGAACATTTCTATACGTTCTAAACTCTGTTTGCAGCGCGAAGTCGAAAGGTCTTTTCTGAAGGGCTTTATACATCTTGTTTTTTGTCTCTACAGACTGTATTAAACCTTCAGTTATCCTTGGATTTCTTTTTATGTTCACTTTCTTAATTTCTATTTTTCGGGTACAACCCTCAATTCTCTGCCTCAATTTGTTAACAAAAGACTCTGTAGCACAATTTGGATCCTGACTACAGTAAACGTCAAGCCAACTCTCACGCTTCAGTTCATCTTTTAACTTCTTATAGTCAATAAACGACTTAAACGACCTTACCTGGCTATCATGTTCCCTAGCAGTCTGAAAGTCCCATCCAAGAAGAACAGAATAATGATAGGTCACTGTTGTCCGAATATATATATATATATATATATATATATATATATATATATATATATATATATATATATATATATATATATATATATATATATATATATATATATGGTGTCCATTGTAAAAGGTCGCACCAGTGTTTTCTCGAGAATTGCTGACAATTTGGACACACCAATTTTGCTTTCGAGGAGGCCACTTTTTTAATCCCAGCAGAATTTGTAGCATTTAGACTCTACTTCTCTACATTAATCTCTACACTCACCCACTGCATTTGAATAGGGGAGATATGTCGAGCGGCACTTCTTTGAAAAGCCATTTTGGTTCTCTATGCAGAGCTGCAACTTTAAAATCTACTGATTACGTTTTGGTGAATTAAAAAAAATTGACTAATGAGGAGATCCCGACTTTTGAATTTTGAAAAAACTCAACAAATAATGGGCCGATTTTGAGAAAAATTGGTGAATACCTCCCTTTTGTAAGTGGCTTAAATAAGTTCGTTATCCAGGAAAATGGGCCGAGGTTTTCCGGGAAAATTTTGTGTTTTCTTTAGAAAAAAATTCATATCTCCGGAAATAACAAAGTAAGGGCAACCAAATTTGGTACATCGTTTTATATTACTATAGGTAAAAAAGTCAAAAGACAAAAAAGTTATGGGTATTTAAAAAAAAATTGGGGTTGTCCACAAAACGTCAGAGTGACAATTTAAAACGTCAAAATTGGAAACATTTAGGCAAAGAACTTGAAACTAATACGGGCTATGGAAAGAAAATGTCTCGAAAAGAATGTTTTACAAACCCTGAAGTCTTTGTCCTTTATTTTACTAAAATGTTTCCAGAAAATTCATATTAAACAAGACCCTTTCTCTGATGCTTGGCAGTAGTCTTAGCTGTAGAGTTTATCGTTTAATGGTATATAACTTGTGTCGAATTTTCGTAAAAAATCAATAAAGCTCAATATATCCGTTATTCTACAAGATATGAAAAAAAAATTATACATTAATTATAGGGTGTCTTGAGCTACATCTTAAAATATTATTTCTACAATCACAGGCTGGCCCATAAGTCGTTGGTGACACAAATAAAAAATTTTTAGTCGAACACGCCTTATGTTATTGCATTTTTGCATTTTCCATCGAAGTATAATGCATGTTTGTAAGTAAAGAAATTCGGGACGCAAAAAGTGCGTTATGGTAGCAAATTTTGATTAAATGCTTCATATTTGAAAAGCTCAATTTGCTATTAACATCTAACGCTGACCAAGAAACGGATTTTTTCTGTTACACTTTAAGTTTACTTTCGCAAATCTTTGTACGTTTTCTAACAACAAAGTTATTTTGATGAAACATGGCTCTTTGTTTTTACTATATATGTTATACTGGTCATCAAATTTGATGCCTGCTTTCTGAAAAAAAAACACACATATTGCTATTAAAAACTTTTTTATGAAAATTCACTACCATAACGAACTTGCTGCGTCTTGAACTTTTATGTTTATTTTGATGTTGGCTTTCAAAGCTTGAAAATGAGAAATCTAAAATAGAAGTATCTATTTCGTGTTAAAACCATCGATTACTTTTGTTTTATTAGAAAACCTTTGGTGGTCGCTGGACACTGGAACAAACTTTTTTTGGCTTGTGTTTTCGTAAACTTTAAATTACAAAGTGGATACAATTTCAATACAATTTTTCACTAGATTTCTTTTATTTTGAAAGCAAAATCTAAAAAGCTAATCGGCAGATTTTAAAGCTGCAGCTTTGAGTGGAGAATCAAAAAGTTTTCCACAGACGAGTAGTTTATGAAATAATATTTGAAAATGTATTGCTGAGCTTTTGTGAAATTTTTGGAAAAATAATGTATCTAACGTTAATTTAGAACAAAAGAGCCTAAATTATTTTGTAGACCTCCAAAGAAATTAAGCAATAATAAAATATTATTACAATCCTAGGTATACGTGTCTCTAATTTATGTAACGATTAAATTGTTTATAACATCCCTTGTGCTTTATGTAGTGAGATTAATAACCTGATGTTCCAGAAGATCTGATCACCCAGTTAAAGCCAAGGAATGGCAAAGAAAATTTCTTAGCTACTGTTTTGTATCTGATAAGAAATAATAACAATATGGCCAAATTTCCGTTTCCTTCAGTTGAAAGCATTATTTCGTAGCGACTTGGGGTCAGTTTGTTAAATCATTATGTTGTGATTCCTAGGCGCTATTTACAAAACACTTACAATCATTTAAGCGAATTCGAAAGGGAGCACATTGTTGGTATGCGAAAAGCCGGTTTTTCAATCAGACAAGTTTCTCACCGCACAGGACGCAGTGTGTCAACAGTGTTCCAGTATTTGTCCAGATGGTATGTAAAAGGAACCCTTAGCAATCATCATGGATTTGGACGTCCTCGAGGAACTTTAGTGCGGAAAGAATGTCATTTGGGGATTGCGCGTTTTTTCTCCGTCAGAGTTCGTCTGCGCCTTTGCCGCCTTGAAAGCACCGCAGCCTTTGGATTATTGTGCATGCCTTTTGTGTTTTCTACTCCACCCATTCCAAAATTGTACTGCTGTGCCTTGAACTAGTCTGCACAGCAATTGGTAGGATGAAGTTTTATATTGCTCCGTCTCCGGTTTAGGCTGACCGTAGATCAGTTGCCTTTTGTGTCCAGATCTTTACACTCGCAGAATATGTGCTGGGCTGATTCCTTCCCTCGCCGCAGAGTCTGCATTCCCGGTCCCCCTCGAATCGCCCCATTTTATGCAGGTGTTCCTTGACGGCCATGTGTCCCGTCAAGAGTCCTGTTATGTTTCTGAGCTATCCTCGGCTAAGATTTAGCATCTCCACAGCTCTCTTTGCACTGGGATTATCAATTACTCACTTCCCATGTCTGAGCCTTGGACAGTCTGCCCAGTTCACCTTGTGTTCACTTCTGACCCAGGACTTAATGGCTCCCCTGGCAGTGCTCTTTGTCACGCTCAGAACCGGTTCTGGTCCTATACATGGTTCTGCTAACCCACTCTGTCAGCTTCTTCATTGCCTTTGACCCCCGAGTGACCCGGCACCCAGATACCAGATGAGGGTGACCTCATTCTGCCCAGCCAGGTTGCTCGTTTCGTCTCAGCATTCAATTACCAGCCTGGAATTCACCCGTGGGCTATTTAGTGCCTTAAGGGCTGTCGGCCTGTCTGTGGCTATGATGATGCGATTGCTGGTGTAGCCCATCCTCTTGTTCTCCCACACACAGTGCAGGATGTCGTACTTTTCGGCCTGAAAGACCGTTGCATGGGCGCCGAGGGAAATACTATAAGTTACCCTCGGTCGTTCCGAATTAACACCCGCTCCCGTCCCACGCTCCCCGCTGGATCCGTCCGTGAACCACACGAGCGCGTCCCGTAGTAAGCGACTTTACAAAACAGACTTGCCACAACACGGTCAATGAGAAATGCTTTACAACAAAGACTATCTATGGCGACAATATACAACATCGTCTTCTCGACTTGATTGATCTAACGACAGATCAAATTATGATAATTGGAATCGCGTTGTGTTGTCTGACGAGTCCCGATTCTGTTTCTCGGTCCACGATGGTCGCAGAAGAGTAATACGATTACGTGGAGAACGCAGAAATTGAAAATCTGCTGTGTAACGTAATACGGCCCTTATATGGGGGGTGATGGTACGGGGTGCTATAACATACGGTAGAAGGTCACCTCTAGCTTTTATTGACAGGACTTTAACTGCAAATGATTACATACGAAACGTACTGCAGCCTGTTCCACTGCCATGCCTGCGAGGGTTAACTCAACCCGTTTTCAACAAAACAACAAAAGTAATTATAGAGCAAATGTCAAGTTTTTTTACAAGAAAATGACGTGATCCTGCTTCCATGGCATTCTCGCACCTTAGACCTGTCACCAATGGAATATTTGTGGGATATCATTGGAAATCGATTGGGTAGTGTACCTCAACTACCAAATAGTCTAGTTGAACTTCATCACCGATTTCAAGAAGCCTGGGATGACATTCCTCAGGATACCATAATTCATCTTAGAGTTATCGAATGCATAAGAAACCGTGGCGGGCCTACTCTGTAATAGCTTTGTAATTCTTTAATATTTTAATTTGAAATTATAACCATTTTTATAGTTTGATTAAACACATGTTATTTATAAATTTGATTCAAACTGATGAAATCACACTAGGCGTTGGGATTTTTTTAAAGCCAGTATATTTAAAATAAGTTGTGCCATGTCGTTATGATCAACAGAAGAAAATAGAACAAAGAAAGCAGCGTTTAAAATTCAGAATATTATCAAGCTCCAATTTCAATGACCACAACGAGGGGATGCCTGGAGTTAACGGGATGAGACGGGGGCATTATTTATATTAGAATTACCTACATAACACTGCCCTTACATGTTTTACCGATATCTCCGCTTTAATAAAATTAACAACAGAAAACAAGCAGGACTAAACACAGCCAAAAATTCTAAAAAAATCTTGGAACTACCCTGTCAGGTCCACCTCCTTCCCGCATCTACTCTCCTAGCTATTTTATATGGGTAGTAGTAGTGTATTATTTATTAGTTAACGTCTTAACTAACCAACTCATGATTGTAGATTGTAACTGTGTAAAAGGAATAAGGCATAATCTATTTTTAATCAAAAATTTGTAAGTTGTGTATTTAATTATAGTAACAGAGCTCAACTCGTCAACGTTGATATTTGGTGTTTGCTTCAAGTATATTAAGTCTAGTTCCATCTGAATATCAAGTGGCTGTGAAGGAACACCTTCATTATATGATTTGGCGTAAATCTCCTTTTACCTATTTCACAGTCTTAGAGACGCTTAATATAATCACATTATTGCACTACAGCTCTTGTATTCTAGTGGACATACTAGATTCAAAGTACATGTAGGATTTCACTTTGCGCCATGTCGCAAACTAATTTCCCGCACATCAGTCCTTTGCATGGCTACGTAATGGATTGTCTAGATGAAGGTTAAAATAGCTTTACACAAAATGATTAATATGCATAGTGAAAATAGTCCACCTGTAAAGAGAACCTTGATTATAGAATAATAGTAACAATAATAATATTAATAATAAAAATAATATTTATTGGTGCTGGTGCATGTACAATATTTGCACATTTTCACCAGATAAATAAAATCTGTCGTATATAACAAAAATCATAAAGTTAATACAAAATAAGCTAACAGCAACAACAAAAAGAGCAAATGTCACAGACGATAATAAAATAAAATCTACATAAAAATAAATGGCGTCCGAGCTCTAAAGATTATATTTAAAATATTCATCAAATAAGTAGAAAGAATTTGCTATCAACAGCGACTTTACAGATTAAAAAAAAGTTTGAGTTCGAGTTACTTTATTTGATGTTGTAGATTTAAAAAAAAATAACCTTAAAATAGTCAACACCTAACCGTGTCCTTATTAAGCTCGAATAACATGTTAAAGTTAGTTTTGTTTCTGGCAAGGTAGCCAAGTACTTCCCGTTATGTGCTGAAACTTGCCTCATTGGCTTTTTTTCTCCCTCAGGGCTCGTCCGCGGCTTTGCCGCCCCGATAGCACTGCAACCTTTGGCTTATTGTGCATGCCCTTAGTATTTTTACTCCACCCATTCCAAAATAACTATGCCTTGAACTAGTCTGCACAGCGATTGGTAGAGTGAAGTTTTATAATGCTCTGTCTCCGGTGTAGACTGACCGCAGATCTGTTGTTTTTGCGGTCGAGAGCTTTAATACTTGCAGAAGATGTGCTGGGCTGATTCATCCCACTCGCCGCAGAGTCTGAATGCAAGGTCCCCCTCGAACCGCCCCATTTTATGCAGGTGTTTCTTGACGACCATGTGTCCCGTCAAGAGACCTGTTATGTCTCTGAGCTGTCCTCTGCTAAGATTTAGTAGCTCCACAACTCTCTTTGAACTGGGTTTGTCATTTATTAAGTTCCCATGTCTGAGCCCTGGACAGTCTGCCCAGTACACCTTGTGTTGGTTTCTGACCCAAGACTTAATGGCTCCCTTGGCAGTGCTCTTTGTCACGCACAGAACCGGTTCCGGTCCCATAAATGGTTCTGCTGACCCTCTCTTTACGAGACTGTCAACTTCTTCATTTCCTTTGACACCCGAGTGAACAGGCAGCCAGATGAGGGTGACCTCACTGTGTCCAGCCAGGTCGCGCGTCTCGTCTCGGCACTTACTCACCAGCCAGGAATTTACCCGTGGGCTACTTAGGGCCTTAAGGGCTGCCTGGCTCTGTGTGGCTATCAGGATCCACTTGTTGGTGTAGCCCCTCCTCTTGTTCTCCCGCACAAAGTGCAGAATGGCGTACGTTTCGGCCTGAAAGACCGTTGCATGGGCTCCGAGGGAAATACTATGACTTACCCTAAGTCCTTCCGAATAAACACCTGCCCCCGTCCCACGCTCCCCTGGATCCGTCAGTGAACCAGACGAGCACGTCTCGTGGTATGCCCGGCGTCTCCTCCCGCCATGCATCGGGGTCGGGGATGTCCACTGTAAAGTTGGTTTCTCTGTAGATTCGCGGGCTCGCGAAGTCTGACCTCATTTCAAGCATGGTCTCCTTTAAGATCTCCTGATTTTGCAGTGGCCCCTGAAGCGTGGGTCTACCATTGCAGGTTAGTCTGTATAGTCCTAGCCTGGCATCCCTCATAATAACTAAATGTAGGAGGGGCAGACTCAGAAACATCTCCATGGTGGCTGTTCGGATTGAAGACATGGCCCATGTGATGCCTATGCAATCCATCCTTTGGATCTTGCTCAGTTTTTGTTGGGCACTGGAATGTGTCACTTTAGGCCACCAGACCAGTGCCGCGTATGTTAACGATTCATTGGCTTTTACATAAAGGGCACACGTATATAGACACATGAAAAGGTAAGAAATATTTAGTTCTCTAAAAGCTTCACCAGAATCTTCTCAATATCCTGAACCCAAATAGCGCTTAGTTGAGCCCCCAAAACAAGGTCAAAACGTGAAAAATGTCCCCCAGAATAATATGATATGAGAGATAATGCTATGCACATATGCATAGTATGCAGTTAAAAATGTAGGAATCTAAACCTCGCCCGCAAGACTCCGAAAAAGAGACTTCTAGACGACCTCTGTAAAACGTATCTGCAGTGGTCATCCCATATCAATTTATAATACAGCAGAACGCCCAAAAATTTGGCCGGCTTTACACCAAGCTATTGCTCACAGGTAAGTCTCTTAAAGATAATCTAAGTTGTTCACACCTAAAAGTAGTCAGACTTAACTGATATGCCGTAAATCAGTCTTTCGTCATCATCAACGGGTTCTCAGTACTTGACTCTAGAATATTAAAATCAGAATGTGAGTTGACGAATCTTGTATCATCCTCAAAAAGGATAAATCTTGATCCCTTAGTGGCACTGACAAGATCATTTATGTAAATTAAAAAGAGAACGGGGCTCCATATCGGCCTTTGAGGCACATCAAACCTCAAACCGGAAGTTTGTGAACTGATGTTATAAAAACTAACATATGATTGGTTGGATACGATGCCAAAAGTTTGCAACTGTCAATATCAAATCCATTAATATAAGATTTTATTGTTTGAGTCTCCAAATATTAGGAATTACTTCATTACGTCTTTATTACTCAGTAGTCAAAATAGTTTAGTGAGCAGGCCACATGAACAATTATAGCCAAAACTCACCACACATCTGCTCATTCACATTAATACCTAGTGTCCGCTAAAAGTCTTCCAAAAAATATACACTCTTTAAACACGTGCGATTTATTGCGAAATGAAATGGGCGTGCATATTATCCTCCAGTCCTTTAATAAATTTTCTTTAAAAGAATCACAAATGAAGGAATCGCGACTTTTATATACACATATCGGAAAAGTATAGGGATATTTTAAAAAATGCACGTATTTTTTTCTTGATATCATTTAAGAAGAAAACAAAAAATGTATGGTATAAGTAAGTGTTTGTATTACATAAAATGAAGTGTTTTATTTAAGAAACCTACAAGATTATTTAATATATATATATATATATATATATATATATATATATACTGAAAGGAAATTTTAAGAATTTTTCAAAAACTTCTGAACATGTGAGAGAAAAAAGTTTAATACAAAGTATGACCTCCACGTTGAGTAATTACAGCTCTACGTCTATTGCTCATAGACAAAATGAGATTGTCAGGGCCTCCTTGTAGTAAACGTGCCCACTCTGCTGTCAGAAGCTCCTGGAATGTAAACGCAATGTGGATGTTGCCCATATGTGGAGTAATTCTTCGTTGAAGCATATACTAGACATGTTATATCGGATTCATATCCGGGAATTATGCTGGCCATGGTAAAACTTCAATTCCCGCGTTATCCAGCCAGTTGGTTACGATGCGCGCGGTATGTGAACGGGCATTATCATGCATTAGGTGGTGGAAGTTTTGACCAACAGCGTCTGCAAATGGACGCACGATAGGTTCAAGAATGGTATCCGCATAGAGCTGAGCTGCTAAGAAGCGATTTGGAAAAACGAGTTCGGTTCTGCCACCAATAATTATTCCGCCCCATGCCATTATTGTATCACCTCTGTATGGGTATAATTCCTGAATATGTTTTAAGCGTTCCGAATTTCCAGATCGTCTCCACACCCTTATTCGACGAGAGTCCGGATGGAAACACACCTAGATTCGTCTGTGAATAAAACTGTAACCCAGTTATCTGCAGACCAATTCAGATAATTTTGGCACCAGTCCAATCTTGCAGCGCGATTGCCTCTGGAAATAGGTGGACATTTGAGTGGACGTCTAGACGTCTACTAGAGAGGTTTGCTTCCTGAAGATGATTTCTTACAGTATCTCGGCTAATGGTTACATAATTCGCCATTTGCAGAGTCGTAACCAATTCAGGTGCCGCAATTGTAGGTTGCCTTCTGGCAGTTAGACATAAAAATTTATACTGACCTGTTGTCGTAGAGGGTCCCTGTCCTGGATGTTGCTCGGCCAGACTGCCATTTTCCCTTAAACGCCTCTATAAACGACTTGTCGCACTTTGGGAAATACCCATCCGCGCAGCTACTTCATTCTGCCGCATGCCTGCTTAAAGAAGGCCTACCGCTCGTCTAAATCCAAATGTCGCCATTCCATGGTAAAATACAAAAAGTCGAAGACGCAGCAAGTGCGTTATGGTAGTGAATTTTCATAAAAATGATCTGGCACAAAATATTTTATTATAACTTTTTTTGCTTGTAACATAGAAATCTAAATTTTGGTGTATAGTTTACTTTTTATATCGTAAACCTACCTACCAAATTTGGTTATCATAGATTTTTTATTTTTTAAGATAAAAATTTTTTTCAAATGAAAAGTCAAAATTTTTCCGGAAAACCTAGTCCGATTTTTCTGATTAACGAACTTATCAAAGACATTTACAAAAGGAAGGTACATGCCAAATTTTATCAAAATCGGCCCATTATTCTTTGAGAAAAATTTTTTTTTCGAATGGAAACTCAAAATTTTCCCGGAAAACCTCGTCCGATTTTCCTGGCTAACAAACTTATCAAGGACATTTACAAAAGAAAGGTACATGCAAAATTTTATCAAAATCGGCCCCTTATTTTTTGAGTTATCGGTGTGATACATATATATATATATATATATATATATATATATATATATATATATATATATATATATATATATATATATATAATATATATATATATATATATATATATATATATATATATATATATATATATATATATATATATATATATATATATATATATATATATATAAACATATAAAAATTGAAACTGACCCCGGATATGGGTTCTAGGGGTCCTAGCTCGCGCTCATTTGCAAAAATTTTTTCAAAATTCAAAAGTCGGGATCTCCCCATTAGTGAATTTTTTCTACGAAAATTCACTAAAACACAATATTTTTAATGCAGCCACTAAACAACAACTGAAGAATGACTGAAGTCGAAACTAACTTCACCGGTACATATGAAAATTATACTTTTATGATATATCGGGTCTATCAATTTTGATACCATTTTAATTTTTTTTTAACAACAGATCGTTTTATATTGAGTGATTGATTAAATACATACATCGTGAATGCAATTTGACCGATTCCAAAACCAATTTGTTCCATTTTTTGTATTATTTAAAAATATCCCTAGACTTTTCCGATGTGTATATATGTATGTATATATATATATATATATATATATATATATATATATATATATATATATATATATATATATATATTTTGTGTGTGCGTGTGTGTGTCCGTAACTAAATAAATAGGCCCCGATTTAGTTCAAAATTGGTGAGTACCTTCCTCTTGCAAGTGACATGAATAAGTTCGTTAGCCAGAAAAATCCGCCCAATTTTTCTAGTAAGTTTTATGTTGTCTCTCAGAATTTTTTTATATCTCTGAAAATAACAAAGCTATGACAACCAAAATTATATAAAGTAATTTCTGTACCAAAATTAAGATCTCCAAGTCGAAACTAAAAAAGTAATGGAGATTAAAAAAAATGGTGCCACTGATGACCAGACAAACGTGTGATGCGTACTGGGATGGTTTTAAATTAAATTTTATATCAACCACCGACTTTGAAATATTACGTCTCGGTAACAAAATCTTTTCTATATTACAGACAACGATTATGTTTTTTGTCGCAACAAGGTTAAGAAATACCAAAAGAACTGCTTTGAAAATTGTATATTTTTTCCTTTTTAAAACATCAAAGTCGGCATTTAAAACGTCGAACTTGGCAACTTTTAGGCAACGAACCTGAAACGAATACAAGTTATTTAGAGAAAATGAATCAATCAGCGTGTTTTATAAAGTGTTCAGTTTCAGTTTTAACTGTCATTGACTTTCACTTAACTAAAATATTTTCAAGAAATTCATTTCAAATAGAACCTCTCTGATTCTTTGGCAGTAGTTTTAGTTATAAAAATTATGGTTTAATAGTGTATTATTTTTGGCGAATTTTCGTATAAAATGTGTTGTGGTTAATTGTATGTGTATCCTGTATTAATTTATACACCACTAGTTATGCAAGCTTTAGAACTAAATTTTTATTTTCATTGTGATGGAGGATGCAACAAGTATGCAAATCGGAATGAAAATTAATTATGTAAAGTTAACCGTGTGATTCAGCTTCAGGGAGAGATAACCTCGATTTTCTCTTAGTTTTATTTACTATGAGTGGTTTTCCTAACTTCGAAATCTCTAGGTGGGATATGCTGAGGTTTGCAACGCAAATTCAAATACTGTAAAGCTTAGCAACTCACAAGTGAATTAGCCGAGATTTAGCTAGTTAAGCATAGAATGTTTACTAGCAAATTCTTGATAATTAATCTTAGTACTGCCAATAAATAATGTCCTAGGATATACTTCTCTATAAATCAATATGCTATCTGATTATGTAATAAATTTATAGCAAGCAGATATCCTAGAACAATATGTTAACAATGAGGTACCCCGACCAATTCCCTATCCTTAGAGATTTTAATATACGTAGAGGCGTCAAGATAAAATTTAAATTTAAAGTGCTTCTATTCATAACGTTTAAACGAGTTTTAGTAAAGATTATTTATTTTATATAGAAATAAGCTTCAAATAAACATGTTATGGACAGTGGACAATAATCTTAAAAAACTACTTGCTCGTAAGTAATAGTGATAACTATAAAGAAGGTAGTTTAATGAGTTCAGAGAACAGTAGCAGCTTGTGCCGTAATGCATTGGGGGTGCGCAAGAAAAAAAAGTTCGGGACGCAGCAAGTGCGTTATGGTGTTGAATTTTTATTAAATGCTTCAAATTTGAATAACACAAGTTTCTACAAACTTAGAAAGTTGGATTTTGGTGTATAGTATGGTCTTACCTATAGAAACATATTCACCAAATTTCAACAAAATAATAATAGTTCTTTTCGAAAGAAAACTCAAAATTTGGAAAACCTAATTTTCTATAAACTTAGAAAGTTTAATTTTGGTGTGGTATGGTCTTTATCAGAAAAATATATCCACCAAATTTCTTTAAAATAACTTTGTAATTTTCTGAGAAAAAAAAGTTTTTCGAAAGAAAACTGAAAATCTGAAAAACCTAATTTTATATAAACTTAGAAAGTTGAATTTTGGTGTATAGTAGGGACTTACCCAGGGCAACATATCCACCAAATGTCATTTAAATAACTTGGTAATTTTTGGAGAATAATTTTTTTCAAAAGAAAACTCAATTTTTTTTCTGAAAACCTTGTCCGATTTTCCTAGCTAACGAACTCATCCAAGCCATTAATAAAAGAAAGGCATTTACCGAGTTTCATCGAAATCGGTTAATTATTTTTTAAGTTGGCGGTTGGATACCTACATACATATATATATATATATATATATATATATATATATATATATATATATATATATATATATATATATATATATATATATATATATATATATATATATATATACATATATATATACATATATAAATTGAAACCGACCCCGGATATGGGTTCTAGGGGCCCTAGTTCGCGCTCATTTGAAAATTCTATTAGTACATTTTTTTAATAAAAATTCACTAAAAAAAACCTATTTACTAAACTTAATAATTCTTAACAACTTACCAACTTACTTATGACTTATTCTGATTCTGTATCCTGTATTAATGGCTGCCGACTCTCTGCGATCCTCGATATACTAATTTTGTTTATTGAATGCAGGAGGTAAAAAAGTAAATAAAAATTTATTAAAATATAGGATAGCAAAAATATTATTGTTTCCGCGGCAGTGCGCGCGCATGGGCGCACTAATTTGGGAGCCGCTCCTGTCAGAGAAAGTGTTTCGATATCAAGACCCTTTTCGAAAAGGGGTAGAAATACCTAAAGGTGTATAAGTATTTGCTGGAATTACATATATACATTTGCAGTGATAGCCTATTAGAAGCAGCTAAAAAAGTGATAATGATTTCAATCTAAAATTTCATATATATATATATATATATATATATATATATATATATATATATATATATATATATATATATATACATATATATATATATATATATATATATATATATATATATATATATATATATATATATATATATATATATATATATATATATATATATATATATATATATATATATATATATATATATATATATATATATATATATATCTATATATATATATAGAGGTGACTTTTTTTAAGTGTTACAAGAAGATATGTCGAAAACGGTAAAACAATTTTGTGAAATTTGGTAAAGTAATAGGGAGACCGAGGGACATATTTTAACATATTTGTGACATTTACTGATTTGCTGTTTTGGTTACGGAATTATAATGCTTTATTAGGTTTTAGGTTAAAACACAGAAAAATATTAACAATAAAATCTCAACAAATTTATGTCCCGTGAGAGAAAATTGTTCAAAATGTTACCCCTCAACTCCCACACACATTCTCACTTTTCTGCTAATTGAATCCCATAGAGACTGCAACGCTTTAAGTGTGGCAGCTAAAGAGGATTCTAAAAGCTTCAGTGGTCCAGGGGTAAGAACGTGTGCCTTTACAGAAAGGCAAGGGTCGGGAAAATTTCCAGGATGGTGAGGTGAAACTGCTCGTTGGCGTTGATGATTGGCCATAATATCAGAAATAGACCAGCGCTAAAAATCCGAAAAAAAAAGCGGTTTCTGTTTTTCATATCATGTCAAGTTGACCATCACAACCAAAAAATAAATAAACTACCGCCCGCCCCTGAACATAGATAAGAGGGGGAGTAACAACAAAATCGGCCATATTGGTATCAACATGATGCATCTCCTGCGCAATGTACGGAAAAAGTCACCCAAGTGTTAACAGCTATGTTTCAAGAAGGTCACGATTAAGACCTCAAACACGGCCAGATAGAAATCCTAAACTAACTCCATTAGCGTCCTACTTATAGTGGAGAATAATGGGTTGCATTTATAACAGTAGTGGTATTAATTCGCAAAGGAAATTGAAGCAAACACGAAGAAATTAATCTATTAAACAAGTTCTAAATGTCATCTATAGATCTATCCAGAGAGAAAAGCCTTGAGTTATGTTTAAAGGCTGGTAGAGATAGTTTTATACAATATTTTGTAATATTTTCCAGGGGTAAGAACGAGTACCTCTAGAACCCAGGGTCCCGGGCTTTAGTCCCAGTAGAAGCGTCAGATTATTTTTCAGTACATACTAATTAACATAAACTCAAGTTGCGGCATTGCGTTTAAGCAAATTGTATCTGCACGTTTTGTACTTCGGAGAGGAAGTTAAGTCGTCGAGTCCGTGTACCATGCAATGTTGGGCACGAGAAAAATCCCTACCCTCCTGGGAAGATAAGGGATTTGGCAAGCATTTCAAGGATGGTAAGGTGAATCTGATCCCTGGCATCGGCAATTGCCCGTAGTCGCGGAAATTGACCGACGTTACAAATGAAATCAAAAATTGGATTAATATATAGGTTCTTTTATTTAAAATAACAAAGTTGGGTGTCCCTTAGGGTAGAAACGGAATTAAAAAACACGTGAAACTATATAAGAGAGATAGTAATCGGTAACCTATATCGCTAAGAAGTGTTTCGAAAAATCGACTTTTTTAAGCCCCTAAAAACGTACGACACTGACATATTTCAAACGTAAATACGCGTGAATAGTAAACGTGGCTAACTTTTTATACCACAAAAATTTAAAGTTCTCAAAAGTCAATATATATATATATATATATATATATATATATATATATATATATATATATATATATATATATATATATATATATATATATATATATATATACATATATATATATATGTATATATATATATATATATATATATATATATATATATATATATATATATATATATATATATATATATATATATATATATATAGCAAGATCTCGTAAAAAGAATTTGTCATTTTTGTGAATGAAATTTGGTAACTGTTTGTATAACTAACCAAAAACTTTTTTAAATTTTGGTACAAAAAGTTATCTGGAAATATTTATATCTAGGTAGGCGCATCCTGCGCGTGAATTGCAAGGATGATTTTTTTACGTAAATTTCTGTATGTCTGTAAATAGTAAAGTTATTTTAATGAAGTTTGAAAAACATGTGATTATTCTAAAGATCATTATACTACCTTCCAAATTTGACGTCTTGTTATTGCAGAAGAATTGAATTATTGATAATAAAAATTGTTTATTAAAAATTCTTTACCATAACGTACTTTCTGCCTCCAGACTTATTTGTCATTTAACAAGATGCTTTACTAAGACTAAAAAACAAATCTCATTACATATTTTATAGAATTACACTGCTGCAGTATTTTAGAATACTCTTACAAACTTCGTATTACTTAGCATTAACTGATTTTCTTTGATCCATTTGAATTTTAGTAAGCTTTTATTTATACTGACTTTCACGGAATTTTTCGACATATCCAAATAAATATGGTTCGATTTAAATCTATCGCTACTGAACCAGATGTATTGCATGATCAATAACATCAATCATTATTAGTGTCATTTTAGCTTTATATTTGCTTATAAGTTTAAAAGCTCTACTTTCCTTATCGCTTCTTATATGTTGGACACTACAGTGTATTTTTTAGGCTGTGGCATATTACTTATACTTTATTCTTTAGAAAATCCTGCAAAAATACCGACTTACTTTGTATAAAGCAGTGCTGTACGTCAGTATGGGATAATTAAATTTCAAGTCTGTTATTCACACATTTTGCGAGGTTAGAATCTTGTTATTGATTCCCATCTTTCAGCGAAAAATCATATTAAGTTTTTTATTAATACGAGCAAAAGTTTGATGGATAGAGAGTAAAAGTCGCGCTGAGGAAACGACCGAAAATATGTCAAAGTAATCTAAAAGAAATAGATAAATATAAACTAAAGTTAGTAGTCAGCATTATGTTTCACATAAAATATTATTTAAATGAGGATACATTTTTAAAAGGTTTAAAACTCTACCCTAATCCAATTAAAAAAACCTTTTTTTTTAATTACCAGCTCTGTAGAAACCAAAATACACATATATGTACCCAATTTTGTAATATAATAAAGGAAGACGGCGATGGTAGTAAAATTCACATTGGAAACCCAACTAACAAAAGTGTTCTATAATTTTTAAACAATAGTGCAAATTTGTTGTGTTACTGTTATATTACTGCTCTTCGAAGGCAGTTTTGTTCTATTAAGACTGCCAAGGTGTGTATTTAGCTTTTCGCTGCACAATGCTTCTTTAAATTTATTGTTAGAATGTTCTTAGAGCAGAATTATAAAACATTTTAGAGATTTCGTTTTTCATTGGTTTGTAAACGTCTATACAACAATCGTTATAGAATATATTAGCTTACAGAACAAAATTGTTCTGTAATGGCCTTATAACAACGATCTTTCAAACATATCTGTCAACTTGCAAACATTTATAAAACTTTTCTTTACGTGATTATTTCAGCAATTATAAAACAGTTTTATAAACATTTTCTACCATACAATATAGCTGCAAATAGCATAGTCTACTTAAACGCAGGTGTTAAAAAACGATTTTATTGTTCGATGGAACGCGACTGTAATTGGACACTTAAAAAACAATGATAGTACAAAATTATACATTTGCATAAAAGTGCTTTCGCTGGGATCTTTATCAAACATATTATAATTTTTGTAAGAAGCACCGTTATATACTTTTTATTTCGTGGCAAGTTGTGTATTCTGTAGCGTGTAATTTCTAAACATGTCCAATTTGCAATAAATAAATAAATGGAAACAGGTAAAAAAAGCGGTGCTTTTCGAAGGAAAGTCAATAAATATAAAAATATTTTAGAAACTAGCGAATTTGTTAATAAACATGTTAGTAGTGTTTTACATAGTAAGTAGCACAACAAACAACAATTTGGGTTTGAGATTAAGTCACATTGCTACTACATTTATGTTGCACAAATATCGTAGCTAACGCGAGTTTATCACTATACTGATGTGTAAGTGTTGCCGAAAATGCTTTTATAGAACAATTAACTACACCATATGTGTTATAGAGCTAAGCGCAGGTCTTTCTCAGTGCAGCAATGGGAAACATATTATTTTAAAGCTCTATAAGCGCTGTTTGTGTAACAATCTGCTTACGATGCCATCTGACGCCACACTGTCAATGTGATCATCAGTTTGCCCAAATATTAGTGCACAACACCGTACTTAGCCATAAATAGTACTTAATGGTTAGTTACCCATGATCATGATACAACAAGTGGAGATATTACACCTATGAATTATATGGTTTTCGCAGAACCACGTGCATGATATCATGTGGAGTTTAACAGTTGAACGTATCGTCTCTTGTCTTCCTCTAAACACGCGACTACGTGTTAACGAGATTAGGAAACCGTTGTTTATTAGATTTAGAAATGTATTTCAATAATTTTTGTGTATACACACGCAAAGTTTTATTTTTCGGTAACGGCGTAAAAGGTATCAAAACATATGGAACACTTGATTCTGGAACGAATTTTTTTTTGTCTGTCGGTATCTCTTTCGGTCGGTCTCTCTGTTAATAGGTGCAATAACTTTCGAACGAAGTCATGCATCATCTTCAAATTTAGTACCCAGTTAGCACCCGACAAATAACGCTTCTAATTGTGTTTGGGCAAGACCACTTCAGGAGGTAGGGGACAAATAAGGGATGATTTGGTGGAAATTGTCATTTTTTCAATAAAACTCGGGTAATACAAGGTTTCAAAAGTTTATGGGTACAGGAATACAAATATTTTCTTTGTGATCAACTCATGGGCCCTAAACTCATTCCATGAGAATGTCTTTCTAAAGAGACTAAATTATCACTGATATGTGGAAGTCATGATTCAATTTGTAGAACTATGTAACTGATACCAAAAAAATGAACTTATTAGCTCAACCTTTCGAATGTTATTGTGTTTCTAAAATCATTCTGCGCACATACACATCCTCACACACGCACGTGCACGCATTAAGATCTGAAATTATTTTCTGACTTAAAATTAATTAAAGTGAAGAAATTGGCTTTGTTATTATTGACTGCAGGGGATTATAGTAAAATGAAAATATCAAAATCCTAAAACTTTTTGATCCCTTGTAGGAATGGGGAGAAAAAATGTAGTAATAATGTAAAGCATACATAGAGACTTGGCAAATATCGGTTGCGCTAGTCTACTTTTACTGTAAAAGCCAAACTTTAAAATTGACAATAAAAGTCAATGCCAAGCCTACTTCATTTTTGATTAAATACGTCTCTGTTCATATTACAGCTTTTAATATATCGTCTGTTTTGTAGCAGTGTCTTAAGAGACAAAATAGTTCTGTAATGGTTGCAGTCGTGATAAAAGTGATTTATAAAGCAGACGCCATGTTTTTATGCAACTCCTGTATTTGTTTGGTAGTCACCTTGAACAAAAAAAAATCAATTAATAAATATAGAATTATTTGTGACCTGACAATTTTCACAATATATAATGAATATAAAATATGATAAATGTGTAACAGAATGGGTTTAGATATAATAAAATTAAAAAAAAAAACGAAAAATTTAATTTCGAGTCAATTTTTACAAATTAAAGCAATATTCATTATTTCGAGGGCCCTTCAAAATTTATCGTATATGTAGCATATTTTACACAGAAATGTTTTCTTCACAGGTGAAATCCATCTTGCTGGTAGCCAAAAGGAGACTTTTTGAGTTTAATTTTCACACCGTACTAACATTATTTCTTACGCGATCATATTTTAGTACTTATATTACTTTCATAATATTAGAGAACAATTTTAGGATAAAATAGTTCTAACAAAAACATTTAAAAGACATATCACTCTTATAGGTATTACAGTATGCAACAAAAAGTTGCAAAGTAATCTATAAATTCTAATAAAACATGTTTTATAGTAACTATTAAGGCTCTATAACTGGCACCATGGTAAATGATTTTTAGTATTATTATTGTTCCTTATAAGTATCGTATATCAGTAGTATGCTGTCACGCCACTACTTGGTTCCGCAACTAGGTGGCGGCACGTCCACCACTTACTGAGTATTTTAAGACTGGCTATACGATAGCCGTGTTATTTTTGGTGCATTTTTGCTGCAATTAGTATGCCGTACTGAAGAGCTCTAATGAGAGCGAAACCGGTCTACGGTTCTAATTGTAGCGAAAATGCATCGAGTCTTACATACTTTGTCCCTATATTGGGGTAGAAATGGGCCAGGGCTGACAATTTTCTAAATTGTTAGTTAGCTGTATCCAGTATCTATTTTTTTTAACACTTTGTGTTATTTGGAGCTGGCGTGACAGCATACTACTTGGTTCCGCAACTAGGTGGCGTCACGTCCACCACTTACTGAGTATCGTATACCATATTCTTTTACAGCTCTGTAAACATTTCTAAAACTATTCTATAACAACTTACACATCCCTTATAAAATAAACTAAAGAACTAAAGTGTTGTATAAACCTGCGCCCATTTTGCGTTTATAAGCGTTGTATAGACGTTACCACACCGTTTGTAGGAACAGTCATGTTTTATAAAAACTGTTTTATAAACGTTCTGTTCTTATGAGTACAATACAACATTGCTAGTTGGAAAACCATCTCAGAATATACCAGTTTGAGTCCCAGCCCTGGTATTTCGTATCGCTGTGCGTTGATTGCTTATCAGTTGTCTTTTCTTCTTGGCCTTCGCTTTATTAGCTGGTTGCGGCTTATGGATAAAATGGTTTTAGACATTGATTTTCTTTTGTGTATTCATGAGTAGAAAGTTTAGATGGGCTAATTCCTTTATTGAACAAACAGTGTTAAATAAAGTGGCTAAAACTTTGTTCCAGAATTAATGAAATACATATCCAAGATAGTTTCATTTTATCAAATTCTACAGATCTAAATGATTCAATATAATAGACAATACCAAGCAAAAGGAGCTTCTGGAGGACTTAAACAGCTTAACCACAAAAGACGAACAAAACTCGTATCTATGTTGACTAATGGCTATTTCCCTGACTGCAAGAAAGCGTCCACGAAACGATGACCAATATAGATGAAACTATCACGCTGTTGCTTACAATTTTAAATGTCTTGTTGGAGGTAAATATATTCCCATATTCCAGGAATCATTTTCAAGCTTTCACGTCATCTCTAAAAAATAGATTCTTTGTATTGGAGAAATTCTTACTCTTACCCCAAAATGCTCCTAAATGTAAGCAAGATCAATCAAAGTCTATGCCTAAAGGCCCCCTTGATTGCGTAAAACATTTCGTGGAGATCTACATTAACCCGTACCAAGAATGAGAATCTTACTACTCACTAAAGACAATCCACATTAAAAGATTCTACTTGGAAATTCAAGTATTTCTATCATGCAAACACATTTCTTGATCAGAACTTACTGGTTAATTTTCAATATCTTTTATATCTGTTTCGGTTACCCTATACCACGTCCATAAGCTGTTTGTGATTGTCTTCAAAAAAATTTAAATCTAATTTTTAAAGGCGTGAATAATCAAATGCCTGGGCTACAATAGAAAAAAACTCTTCATCTAAAAAAACTGAAAGTTTAGGAAAAGTAAAAAAAGTTGTATGAACGCTACGAGAGGAAGGACCACTTTTATGGCTCTTAACTTAATGCTGAACCTTTCTCTTTTACTTATTTCAGGTGGTCCTGTTAAGTATTCACGGCAATTCTAGTTTAAAGTTTTTGGGGTTCACTACCTCTTAGACGATTCTGTAACAATATATTCTCATCTAGTGCATGTGGCAAAAGAGGATGCATATAAAGTGCCGTGTATACTCCTAGGCGCAATGGATAATCATTGTGAGGGCAAGACACATGATGAATATGTTGTGCTCTCTAACAGTTATCCAGTTGAAAACAGAAACAACATAATCGTCCAATTATTGTTTTTTCTAGTTCATGTTTAATTTTTTTCAAAAGAGCTCCTTACCCCTTTCTTATAAGAGAATACACAGCTACCTTCAAACTGATTAGGATGCTGGCGTCATTTGGCATACAAAAAAGAAAACCAATATAGTAGCTCCAAATTCTCCATAATACACAAACACCTTCTTCAAAATATGAACTTCAAAGTACACTTGGAAAACCCAAGTTACCCCCAAATATTTTTCGGAAACCTGACGATCGTTACAGTAACCAAGTTAGCGTCAGCAAAGGATGAGAAATTATATACCTTTGACCACTACAACTGTCTTTTTATTCTGTGCCAGGTATTAGGCCTAAGATGCTTGAGGGTGGTCTAACATTTTTAATTCATTTTAGGTTCTGTTTGTCTCCGTGGCAGTTTTTATCCCAAACATGTGCGACCACGCGTGAAAAAGGCATAGAGGCAGACCAACGAAAATATGAGAGGAAGTGGTGGTACAGTCTTCGGAAAAGAGAGGCAGAAATAAGAACGAAGGATGACTTATGGCCAAGGAGAAGATTTGGGCGAGATTTGTACATGATTAAATTGTAAACACTCAACCCCTTAGGGTTAATGAGTTATTGACTATATATATATATATATATATATATATATATATATATATATATATATATATATATATATATATATATATATATATGTATATATATATATATATATATATATATATATATATATATATATATATATATATATATATATATATATGTATATATATATATATATATATATATATATATATATATATATATATATATATATATATATAGTACCGTACCAAAGTTATGCTAAATGTTCTTTAAATCTAATTTCAATAGATATTTTACTTTGCATGGCGTACTTAAGATCACAACCTTTACAACTCATTTTATAGATCACCGACATTTAATTGGCATTATCCTTGTCTTTTGTGTTACCTAGCAAACCTTTTAAAGTATTTTTTGTTGCGGAAAATATCAGTTGCAAATTGGGTTTCTTAAAAATGCTATCTAAATTCTTCGTGATTCGCGGTTCAAATGGTAGAAAAACAAAGTGTTTCCCGTATGATTTCTTCTAAGGGGCGCTTTTAATATACTATGATTCTTTGCTATATTTATTCTTACTTAAAAAAAGTATTAACCGGGTTACAAAGAAAATTTAAACTAGCTATTTGTTGGGCGTACGTATGATGTGAGGCATTTGGAATGGGTGTCCCATCGGTCTGGGGACGGAAGAAAGCTCCTCACTGAGCGCATATTTTAAAATGCTGTTTTCTAGAGGCAAAAGATGTTCTGCGAGTGCATATTTTCAAATTGATTTCATTTATACAGGTTGGCTATATACAGAGTGTTGTACCAAACTTATATTTTTTAAAATGGAATACCATGTATTTTGTTGCAGATTTGGATTCTCCTCCCATCATACATTACCTGAGTAACGTTCCAGCCCTTTATGCTGGGTACTTTTAAATATATGGCCATTTGTTTCTGTGAATCGACATATATTGTACACCTGGTATCTCCCAAGAACTAACCTCAACAATTATTTTTATGGCGGTATACTTTCCAAATGTGGTCTATTTTATTTTCATACCAAGAAGTATCCGTCAAATTGGAAATCATATAAAGTATGACCGTAAACGAGAATCGAAGGCTTTCTTGAACTTTTCAAACAGAACGCCCCCTATATTTTATATCGCTATCGGGTAGCTTATTTACTCCTCTATTAATTATATTAAGCTTTCCCTATACTCAAATCAACTCGTTTTAAAATTACCTTAGGTGTTATCAGAAAATACCCTTATTTCGTCACTGATTTTCATTAATCATGTTGGCTTTGGATATGCCTCGCCCACTTACTAGCAAATAACTTATTAACTAGTAATATTTTGCATTTGGTGGATGAAAAATTTTAATCGCTTTTTTATGATACAATTTTTTAACAAGATAAATTAAATACAAAAAGAGGAACAGCGGTTAAAAATTTTAATTTGCGTATAGTAGAACTCTGGTTTTATGGTATTAGATAAAAGCATTAAGAAATCAAACATTAGGTTCACAAATTTATTAAAAATCATAAAGCATGTTTAAAAATGTTTCCGTTTTCCTGAACGCAAATTTCTTTGACTCTGTTCAACATGACGGGGCTAATACTTCTAAAAGCTGATTGTATTCAATTTTTCATATCATCCGCAGTTGTGGGAAATTCTTCATATACGTTTTGCTTCACATATCCCCAGAAAAAAAAACTATATTGGGGTGAGGTCGCTCGATCTTGCTGGCCATCGAATGTTCCCTCCTCGACCGATCCATCGGTTTTCTAATCAATGGTTTATGTATTGTTTTACGTCTCGGTAAAAATGTGTAGGAGCACCATCATGCTGAAGATACATTACCCGACGTGTTTCAAGGTTTACATCCTCCATTAAATTCGGCAGATCATCCTCGAGAAATCTGCGATATCATAACTTTATCGCCTGTAAGTAGCAACCCCCCTCCCCCCTCCCCCACATTCAAGGACCATTGATGTTGAAAATCCACTTGACGTACCCAGAGTGGATTTTCTTGAGCGTAATAATGCATATTGTGTTTATTTACTACGCCTATATTGTAAAAGTTTGGCATTTAATCGGTCATATTTGAAAAAAATATTACAGAAATTGATTCGATTTACTTGATCTCCAGCAGTAATTACGTGATGAAGACATAAATGATATGGACGAAATTTGTGCTTTTTAATTATCCTGTTGACTGAAGATTTGCTGATATCCTGAAGTAATGCAATTTGCCTTGTACTTATTTGTGGATTCTTCTCGATTGATAACAAAACTTGAAATTTTACATTTTCATTGGTTGTATGACGATTTTCATATAATTTTGTTTTGTATTTAGCGCTACATGTTTTCTCGAAGCGTGCTCTAACTTTTTCAAATGCTTCTGGTCTTGTATGTAGAGCTGAAGGATACTTTTGCCTGTAGATTCTGGACGCCAGAAGAGAGTTGCGATCTGCCTGTCCTAAAGCGTACACCATGTTAACTAACTCTTCATTAGTAAAATTATTTTCAAATGTTACGTTAACAAGTAAACACATAACAAGGAACAACGTACAAGAAACAAAAATTAATAAACAAGCAACAACAATTAACACTAAACACAAAAGTAATACAAAAATTAGCAAGCACTTATATTTCAACTTATCTCCTGGGCTACCGTTATTTGGACGATGGTATGAACAATATTAAACAAATATGAAAATATTAATAAACAGAGTCCAATTACCAGAAATGAAGAAAATGTGTTTGCGGTCATTGGATCCCTTGTAGAAAATCCACACATAAACCAGCGCAAAATCAGTCAGGGAACGGCGATGAGCAGGCAGAGCATTTGCAGAATAATTAGAAAACACAAATTTCATCCCTACCATATCTAATAAATTCAAGAACTTTCAGATGATGACTACAATCGACGACTTGATTTGCATATGTGAGCATTAGAGATGTTGGGTGGGGATGAACACTTTTTCGATTATATGCTGCTTATGGACGAATCGACTTTCCGTAGTAACGGCTTGGTAAACAGGCTCAATTTTTATTACTACGCTGGTGGAAAACCAAATTTCTGCCGCAGTATTAACCGTCAAAATAGTGGTTCTAGTGTGTGGGTGGAATATTAGGTTAAAGAGTAATAGGTCCTTACTTTTTCAATGAACACTTTAATGGATATACTTTTCATAGATTTCTTCGTCAAAGTTCGCCTAAAATTTGGAACACGTCCGATTATCTATTTGAAGGCGGATGTGGCTACAACTGGATGGTGCACCGGTACATTTCTAAATCAGAGAGCGACAAGACGCCAGACCTAACATATCTTGATTTTCTCTTGCGGGGACATGTTAAGAATGTCGTATATGAAATCCCTCCGACCACAAAAGATGACATCAAATAACGCATACTGAATGGTTTCAATACATATCGCCGCAAATGTTGCTTAATGTCAAGCGGTCCTTTGAACAAAGGCTACAATTATGCATTGAACATGATGGACGTCAGTTTGAACATTTGTAGAACTATGTTTATTATAATTACTCTTGGTTTTTATGATCTTATTTTATTATTTGTTTACCTTGGATCTGTTTCCAGATTGAATTTCAAACAAAGCAAGTTAAATTTGTTAATGAAAAATTCTTATTTATTCAAAAACAATAAAAAAGTGTGAATAGCGCCGGAACCGCTGCACTTGGATATAGGGAACCTTAGTATCATATGAAAGGAAATAATCTTTTCTATGAAATACAAATATATATATATATATATATATATATATATATATATATATATATATATATATATATATATATATATATATATATATATAGGGTGTTTTATTTGAAATAAATGAAATAATCTGCTTTGAATATGCCAATAATAAAACTTGAATTTTTGAACGCCCTGTATTGTATTGCCAAATATTGACTACAGTAATTGATGAAGTACCAAATCCATCCTCAAAAGGTAGTGAATTTTTTTACGATATCATCTGACAATGGAGATAAGATTTTTTCCTAAACCTCACATTCATCGAAAAATCAAGATATCTGGGAAACCGTTATAGCTAGGTATAGGGATCCTTCGCATAAGTGAGCCTTATTTGTCCCATACAATTCAATAATTCAATAACGTTGTCAATTACTGGGTGTTACACAAGAAAAAAACTAACTTTGAGTTGTCACACTTTTTTGGATTTCCCTGTATATTCGAAAATAATTTTAGGTTCTAGCCTTTTCAATATACACAATCTCCGTTTAAAATAAATTAGAAGTAACGAAAAATGTAGACGTAAGAGCCTGTGGCGTACGTGGTAGGCCATCCTGTATTTATCAACCGACCTTAGATGCGTTATACTTTCCATAATACGCACCCGTTGGAAAAAATACATAAAAATTTTTCAGTCGCAATCTCCTTAAAATCGATCTGCAGTTACTTATCCCATTTAAATGCGCAAGTATATGTACATTTTTAAAGAGATGGTCAGTATCTGGAAAACGCCGAACCTACCATGTTTACACTACCATGTTTACATGAATAAATTTAAAATACGTACCTAAAATATATGTACCTACATATAAGCCTATTTAATGTTTCTAATTTCTAACGGTTTGTCAGATAAATGACAATCTTATCTTATTATGGATACCCTGTATATGTTTACGTTAGACACACAACAGTTTAGATGCTTTTTTCTTCTGTAACAATTTAAAAATCGTTTCTAATGTCCAATACTATTGCTAACTGCTATAAAATTGACTAATAAAACAGATCTTTTCTACTCAGCTGAAAACTCGTCAAAATAAATCTGTTTTAGTTTATCCATGTTTTCCAGTTTATGCTAATTGAAAGGAGGACGTTTTGTCGCGAACGGAATGTGTATTTTATTGTATTCGATAGAAATAGCCGAGGGGTTGAGGGATTTTCTCGTGGCTCGTGGTTTCTAAATGTTCTGCCTCAAAGGAGCTGTACCTTATTTCCCTAAGACCCTACACACCATAACGACAATGGAATTTCCAAATTAGTTTTCTCACTTTGCTTGTCTCCAGCTTTCACATCATAGGTGTTGCTTCCATTCTTTTCTTTAAAGCATACCTAATTTGATGCTGAGAATAATCTCACCAGCAAATTAAATTTATTTTATAAATGTCAATTTAAAACCTATTTAAACAACTAAAGAATAAAGTATTGCTATTTTAAAGAAACTCGGGTTTCACTTTTTACCATTTATTTAACAATCGCAAAATAGAAATAAAAGTCTGGACGCAGCAAGTGCGTTATAGTAGTGAATTTGATGAAATGATCTGCCAACAAAAATTGTTGGTAACTTTTTTTCTTGTAACATCGAAATCTGAATTTTGGCATTAGCTCATTTTTTATATTATAAACCTACGTACCAAATTTGGTTACCATAGCTTTTATATTTTGGGAGAGAGATTTTTTTCCGATAGAACACCCAACATTTTTCCGGAACACCTGTTTCCATTTTTCTGGCTAACGAACTTGTCCAAGCCACTTAGAAAAGGAAGGTACATGCCAAATTTTACCACAACCGCCCTATTATTTTTTGCGTTATCGATGTGATACATATATAATTTGTAATTTTGGTCTACATAATATAAAAACGCTGACTGGTGTTCTGGTTTTTGTTCCGGGGCTGTGTGTGTCTCTTTATGATAATTTTGTCTTTTGTCACTGTATTTACTGGGAGATGTGTTGCTTTGTTGTTTTTTTGTGGTGCGTGTTTGTTGGTATGAGTGGTGTACGTTGGTCATTTCTCTAAGTTTAACACGATTTTTGAGATGTATTTTAGAATTTAGAACAATTGTAATTTTTTTTGTGCATGATTTTTGGAATGTATTTAAGATTTTAAAATTATTATATATGTTTTTTTTTTCACGTACAGCATTTTAAATGCTTTGTGGATCAATATTATTTACTAGTTAGTTTTTTATATGCTTACATTGGATTTAAGTAAATAAATGATTAATATATATAAACATGTAAAAATTTAAACCGACCCCGGATATGGGTCTTAGGGATCCTGATTTGTGCTCATTTAAAAAAACGTTTTCAAAATTCAAAAGTCGGGATCTTCCAAATTTTCGTAGAAAAAATTCACTAAAAGAGGATTATAAAACGTATTCAAAATTTAGCATTAATAAGATGTAGTTTGGAAACAAATACACATGCTAATGGTTTTTCCCTGGTTTCACAAGTGCTTGTTTCCTGATCTGCAACCAGTTTCACCTTTTACGACATCGTCAGGCAGGAGAAAATTAAATTTATTTATACGCACCCACAACAACTAAAAAAAAAACCGGTTGCGACGTTTGACAAGTTTAATTAGAAAATTATTTGATGATAAAGAAAAAATTACAAACGACCTCTTTACAATGTCTATGTATGTAGTCAAAATTTAATATGAAGATAGAAACACGTTATCATAACAATAGTAAAATCTACTGCTGCTGTATGTACGACTACTTTTTTTACACTCTGTATAAAAGCACTGTTCCCTCCATAGTTCCTTTCAGTTTTTCATTTCAGTTTGAGACAGTATCGTTCTTATTTTTCGCCGTTTTGAATATCTAAATTACATACCGTTCGGTATTAATAAAATCCGTATATCTACTATTACGACACTATTTTAGAAGCTGTGGTAGAAAGATTTTGTACTCTTTATATTTTTGGTATATATTATACGACAGCGTCCTAGGGTCACGTTAAAAAATATCTTCTAATAATTCTGAGACAAAAAAGTCAGAATTCTGACATAAGAAGTCAGAATTCTGAAATAAAAAGGCAGAATTATTCGAGAACTTTATACGACAGTGTCCAGGTAGTTCCACTTGCAAAACGTTTACCTATTGACTATTAATGTCTAATTAGGTAGGTGGCTCTGCCTGTGCTGGTTTTAAGTTTAGTTGATGGTGATTACAAACTCAAAGGTAAGAGCATTGGTTCATTGACTATTATTCTCGTTGCGTTAATAGAACAATATAGTGGATAGGTACATATATTATGATTTTACTAGTTATTTACGTAAGTAAATAAGTATAAATATACAAATACATTCATCTCACTATCCTGGAAATTTTGCGGAACCTTGCCGTTCTGCAAAGATAGTAGGGATATTTAACGTACCCAACATCGCCCGGACACGGGACCGACGGCTTTACGCCCCCTCTCAATATAGGAACGTGCAGACGTTCAACTTGCTCAAATACAATGCCACAACCTCGGTTGATGTTAATGTTACAGTATGTACTGAAAAAGTGAAAGGAGAACCCTGGGATCGAACCCAGTACCCTTCGGTTCAGAGACACAGGTTCTTGCGACTGAATTAATAAATATATAAATATGAGATGAACGTACGTTTAATGTTTTATCGTATTAGTGAATTTTCTTAGAAAAAATTCACTAATGAGGAGACCTCGACTTTTGAATTTTGAAAAAATTTCTTCAAATGAGCGCGATCTAGGACCCCTAGAACCCATATCCGGGGTCAGTTTCAATTTTTATATGTTTATATATATATATATATATATATATATATATATATATATATATATATATATATATATATATATATATATATATATATATATATATATATATATATATATATATATATATATATATATATATATATATATATATATATATATATATATATATATATATATATATATATATATATATATATATATATATATATATATATATATGTATCACACCGATAACTCAAAAAATAATGGGCCGATTTTGATAAAATTTGGCATGTACTTTTCTTTTGCAAATAGCTTGGATAAGTTCGTTAGTCAGGAAAATCGGACGAGGTTTTCTGGGAAAATTTTGAGTTTTCTTTCGAAAAAAATTATTATCTCAAAAAGTAATTAGCCGATTTTAATAAAATTTGGCACGTACCTTTCTTTTGTAAATAGCTTTGACAAGTTTGTTAGTTAGGAAAATCTAACGAGGTTTTCCGGGAAAATTTTGAGTTTTCATTCGAAAAAAATTTTTATCTCAAAGAATAATACGCCGATTTTGATAAAATTTGGCACGTACCTTCCTTTTGTAAAAGGCTTTGACAAGTTTGTTAATCAAAATAATCGGACGAAGTTTTCCGGGAAAATTTTGAGTTTTTATTTGAAAAAAATTTTTATCTTAAAAAATAAAAAATCCATGATAACCAAATTTGGTAGATAGGTTTACGATATAAAAAGCAAACTATATACCAAAATTTAGATTTCTATGTTACAAGAAAAAAAAGTTATAAAATATTTTGTGCCAGATCATTTCTATGAAAATTCACTACCATAACGCACTTGCTGCGTCCAGGCTTTTTTTATTATAGATTACAGTCACCTTTGTTTGAATTAACTCTGCTACTTAGAGAAACGAACAGCAAATACCTAATGTGTGTGATAATTTGTTTTTGTTGCTCGATAATCATCATCATGACAATCGGAAGGCGATACCACCTGTTGCAATCATGACTCTCCATCTGTAACTGCCCATTTTAATTCAGTGTAGCTTTCGACTTCAATTAATATTGTACCATGTTCCCAGAAGTTTTACTTTTGATTCACATTTCAAAAGCTTCTATTGCCTTGCTGTCGTGCTTAGTCAACGTCCGCCCCATCATTATAACGCTCCATACGTATGACTTGATAAACTTTTCCCTCCGGATCCAAATTAAACTAAATTTTTGATAGAAATACTCGTAATATGTGTATTTTTAAAAAACCTATATCCTTAATTCTGCGTTATACGTAACATTGTTCAAAAATAAATATCAAGATTCACCCAACATTTTTTCATAGTTTTATAATAAATGTTATTAGATAATTTTTAATAAATGTAAATAAAGTTATTTTGGAAGTTTTATCTCGTTTAAAAATTATTCACAGTTGGAATTGCAAGAACGTATTTCATTGATTGTGAAAAGAAATGCACTAATTAGTCAATTTTTTGTTAACAAAAATTAAGAAAACAAAACCAAACGTTTAAACATGTTTATTCAGTTAAGTAAGTGTTCAAATTGTTGACCACCAGCTTCCATACAAAAGTACAAATTTTGTTCAAAACGAGCTCTGACATTCTGGAGCATTTGTGGAGTTATTAGACGGCATTCTTCAACAATGCGTCGTCGTAATTCTTCCAGAGACGCCGGTTCTGTTACGTAAATTCTACTCTTTAAATGGCCCCATATAAAGAAGTTTAAAGGAGTTAAATCCGGTGATCTAGGGGGGCACTGAATAGCACCTCTACGTCCAGTCCATTGTCCTGGAAACTCTGTGCTCAAAAACTCCCTAACACGTTGTGAAAAATGTGGTGGAGCTCCATCTTGTTGAAACACGAATTGATTTTCTTGATAGCGATCATCATTTTCAACAATGTCAGTTAGTAGAGGGTAAACGATATCTTCTAGTAACTCCAAATACGTTTCGCCACTCAAATTGCCATCAAGAAAAATTGGTCCGAGTAAACGGTCTCTAAAAATGCTAGTCCAAACATTCAATTTCTGTGGAGTTTGAGTGTGGACTTCGTAAAAATTTCTTGGATTATTATCTGCCCAATAACGACAATTATGACGATTGACTAGTTTAATAAAAACGTACACTCGTCTGAAAAACAGATATTGAACAGAAAGTTCCAGTTATCAGCTATTCGTGCAGTCATAACTTCACAAAACTCCAGCCGTCGATCAAAATTATCTTCATTCAGCTGTTGTGCAAGATAAATTTTATATGGGTTAAGTTTATGATGCTTCAATATTCGCTGAATAGTTCTTCTTTTGATGTTTGAAACAGTGGCCAATTTTCTGGTGCTCAAAGTTGGGTCTGCAGCAATTTGTCCTATAACTTCAATCTCAGTAATCTCATTTCTAACCGGAAATTCACGTTCACGATCCCGTTTTTTGTTGGCTACTGAACCACTTTGTCGAAACTTTGCAACTAACTCTAAAATGTATTTTATGTTAACATGTCTGTTCAGATGTCGTTCATTAAACAAATTTGCGGTACGGTTGGCACAGTCATCGTTTTTGAAAAAAATAGTAATTACTTCAACTCTTTCTTCTACAGAATACACCATTGTGAAATTAATTTTCGGTAGTACTAACAAGTATCAAACCGACCGGTAAACTGAAATAATAAACCGCATTTCTCTCATTCCGATAAGAAATGTTCTAATAGTCAATTTTTTGTTTACAAACCAACAAAACATTGACTATCGGCACATTTCTTATCGGAATGAGTGAATTGCGTTTTTGCATCTTCAACTGTGAATAATTTTTAAACGAGTTAATAAAACTTCAAAAAAAATGCGTTCTGAATTCAGAAAGGAAAGAGCTTTCAAATGATGTAACACTCGACCCATGTTCCCTATTTAAAATATAAGGGTTGTTATCACCACCCTTAAGGGATTGATGTAACAAAGTTGAGTTTTATGTCAAAACATGCCCCCTCAATATTAAAATTGACGTGTTTCAGCGTTTCTTAAAAAGAAAAAATTTCTGAACGCAAATCGGTCTGTTTCGTTTTCAATGCACCACCCTATATATATATATATATATATATATATATATATATATATATATATATATATATATATATATATATATATATATATATATATAGAACCATAGAAATATGGTTCTAAATACTTAAGCGTCGCGACTAACGAATAGTTTCTACAAAACTTTGCTAAAAAATTTGATAATACAATAACGAAATCAAAATTAAGTAAAAATTTACTTAATTTGCTTGGAGTTGCAGCCAGTTTTTATTTCTATATTGAATTTTAATTAAAAGCGTTGGAATTAATTTAGGAAGTAATGGATTTAATTTAAGCAACTGAACAACAAATACGAGTCTGTTTTATCGAAACAAAGACACAGCAGGGTAGCCAATATACTATAAACAGCACTGCACAATGAAGATTAAATATTCTACTAAGTTTTTGCTGGTTATACGCTTCGTGTTTAGTATTCAGACAGAACCACATCTGTGCAAAGAGAATAGTCGACATCAAAACTAAATCAATGATTGTTTGAAAAATTTGCGTATATATGAGAGGCGCCACTAGATTCTGTGGATTTACGTGTTCACTCATGTCTCCCTAAATCTATATTGAATTTCGATTGATGATATTTAAATGACTATCAGCCAACATAATTTTGTGGGCTGTAGTAACTCCATAATATGCTATTACTGAAATTACTAATATTACCCAAAAATAATTCACAAACCTTTGAATTGTGTACACCCAGCCACAAATTTTCTGGAGCATTTATACATATAGTGATCACAATATAATTACCTACAGGGTGCAAAAAACACATTAGCGAAATAATAAAGGCAATACAAACTGAAAATTGAATGGGCACAATCTAAAAGAAAAACTAAGGAACAGTTTGAGCACTAAACCATTGAGGCAGCGATTCTCAGTCGTAAAACTTAATGGGGGGCGCAAGCATATTGAGAAAAAATTAGAAGAAATTATTAGAAAAAAATATTTTATTTATTAAAAGAAAAGCAATAGAATACACGTCCATTGGATTAAATCAGTACTGCACAGTGTATTTAACTTACTTATATTAAGTTAAAACAAGATTAATAATTATTAGTTACTTCCCGGGCCTGTGTTGAAGAGCAAAGTTTTTCGAAAGAAGATTTATTATTAGAAGTTGACACACTAAGCTCTTGGCTAAATTATCTCCAATGGTTACAAAAACTACTTCTACATGATGTTTTTCAGGCTTGTGAATTTTAACACATTCATCCACATTTTTACGTGTCTTTGCCGCTTGGAATTGAAGATTCAGGTATTTAATTTCCCGAATATATCGACCAAGTAGCTCAGTTTCATCATAATCAATCCTCATGAAGCTTCGGTCGGTTTTTCTCTTCTATAAAAATGGTGATTTTATCGCTTGATGCATAAACACGCTGCAAAAATATCCCACGTGACAACCCTCTTGTACCGAAATAAAATAGGGACGCCGAATATACTGCAACCATGTATTTACAAAGTACAGAAAGGATTCTTGATTTTAGAAATCGCCTTTTTGTATAATTTACTACGGCTACCAGCATCGTCAACACAATATTTAGACCAGGACTCGTTTCTTTGGAAGCCAGAGCTTATCTGTAGATGATGCAGATACACTGAGGAGATTTTTATCTCACAAGTTCTTGTATACTTTGGAATTTTCTGGACACTGTACGAGGATCATCGGTGCATGTTACGACGCTATTTTTTCACTCTATGTTTGCCTCGTTTAGAAGATCATTTGTTGTCACATGTGGTGTTGTTTTGAATACTATTGATTTGCAGAATAGTAGTTTTTCTATTGCCGAAATACCATCACAAAATCTAGCATAGGCAATTAAATGAGCTGTAATTGCTGAACGTCACAACGTCTGTGTTAGACATATTTCCAAGGTAAAAAAGAACAGAAGAAGGCTATACTCCAGGCTGAATTTATTTAGTAAAAGCCCTCCTTTGACAGTGTAACCAAACTGGTTGGAATGGACTTGTTTATGATGTGTTGGATGAATTTAGGGCACAAGTCTTTCTTGATGCACGTTGTTAGGAACCAGATTCTCAGCGACAGTGCGAGTGAAGATTTTGACAGTTTCCTATAAGCTTTTGTGACCATTGGCAGCCTAGCCGATGAGATATATATATATATATATATATATATATATATATATATATAATAAATCTACCAAACTGGTTGAAATGGACTTGTTTATGATGTGTTGGATGAATTTAGGGCACAAGTCTTTCTTGATGCACGTTGTTAGGAACCAGATTCTCAGCGACAGTGCGAGTGAAGATTTTGACAGTTTCCTATAAGCTTTTGTGACCATTGGCAGCCTAGCCGATGAGATCTATATATATATATATATATATATATATATATATATATATATATATATATATATATATATATATATAATAAATCTACCATTTATTATAGGAAGCATGGTCTTGGTGTCAGAATTTGTGGAGTACATTTTAGTTTCTAAAAACACTTTGGGTATGGGTATAGACTAATTATTATATGTTTATATGTTATGAAAAAGACTTATTATTTAACTTATTCGGTTTTTTTTCAGGTTGTCAGAGCCGCTAGCCCAGTACTACTACGAGTTATTACTTTAGGGGCATTTTTCATTTACTGCACGGTAAGTCCATTATTATTCTTACCATAATATGATCTCGTGACACAATCATTTACAAGATATGCATGTACTCCACTCACTCCGTGACGTCATGTGGAAGGTAAATGTTGGAGGAATATTGAATTTAAACACTAACGAATGTTTCTGGCGTTTTTTTAGAGTTTTTCAGTTTGTGTTATAGTGGTAATTTATTGCCAAGTTTTACGTTTTTATAGGTACAATACTATCGAGCCTAACTTTTAAACCAGTAATTAGAAGCCGAAATAGATAGTCTCTGATATGACCTGTGCTCAGTGTTATGCAACTTTGTGTGGATTTGCTAAAAATGAGTTGCGCTGTTTACCAGTATAGTTTGAATAATCAGGTAAATAGCTTTGGCACAAATAATAATCTTTTTCGATT
The DNA here is from genome assembly GCA_964006375.1 of Tillus elongatus. NCBI lineage: Eukaryota > Metazoa > Arthropoda > Insecta > Coleoptera > Cleridae > Tillus > Tillus elongatus. The sequence continues at coordinate 101,939,227 of OZ023269.1, read as the reverse complement.
ACCTAGGACAAATATACTTAAGTTCAGGGAACTTCTTTTAAAAAAGCTTTATTTCTCTGAAGCAGGACAAAAGAAGACTAAACTCACATAGAACTAACCAGCATCGAATTATTTTACTGCACAATAATTCCATATACAATGTAATTTATCTTAACATTCTAAGAAACCTAGATGGGATAAATAACACGTGTACCCTTAATGTGCCGACACTGTATTATGATATAATATAACTCCTCCTTTGAGAGATTCGAGCATTGGGTAAAAAAATGCGAGAATAACCTGAAAACTGAATTTAAATGATATCTTGATTAGTATTGTCGGAATTATTTGATTTTGGTATTTTTTTTCTTAACCGTAAATTTATAAACATTATGGGAAATGGCAAATATAACAACTGTATAAATTAATATAATCTAAAAAAAAACTTAAAAAAAATATATTGGAACATTATCTGATATATTACTAACTTTTCTTTCTGTTCAATAAGAGGTTTTTGTATATTATTTATTTCATCTAACTTAATTGAATTTAACCTAAGAGACTGACAATTTACCTTATATTGGAGATCACAAGATTTGTTATTTTCACTACTATTGTTGAAATTAGGAAGTTTGTTATGCTTATATTTAGTTTCAAGCCTTTGATGACTTTGAGTGCGAATTACTTCAATTTGCACTTCACACTGTGGTTTCACTTTCAAAACATATGTTCCTTTGAGGGGTACGCTGTCCCGATCGTTGCCACATTTTCGAACGGGTACTGTAGACACGGGAGCTAATATTATCCATTGACTTTTCTCAAACTTTTGGGCTTTGGCGTTGACTACTTCCACTGGAATTTAATTGTAACGTTTTTCATACATTTTAGCACTTTGACTTCACATGGTGGGTCTTCTTAAATACCAGCTGAGTTAGGTTCATCAAAAATTTTCTTTGGGTGTTTCTCTGCACTTTTTTTCTGTATAGATGTAGTAGTATTCACTAAAGAGCACGTATTTATAGTGGGGTATAATGGCTTTAAATAAATTAAGAGTTGGAATAGGTAGTGGATATAAATGGCAATAATTTTAGATTTCAATTTCACAAATTGGAATTTCTGTTGTAAATATTATTTGACTACCTTTACTGTAACTTTTAATTTCAATTATCCATCAAAAATCAGAATAATTTCTAATACCGGCTCGCAGGGTAGTTTCTTGTTATTTTCACCCAAATAATTGCTGACTAGCTTAATTTCTTGTAACAATAATTCGTTCTGGTCAACAATACAATTATGAAAAGCACTCACTTTAGAAAATATTATTGCTAACTGTATTTTCTCTAGAATATCATAGATATCTGATACATGGTAGAAATTTGCGAAACTGTCATCTGAATTAGCAAATGACTAAAAATTTATATACTTTGTAAATTAATTCTTTTAGTCACCTGTTCAACTTGTCTTAACCTAGGCTCAATTTCATTGTGTTGCTAGGTTTGAGTTATATTTTTAAAACTTTCATGGAGTTTTGTGATAAAGTTATTTGTTCATCTAGTAACGTTTTTACTTTTTTCTGATTTTCTGACAAAATTCCGATTGCATTGTCATACCTCTAGGCATCTTCCTGATAGATATTTCCAGAACAATCTTAATAAAGGATCCCTACAGATTTAATAATCCGTCTCGTTCTTTTAGTTATAGTTGGATTGACTTGATTTATTTGCAAGATGATTTTATTATCTAAAACTAAAGCTATGTTATATTAATTGTGGAATTCATTTTTGTGTTCCGAAAAATTTTTAAGATGCGATCTTAATCTATTAAATTTGTGTTGTGAAATTGATCTATAATAGATATAACATCATATATTTGCACAAATGACCATAAATCAACTATGTTTTGGCCGTTAACGAATTTTAGGGGTAATAAGCCAGGATTATTTGAAAGGTCATGGAATAGGGCTAGTTTTGATTCATCCGTGGAGAATATTATTAATATCGTTTAACATCTTCATTTGAATAGTGCCCAAAGCAACCAGCGATGTTTGTCTGGCATCCTAGGTCTTCCTAAATCTACCTTGGCCTTCCGGACCCAGCGATGCTTGTCTGGATTCCCAGATCTTCTTTAATTTGAATTTGTCCTAAACGAACCAGAGATGCTTGTCTGGACTGCCAAGTTTTCTCAGTTATATGTCTTTCTAAAGGAACCAGCTATTTTTGTCTGGATCCCTAAGAACTGCTTCAGGTGATAGTTTAACGAACTTTCTAAAGGTTCTTTTTATCTGAAAAATAATTATAATTATTAAAAAAAAATCTAAAGTAGGAGTTTCCACGACAAAAGAAGACCATAGACTAAACTATCATAGAACCATTTTGCTGCACGTTAATTGCATATAATGTATCTTAACGTTCCAAGAAACTTAGATGGGATAAACAGCAGGTGTGCTTTCAATGTGCTGACACCGTTTTAATATAATATAATATAACTTGCGGCAAAAAGATTATAGAGGTATGTAAAAAGCCAACTAAAAATTGTAATGTTTTTAATGTCCTCTCAAAATATTTCACTGATACTGATTATATAAAGAATCTCGGAGAAAAATTACTGGGTTTCTCTAATGCAATTCAGAGATAAGTTAAAGCTGTGGCTGCACCATCTAAAAATCTGTATGATTCAGAATCACATTGTTTTTCTTTTAATGAACGTCTCATGAAAAGAAATTACGCTCAAGTAGTAAATAAAACTTAAAAATAATTTGTCGGTGCAAAATAAGTTCTTCATAGATAGATATGTTAGGGCAAAGATTTTTGTACAGATTCTGTTTCTATACGTCGATGTAACACGGCTGAAATTAAAATATACCATTTCGTTCCCAATGGTTTTTTTACATGCAGCATTTAATTACGTGCGTCAAGTCCCCCCCCCCCCCCACCATTTATAATATTGTAATTGGGTATACTACCAGTTAGTGCATTGTTAGTGCTGTTTAGTGCATAAAAAAATCGTTAGTGCTTTAATACAAACGGAGATACAGCAAAAAAACGTGGGGGGAGGGCAACGTGACGCATGATTTTTTGCAAATTGACTGTGAGTGGTATCATTCAATAGAAAATCGTTAGTGCTTCGCAGAAACACACAATTTTTTGTTAGATAGATTTCACCCCGACGGAAAAATGTTCGTTTGAACATGTTTGTTTTTTCTAATGTATTTAAGCACTAACAACATATATTATGTTTCTACGAAGCACTAACGATTTGCTATTAAATGATACCACTCACACTTAATTTGCAAAAAAATCATGCGTCAAGTTGCCCCCCACAATTTTTCTGGTATATCTTCTTTTGTATTAGAACACTAACGAAAATTTTTGTTTTTCTCGAAAGCACTAACGGTGCACTAACCAGCGAGTCATAGAGAACATGGTATTTTATCAACGAAAAAAAAAGTGTTGAAGTCCACGGGACATTGACTTTTTTTTCTAAAGTATTTGAGCACTAACAAAAAATTTTCTGTTTCTCAGAAGCACTAACGATTTGCCATCGATTGATATCATTCACACCTTATTTGCAAAAAATAATGCGTCAAGATGCCCCCCCCCCCTACAGTTTTTCTGGCATATCTCCTTTTGTATTAGAGCACTAACAAAAATCTTAATTTTTTTCGAAAGTAGTAACGATGCACTAACCAACGATTTATACAAAAAATGTGTATTTCATGAACTAAAAAAGATAGTCTCCACCCCGTCGGAAAAATATTTGTTTTTTTCTAAAGTATTTAAGCACTAACAAAAAATGTTGTGTTTCTGCGAAGCACTAACGATTTGCTATTGAATGATACCACTCACATTTAATTTGCAAAAAACTAATGCGACAAGTTGCCCCCCACGGTTTTTCTGGTATATCTTCTTTTGTATTAGAGCACTAATGAATTTTTTTTGTTTTTCTCGAAAGCACTAACGGTGCACTAACCAGCGAGTCATAGAGAACATGTGTATTTTATCAACGAAAAAAAAGTTTTGAAGTCTACGGGACATCGACTCTTTTTTCTAAAGTATTTGAGCACTAACAAAAAATTTTGTGTTTCTCAGAAGCACTAACGATTTGCTATCGATTGATATCATTCACACCTTATTTGCAAAAAATCATGCGTCAAGTTGTCAAGTTCTTTTTGTGTACTTAAGAGCACTAATTATGCACTAATTGGTAGTATACCCAATTACAAGAAATTGTAAATGGGGGGGGGGGGTTTGTACTTCACGCGCGTCATTTAAGTCAATGACTTCATTTGCATTTTTATTTTTTTTAATTTTTTTAATCACATGCCTATCAGCGTGGAACAACCAAATGGAGAAAATTCAGTATCTCAATTATTCTGTATGTTTTATAAAAACATACAGAAACACGCCAAAATAATTTAAAAAATGGCATCCTGCAAGGTGAACATTTTAACCTCATATTCAACGCCCTTCGATTGGCAGTTGCAACGCCCAAATTTTTAAATCGGAAGTAGGGGCTTGCGATAACGCATTTAAAATATCTCTTCATTTTCCATTTCGAAACAAAATTTATTGCAAAAATTACCCGTTAAAAAAGTAATTCATCTGATTGACAAACCTTGCTACAACACATTAAAAACTTAATAACCAGTCGCTTTTTGTCCTTATAAAATAAAATTATATACGCATCATTATCAATGTAAGAGATGTTCAAAATGCATGCCCTGAACGTTTTGGCAGCATCCTAATCGTTAAAAAATCTTCTTACGTTTACCAACTTCTGAGGCGTGACCGACCTAATCACAATCGTTATTCTGGAGTCAGTTAAATCGTTTAGTTTCGTTTACTATACTTTCCACATATCCCCATAATAAGAAATGTAGTAGGGTAAGATCGGATGATCGTGCTGGCCATTCTAATGATCCTGCTGGAACCATATTACATTCGATGCAGCCTGTGAGTTTGCTCGATTAGGATACATATAAGTTCTCCAGACATTCAAATTTCCATCAACAAAAGACAGACCAGTGACATGGTTTTTAATTATTTCTGCCCAAAGATTAACCTTTTCAGGGTATTGTGTATTGCGTATGTTCTTCTCTCATTCCTTGTGGGTTTTTTAGACCAGTAACGGCAATTTTGACAATTAGCTTGGCTGTAAAGTGTAAAACTGCACCCACCAGATAAAAACATGTTCTAGTTAGATAGTATTGTTATGTAACATTTCTATAATTTGTTCACAAATAGACGTTCTTCTTTTAAAGTCGTCTTCCATAAGCTCCTGAGTTCAATTTATAGCGGTACATTTTATTTTGTTTTAATATTTGAATAATCGATTAATGGCTAACATCCAATGTTGTTGCTGCCTGTCGACTCTAAGTATGTGGGTCTTCCTTAAACTCAAGCAATATTCGCAATTTCGTACCATGACTCAGTGCAATAGCGGTTTTGTTCCATATTTGCCTTACATGTTTATGCTTGTAAAATTGCTTTTCAATTTTACTAATTGTCCTTTTGGGATATAGGCGGCAAATTGGGATTTTTTTCTTGAAATAGGCGGGCAACTTTGACATGTGATCCATGTTTTGTCTCCATAACCAATCATCTGTATTTTTATTTTCTTTTATGCATTTTATGCTTTTCCTTAAAAAATAAACCATGTTTCTAAATTGCAGTTAACAACTAACAACTACTATTATATGATTACAATCACACAGCAACTTAACAAGGCGTTTTGAACAAAACTAACATTGCCAACTATGAAGAATGTTGAAACCATAGCATTTTTTAATAGAGAATGAACAAAAAAACTACGTATCACCAGCCCTTCGTCCTTACTAAACAAAATAGGGTTTTTTTTTTGTTCCCTCAGGGCTCGTCCGCGGCCTTGCCGCCCCGATAGCACCGCAACCCTTGGTTGATTGTGCATAAAAATAGGGGTTACAACTGTCACTCGAAGCAGGTTAAATGTAGGGATGAAGTTTTCTCGTTGCAGGATATCATTTCTTAAAGTAAAATTATCGGGTTTCGGGATTTTTTTTAAATATGCATAATAATGGTGATACTGAATTTATTGCAATTGACTGTTTCACACTGCATAAAACACAAAACACAAACTATTATTAAAAAAAAATTAACATCGGGTCTACTAAAACTGGAAAAGTTGAGAACAGAGCGCGTGAACAGTCGTAACCTTGATTTCACCATCATGTCATTGTAATATTTTAACCACAAAAATTACTAAAACTGTATGCACACAAAAACTGATAAGACACACATATTATATCTCAATCATAAAATCCAGAATTTCGATAGTAAGGCATAAATTGATAGTACCGAAGGCTCTTGTGGAATTGGGACTACTAGGAAGCTGCAATCTGGCTATATAATTGTTGTGACAGTAGATAAAATAGTTTGGAATTTCCACGTTTAGAGAAGTAGTAGTAGTAGCAGCTGTGATAAGGAGGCCAACGCCAAGCAAGTAGGCCACCATGGGCCCTTTTTGCCAACCCCAGCAACCCAGCAACCATGCTCTACTCCTCCTCGGTTCCGTCGCCAACCTGCCCCGACCTCAAGATGAAGGCCGTGACGGTCTTCAATTGGACGGTACTTACCTGATTCCTCTGCAGAGTCCTTGATCCGAACAATTCTGCTCGAAGACTCCCCTAAGCCTCGCATTCGCACAGGTAGTGGTAGGACGTTTCCTCATCCTCGCCGCATTCCTGGCAAATAGGATGCCTCTCTACGCCTATCAAAGTGAGGTGTCTTCTTAGGGCGCAGTGGCCTGTGAGCACTCCAAGGATGCGGCGAAACGTAGGTCGACTCCTTCCGAATAGCCAGACAGCTTTATCTCTGTCCGGCCCCTCAACGAAGTCCCTCGCCTGCCTGCAGCCACCAACCGACCCCGAGTGCCTCTTCATTGCTTCCTCGGTCCACCTGTCTAAGGCGATGGAGATCGACTTCCTACTTATACCGATGGCCGGCTTTGGGCCACAGAACGGCCACCGGGATCCAAGCCTTGCGAGATTATTCGCGGCCTCATTCCCTGCCACGCTACAGTGTCCCGAAACCCACACTAGTTGTACCTCCTTTGTCCTCGCTAGCCCTCTGAGGAACCAGTGTACACCTGATTCTGGCCGCGCAGACTGCCCGGAGGACTGCATGGCTGTCCGAGCAGATGTACACACATTTCTCGGGACTCCTCTTCACATCCTGTCTGTTGGCCACAGACAGGCCACAAACCAGCCTTGCAGGCTGGAATTCAACCTCAATTTCCCTCCACTGATCCCTACTGGGGATCCTGACGGTGTATGGCCTAGTCAACCTAATATCATCCTCGGCATCCCGCACCTTTATGGCGGAAATCGAAATTTCCTTTTCCACCTCCTTGGCGACTCTCATACCCTATTACTGCTCCCTCTCCGCACCAGTTTCCTGCGTCTCGCATTCTGAGATGCGACGCCATCGCCTCCCTCCTGACACAGAGCGGTGGCAGCATCAGCATCAATAGGACCTCTAGCGCGGCTGAGCGTGTCGTCCTCATAGCGCCTGTGATACCGAGGATTGCCAGTCTTTGGAGCTTGGCCAGCTTCCTGCTGGTAGTTTGGTTCACACCGCACCACCAGACCAACGCCCCATAGAGGATTCTCGGCCTGATGATCGCAGTGTAGATCCAGTAAAGGATCCGAGGATTAACGCCTCAGGTGCTCCCTATTACTCGACGCAGCTGCCAGAGGGTCGCTACTTCCTTCCTTACAACCCGTTCTATTTGCGACCCCCATGTTAGTTTAAAGTCCAGGATAACCCCAAGATATTTGACCTCCCGCCCTAAAGCTAAAGGTTTTCCAAACATCACGGGCGCCCTAAACCCCTCTACCTTTATCTTCTTGGTAAATAGGATCATCTCCGTCTTCGTTGGGTTTACAGAGAGTCCCAGCTCACCACACCACCTTTCGATTATGCTTCAGGCAACTTGCATGCACCCATAGACGACGCCTGGGCGTAGAAGCCGTTCCGAGAGGCCGTCCATGACCAGACACCATAGATGGGGTGAAAGGCAGCCGCCCGTCACCCCGACGTCCAGCCCCCAGCCCCCTAGGGTCAGCGAAACTCTCCTGTCCTCCAGCATGCTCGCCAACCCTGCTTATTAGGGACCTCGGCGTTGCCCTTTCCTGTAGGGCGGTACAAACCGTATCCGTCCTTGCCTTATCAAAGGCCCCTTCCACATCGAATAACACATCTAATGTGCTCTCCCCGTAGTGTAGGGCCCTTTCCACCTTCCGCGTCACAGCATGGAGCGCCGTTTCCGTCGACTTCCCTCGCTGGTACGCGTGCTGACCTTTATGGAAGGGGTGATTCTTTAGAATCTCTCCCAAGAGAGAAGAAACTCAATCAAGATTGTGTTTTCATACAAAACAAGTATTATCCTATTGAATTTCACATTGTAAAATTTAAATAGCAAATAAATAATGATAATAATAAATAATCTCTAATAAAAAGCAACCGTTTCCTAATTGTTAAGAGGAAGACGAAACGTTAAACTCTATTAAAACACTCCACGTGACGTCATGAGCCCAGCTGTGCAGAAATATGTAGCGGATATATGATATATGTCTTGTTATTGTATGATGATATACATACATTAATCAAAAATTATGTTTATATATTATTCTCAAAAATTTAGTGCCATACAATGCTGATAAAATGTAACTAAAAATTCGTCATTTAAAATGTTGACCCTATTATACTCTGCCAACCTAATTTAGATAGTTGTCAAGAACTGATCAGCTTCATAAGACAGTGCCAAACGCTACTTGTAACAACTGCAGACTTTCCCGTGGGTTCACAAGTGCTTGTTTTAGTGAATTTTCTTAAAAAAAATTAACTAATGGGGACCCCGACTTTTGTATTTGGAAAAAAATTCTTCAAAGAGCGCGAACTAGGCCCCCTAGAACCCATGTCCAGGGTCAGTTTTAATTTATAATATATATATATATATATATATATATATATATATATATATATATATATATATATATATATATATATATATATATATATATACATACATATATACCTTACCTATAGGGTCTCTTGAGCTGCATCATATAAAATTATTTTGACAATCACAGGGTGGCACATAAGACGTTGGTGTTACCTACATTTTTTTGATCGCTCCTTATTGCATTTTTGAATTTTTCATCGAAATATGATGCATGTTTGTATAAAAAATTTAGACGCAGTCAGTGTGTTTCGGTATCGAATTTTTATTCAATGCTGCAAAATTCAATAACTCAATTTGCTATTACCTACGGTTCGTAGGCCAGGAAACGAGTTTTATCGAAAATATTTTAAGTTTTTTTTCGGAAAATGGTTGAACATTTGCAAACAGTAAGTTATTTGGATAAAATATCGTACATTTTTTCTACTCTATAAGTTATCCCGGTGACAAAATTGTTGCCTGCTTACATTAAAGGAGACACATTTGCTATTAAAATCATTTTAATGGAAATTCACTGCCATAACGCACTTGCTGCTTCCAGACTTTTTTTAATTCCCGAAATTTTACAGGTGGTAAGTTTTAATTGGCACAGCCTGTATATATGTAAATAGATTAAGAAAGCAACAACAGACTTTTAGATCCTTTTAGTATCTTTGGTATACTGAACTTTGTAAGTTGGGCTGATAGATGCATACAGGATTTCAATTAGTTGGTTCTGTTTTTTTTTTCATCGACTCGCTTTTGGAGTTATGTCTGTTTTGTACAATAGCCTGTGCCCAATCAACTCTGTTTCTGAGCCCGTACCTAAGTTAACACACACACACACACACACACACACACACACACACACACACACATACAAAACCGTGTCAGGCATAAGATAACTCTGATAAAGCAAAAGCAAGTTCGTTAGATTTTGTATAAAATTGAAACACTTTGTATATTGAAATTTCTTCGTTAAAAACTACATAAAAATAGGTACTGTGCTATAGGGTTGTGTAATTATATTTTATTTAGCTCAGAGATTATTTAAGCTAACTTTAAGCATTAAGTTATGGTTGAACTCTTGCTAATTTCATACTTTATTAAATTTGTTTTCAGATAATCGTAATGTACCCTCGGCCAAGTGTTTACACATGTACAGCACGTGTGTGGTTACGGGAAATTGGTTTCTCCCTAACATACGGAGCCTTAATGCTGAAAACGTGGAGGTAAACATAAGTTTTTTACATTAATAATCATGAGATATGCTAACTTTAATAAACTTTATCTAACTTCGCAGTGTAAACTTTTCATTCATTTTGTCATTTTATTTAAAAGTTAAGAAAGAACAGTTCACGAAAATGGATGTCTAGGGCCATTGGGATTTCACGAGGCAAACTTCTTACTACTCAGTGATATACATTGTAAAATGTCTGATAATACCTAATCTCCTGACAGTTTTCGGTACTTTTCAGCCTTCCTCCTCACTCTTGGTGATGAACTTATTATAAATGCATATAAATGAGTGCTAATTCATGTATATTAGCCCAGTTTGGGGCTGCCTGTTCGACAGTAAGCCACTAAACTAACTAAAATTGTTATCTTACAGGATTTCTGTCATCTTCCGAGTTAGGTCTGCTAAAGCTGTCAAGATAACCGATATGAACTTGCTCAAACGACTAGGCGTAATCGTCGCAATTTTTACTGTTTTCTTAGTGATACGCACCCTTGTAGCACCCCCTGTTGTGATTGTGGGCCGGACAGCAGATGACCTCAAGGCATATCTCTGTAGGAACGACTGGTGGGATCACTCGTTTACCACACGTAAGTACAAGTTATTTATTTACATTTGTTGCCAATACATAGTAAAAGAGATAAATATGGAGCTACAAATTATTTACAACGTGTATTTCAAACGTAGAAGCCAAATTTTAAACTAAATTTTCAAACATAATTTAAGCAAGTGAAAACTGAAACCTGGGATGGACACTGATAGGGTACACTTTGGGAAACCCAATTCGCCACAACACATTTCTGGACATGACAATCGTTTCGTTAAACAACGCTCTCTTGATCCGAGGATGGATAAACTAAGCGAACTCATCACCATCACAGTCAAAATCGATGTCGCCCTGACGCTGCTTTCCTAATTATCTCTCTTCAGTAGCTCTCTTCATTTCATTCAAGCTTTTGCAGTTGGTCAACTCTACTAGGTTTTAAAAGTTTTTTCCTAGTTTACCCGCTTCATGGGCGCGAGGTCGATGGAAACAGTGGAAGCACTGCTTTTCCTAAATATTACTAGTAAAATTGTATTTTTCCATTTAAGTTTTATTTTTGCTCTTCAATTTTATTTTTCCTTTTAAATTATTTTTTTTCTTTATGAAGTTTAATCTAGTTGTAGGAAGATACTTGGAATATTTGTTGAGTTCGGCAGTGTCGCAATTTCCAGACAGATGCGAGTTAACTTTATGGTTATTATGGTTGGCGATTGCTATCTCGCGGCTATGGTGCATAGTACTCGACAAACACAAGTGCGCAAATCCGGTAATCTGGGGTGGGAGTCGCTTATTTCCACTGTCTTCTGTGTCCGCTCTCTTTATCTATACAACTGCAGTCTGTGCGAAAGTTATTGTTTCCTTCATGCAGTTTATGTCTTCTCCAGTAATCGCTGGAAAATCCGCTACAAGTTTGTAAATATGTTTGTGTTATATGTATATATCCAGTATATATTTGGCATGTAATTTGTGCAGCGTATCATACGTCTGCTTGTACTTATATTGGATGTAATTTAGAAAGTCTAACTTCAGTCAAACATTAAAATACATTGAAACCGTCACTTTCAATTTAGCTGTAGCTTCAGCATTCCAGAAAGTTTCACTTCCCAACTTTATTTCTAAAATATCTTCACATACCACTCCTCACTAGACTCAAACCTTCACACATTATCTAAAATTTATTTACTAACATAATTAAAATTTAAGCCCTGTACTACAGTTTTTGTGATTTTACCTGCCGAAGTATTTGACAACTAGTTTAAAAAACATAAATTTTTCGGTTTATCCTTGCGAGGAAAAACAAAAAATGTTCAACCAACCCCTACATTAAAATTAACCCGTTCACTGCTCATGCGTGTTTGTAGGAACATCCTCAGGCTAAGGGTTGATTTTTTCTCAGGTGTCTTTTCAGAATTACCACATAGCACCACAAAGTGTATTTGGCCAAACAAGTGCATAATATACTAAAACACGTGATAAAATCGCGTCACGAGCATTACGCAATGAACTTTTCGTGAAATGCTCATGACTCGATTTCGCGTCATGTGTGTGTTGCTTCAAAAGTAATTATATTGCTTACAAAACAAATACAAAATATCACATGTAAATGAGAAAAATAATGTTATTACTTCAATACACAAAAAACCCAAATAGAATATGCAAAAATAAGAAAACAAGAATAATAACTGAATAAAATTGTTTTTCTTATAAATGTAAGAAAACGAACAAAAACATGTGTAAATAAAAATAACAAACTTTCTTTGGCGCACAAAATAAACAAAATTAAATAAAATAAGGTGACTTATTTATTACAGGTCCGCATGCCATTCGTCGAAACAGTTTCCATCCAAACACAAAGATGGCTTCGAAGGGCATGCTGGGCAAAAGTAAATTGTGTCTTTTTGCACTTCATTTTTATAACAATTTTGGCATCCGCGCGGCCAATGTTTGGAATTCGGCGTTATATGATTTTTTCCGCCCTGTGCTGGAATGAAATAGGTCTCTCAGGTGGAACTTCCTTTGATGGTACAAGTTCTTCAATCACTCGCAGTCGGAAATCATACAACGAAACTCGACTTCTTTTATATTTCCTATACAAAAAGTATGAGTTCAAAAGCAGCAATTGCAGAACGTGAGTGCCAATTTTTTTGTACCATCGAAGCGATTTCCTAGAGAATGAGTAATAAGACAACATTTGATCCTGCTTGTCAACGTTACCCATGTTTTTATTATACATATATATGGCTTCCGGTTTCTGCTTTTCTTGGTCCCTTTTGTTTCTGTGTTGGACGAAATCATGAGAAAATTCAGTGGAAATGTACGATACATCGCGCTTGTCACGCCACATTCCGACCATTACATCGTTAAAGTAGCGAGCAGTACGGTGCAGTAGGTCCCTCTTTCTAATAGTTAGCGAGCCAAAGAATAACTGTTGTAGAAGTTGTCCATGAATAAAGAGTGCCCTGCGTCCAACCTTTCTTCCTTTAGATGGAGAACTACATTGGCAGCATGGCCTTTGCCACCAAAATCATCTAGCACATCGGTATAAATGGAGAACTTCAGAATAGTTCCATCTGGCTCGGTCAACATGTACAGCTTCACTCCGTACTTATGGCGCTTATTTTTTATATACTGTCTAAAAACCAATCTCCCGCGCCATAAGACCATGGATTCATCGAGAGAAAAATTTTGGTTTGGGGAATAGACATCCACCATTTTATTATTGAAGTAATCTTTAACAGGTCGAATTTTGAATAGCCTGTCTTGGGGTTTTGGTTCGTTTTGTTTTGGGTTTTATGCAAAATGCAAGCATCGCATAATGATCATAAAGCGATCTCTGCTCATGTGGGTCGAAAAAAATTGAAGATTGAAAAGCCTGTTTTTCTTCCAAAAGTCTTGCATTCGACTGAGTGGAATTGTCCCCATGTGCAGAAACAATCCAAAAAAGAGACGCATTTCAGGTATCGAAGTTTCGCGCCAACGAGCAATTCTGGAAAATTTGCCCACATTGGGAGACTGGAATACCTCGACTGCATAGCGATTCGTTTCCTGAACAACAAGATTCAAAAAGTTGTCGTCAACCAATAAATTGAAATAATCAATTGGCCTATTCCCTGCAATTAAAAATTATTTATTCAATAAAAAAATGTGTGAATTATCGTAAAGTAAATAGTCTCACCGTCTGGTAGTATTTTTAGCTCTTATTTCCCTGTAAAAGCTAGCGTTTTCTTGCTGGGTGTTTGGTCACAGTTTCATCATCGGACCTTGGAAGAGTGACTTGCTGAAGAGTAGTGCCTAAATCAGTTTCTGTCTCAACAGGAACGTCTTCATTTTCTTCGATATCCGAATCACTTTTTCCAAATTCCGAATCCAAATATTCTGGATCCTAAAAATAATCGTCAGAGTCCAGTAAAATGCGTGCTATCTCAGCGTCAGAAAGTGGTTTACGAAGTTTGTACTTATTTTTTGTTAGTTTTGGTCGTTTTACTCCGGATGGCCCTGCCCCAGTCGAATCCATTGCGAACTCAAACCAGCACAAATTAACGATACCTCGATGTGTGTTGAACAGGCTCACAATATATCACACGCGTACAACGGCGGCTTACATACTAAAAACGGTATGTGCATGCCCGCTGTAATGACTCGAAATCGCGTCATGAGCGTCCATGGCGCAGCATGCAAGACGTGATTTCGCGTCATGCGCACCGGACGGGTTAACTTAGGAAATAAAAAGTTTTAAACGCCACTTTAATAGCAGTGTTTACCAAACATATCACTGATTAACGAGTCATGAAACCATTTCCAAATTCTTCTGCTGGCTCTGTTTTCTGTTTTCATCGACGTCTGCACAAAAAGAGAAAAAATTGTTAAATACGTAGGGGTTTCCAGACTTGAGTAATGTGCACAAAATTGCTTAAAAGCATATTAACAGCAAGTGCCTGTTGGAATCGTGTTTTAAGCTAAGATGTTTTGGTTGTTGTCAGTATCTTACTTCTTAGTTAATGTCGAGTAAATGTTGTCATTTTCCTCTCAATTTTTTTCAGTGACCTTTTCTTTGTTCTCACCTTCGCGGACACCGCTATTTATCATTCTGTTGATCTTTCTTTTCTTTACGATTTTTATTCATTAGACATTTTAAGCTTTTATTCTCCTTTTACCCAGCTTATTTTATGTCCAGCTGTTCGCCACATATACTACAACAATCCATACGTATGACTTGATGAACAGCTTCCTCAGACCAAAGTTAAAACTTTGGTTGGTGTGAAGGGCACCTACTTTATATATTGATCACTTGCTTCCCATCGCTATCCGCTTTGTCAGTAATAACACTCCCAAGTCATGTAAATATTTTTACTTGCTCAAATTTTTAGACATTTAGATTTATATCCTCTTTTGCAGCCCTTTCGTTAAACAGTAGGCGATTAAAGTATGGAATAATAAAAGCAAAATCAAGTAGAAATATCTTGGCAAATTTAGATTTGCAAGTATCATTTATTTTAGAGTACTAAGGCCTGTGTGTATGCCTGTGAACGCGTGCCTTTCAACGGAAGGGTACTGGGTTAGATTTTCAGAGTTCCTCTTTTACTTTTTCAGTACATACTGCAAAATTAACATCGAAGGGGGTTGTGGCATTGTATTACGACAAGTTTAATGTATGTACGTTCTATTAATCGGAGGGGACGTAAATCCGTCGGTCCCGTATAAATGCCATGTTGAGCTTGTTGAAGATCCCTACCATTCTTACAGGAAGGTATGGTAGTCGAAGATTGGCCATAGTCTCAGTAATAGACCGACAGAAACACCCACAGAAATTAAATGTGTGGGCTGAAATACTTAATAAAGGAGTAGTAGGTCTTTTATTTTATTATAACTCTTACTGGAGAAAGACAGTTAGAATTTAAGCAAAATGACCTTGCTCCAGCGCTTGCAGCAATTTTCCAAACGATAATAATCCTAACCTTCCAGAGAATACCATATGGTTTCAAAAAGACGGTGTACCCCTAAACTACGCGCGCCGTCTACGATATTTTCTTAAAAAAAAAATGTTTCGTGGGAGATGGATAGGCAGACGAGTGAAGATTAACTGTCAGCGATATCCTCAGATTTTACGCTTCTGTATTATTTTTTATGGACTTAAAGCCCATTTAATGTCCCCTTCGAAAGCAACTTCGACCTTTCTTGAGTTTTTAAATTCTCAGCAGTTCTCGGAAATACCCTTGTTCAACCTTTTATAATATATTGTCACATTTGTCTATGAGAATTAACTTTAGGATCTTTGTTACTTCTTTGGTAGTGTGTTGGTAACAGCAAACACTCTGGAACGATATTTCTAGAAGATACCAGAAGTGATAGGTGTAGAATAGTGTAGAACGTCTAGAATCTCTATAGACAGTATAAATATACGAGCGGTGCGCAGAGTAAGTGAGTTCAGTATTAAGTCGGTGTGGTGTAAATAGTGATCATAGAGTATTCAGCGAGTTAGCAGTAAGTGTTGGTGTTTAAGAAGCGATCATAGAAGGCGAATAGTGGAATATAGTTCTATGGACATTTAATAATAAGGAGAAATATTTTAGTTGATACTGGTGTTGGAAAATAGTTGGTAATAATAAAATAATAATTTGAAAAGCAATGTTTTGTTAGTCAACGAATCTAGAACCCCGTAGAACGTAACAACTGGTGTAAGAAGTGAAATTTTCAAGCTGCTGGTAGAAATATTTTCCAGAATATTTGTTGAACAACGTGGAAATTTCAAGAATCTCTGGAAGATCAGTGTCAGCAGTAGTTCATAACTGTGTGTTTTTGAAACAGAATAAACTGTGTACCAACTTTAACTACGTCTATGCATAAGACACGTAGCGCAACAGCCAATATGGACAGCTATTGTAATTGATTAAAGAAATAAAAGAAGAGGCCAGAAAAAGAGATGAAGAAGCCAGAAAAGGAGATGCAGAGGTTGAAGAAGAGCTGAGAAAAAGAGATGAAGAAGCCAGAAAAAGAGACGAAGAAGCCAAAGAAGAATGTTGGGCTCTAAGATCACGCGCAAGGGAGAAAGTGAAGCTAAGGCAAGTTCTCAGGTTAGCGATTTTGGCTGCGCTCTCATCGTAGACGGATACGTAAGCGGTAAGAAGACCCAGATGGCCGTAGACACAGGCGCGCCTAGGACGATTATTCGCCGCGACATGGTTCCCAGATAGCGAGCAAGAGAGCCAGACAGAGTGTACAGAGTAAATGCAGCCGGTGGTGATCGGATCCAGGTATTTGGCGAAACTGACGTCGAGCTGCAAATTGGGACATGGGAGGCAAAGCAGAGAGTCATAGTCGCCGCCATATCAGACCCGATTATAATTGGCTTGGACATACTTCAGGGTTAGTGCGCTAAACTTGATCTTGTCACTAACATCCTGACTATCGGCGGTGAAGAAATAATAATGTCGCCTGGCAGTAACCTGGTAGTGCGGAAAATCACCATAGAGGAAAATAGCAACGCCTGCCGTGAAAGTGTAATTCCAGTAAATAGAGCTATGAGAGGAAGAGACGACCCAGTTACTCAGCCAGAAGCAAGTGGAGAAGAAAGTATGAGATATATACAAGACGAAGGGTGCAAAGACCACGTAAATGTGAAGCCAACCCAGAAAAAGGCCAGTAATCACATTTATTGGAACATAGCCGATGTCGCAACGACGAATAGGGCCTGCCGAGATATTTGTGCATGTAAAAACATCAGAACAACAGCAACTACACGGAACAACCAGTACCACCTAAGAACTTCGCTTGAAGGAAGCCCCGACATATTGACGAGAAGGAAAACCATCCACTCTGCTGTCGGAATGCATATACGAATAGAAAGCGACCGCGTGAAGACCCGTTATGACGTGCCACCTAATTGAGCTGGTTTTAAAGAAGAAGTTCGGGTGTTGTTCTACAAGCCAATACGACGCAAGCGACGGTCACCTAAACTACAGAAATTATGGGAAGGTCCGAATAAGGTGGTCAAAAGGATCAATAGCGTTGTCTATCGCATTCAGAGGAGCCCGAAAAGCAAGATGAAGGTGGTCCATATGCACAGACTTACACCATACCAAGAAATCTCCGAATTCGACCGGGACGATCGACTATAAGAGGGAGGGAGTGTCACATTTGTCTATGAGAATTAAGTTTAGAAAGTTTGTTACTTCTATGGTAGTATGTTGGTAACAGCGAACACTTTGGAACGATATTTCTAGAAGAGACCAGAAGTGATAGGTGTAGAATAGTGTAGAACGTCTAGAATCTCTATAGACAGTATAAATAGACGAGCGGTGCGCAGAGTAAGTGAGTGATCATAAGTATTAAGCGAGTTAACAGTAAGTGTTTTGTTGTTTAAGAAGCGATCATAGAAGGCGAATAGTGGAATATAGTTCTATGGACATTTAATAATAGAGATAAATATTTTAGTTGATACTGGTGTTGGAAAATAGTTGGTAATAATGAAATAATAGTTTGAAAAGCTCTGTTTTGTTAGTCAACGGATCTAGAACCCAGTAGAACGTAATAATATGTATAATACTTACATGTTGTTGAATACTGTAATTACACTTACCCTTTAAAAACATTTCTAAAAACATTCCTTAATTTATTTAAATATTGTTTGAGGCTGGAAGCAGAGGTTAATTATAGGAATAAAATGTGGGAACGAAGCACATATGTATGACATAGATAACGGTATATTGTTAACTATATTAAAGCACAAAACTTAATAAACAATAGTAATAACGATATAACAAATTGAATAAGAGAAACTTACTTAGGTATGGTCATCTTGACTATTAATGATAACAGTGTTTACATAATTAAATTATCGCGGCGTTATTTAACCGACTGCATTTCAGAAGCTTATTTAAATGAACGATATATTTTCCGCCTACATTTTAGACCGGTGTTTAATCAACTATATTTCCTTACTACAATGAATCTTCTTTATATTTACCAAACAATAACATATTTTGATTCTTAACCTTGCTGACTATAACATTCCTGTCTATCTTACAAATTCATTTGTTATTGTTTATATGCTGAACGTGATAATTTCAATGTCAATCCATACAATTTTGACCTCTAATTCATTGAAATGTTTACATAACTTCCTTACAGAATTTAAACTGAACTACTTGTACTAATTATTTTGGTGTTTTTACTAATTATGTTTTTAAGGCTATTAGGGCCGTTATGAGATATCATCTGTTCTCTGAACAAATATATTATACCACTATAAAGAGGGACTTTACAAGTCTAGTAGCCAAACGTAAAGAGAGCGTCAATTTTAAGCGATATATTGTAGGGTAAAAATAAATGTATTTCTTAGTTTAAAAAAAAATTATATATAGGCATGGTTTCTATTATTGTTAATAATGTTAATCAATGCCCTTTTTATTCAAAATGGTTTATTAAAACTTAAAGTGATGAAATACTACTGTACCTATGGTGCACATTTTCTAGAAAATTTCAAAAGTTAAACACAGATTTTTTTCATTACCAAATCAGAACGCGGCGCTGACGCTTCCGATTTCGCCAGATAAAATATCCTCACACTATGCTAAATTTAACATAACGCTTTCACATTACGAATAAAAATTCTCACAATGAGAAATAAAATACAATCTATTATCAACTGTGCTGCTGTTGTACAATTAGTGTGTTATGTATGACCCCGAGGGCACAACAATAGCTCATTTTCAATTAAAAGTGGATACAACTGTGTGCTCATCACTGCTCACTCTTTTACAAATCCATCTGGTGCGAATTGGAGTACGTTCAATGCTTATCGAGGAAGTTGTTATAGAGACACGACAAGAAAGACGTTAAACGCGAATTAAAGTCAACACTATCGAAATTTGGCTAATAAGTTTTCCTAACAGCGAATTTTCGTAGAAATTGGGGGAGTTCAACTTTTGAATTTACAAAAAAAGTATTTAAATGACTGCAAACTAAGCTCTTGGAATCCCTATCTAAGGCCGATTTTAGATTTTATATATATATTTATATATATATATATATATATATATATATATATATATATATATATATATATATATATATTATTGTATTCATAGATTTAACGAGGTTTTAATATAAAATTACTTATAAAGAACAAAATAAATACCTAAAAGGAAGTAATCCATGTTGTTGTCACAGCTACGTTCAGAGTGAGGGGGTAAATTACATTCAATTATCTAGCAGAACCTGAAATTTTAAACATGTAACTATATGCATTTGCATGTGAAGGGATGGTGACATTAGTTAAAATTACCTGATAAGCCATAGAAATCTTGTATTGCACCTATAACGGACAACTAAAATGAATAATGAACTGCAATAAATACAGATTTTAAAAGTAAAATCAACCCCGAGACAAAACGTTATAAACCGATATAAAACAAGTTAGTGAAAGAACATGTTTTCGACAAAGTTTAAACTAGTGAACTTCAAGTGATTTGTTTAGTAGTAATTTGATGAAAATTTGTTAAAATGTATAAGGAAATTAATGTAGGAACAGGTAAATTAGTAATTAAGGAAATAATTTGTTAATAATAATGATAGGTAAGGTTTGACATTTAATGAGAATGAATAGGTTAGAAATTTGAACATACAAACATTTTTTGACTAACCTGACTTTAAATCCAGTTATTTAATTAAATATGATCAAAGGGAAGTAGCTTTCTCTTGACTCATTTTGTAAAATCTGTTATGGGATTGGACTCATCTGAAACAGAAACGTTAATTGGTTGAAAAGCAATTTTAAACACTAATTGGCAGATTCTATTCGTCATATAAAACAAAAGAAACGTATTTTAATTTCCGGGGGGATGAAGAACAAGACGGTTAACAAGAACCTGAACCAAGCAAGAAGCTAGCAGCGTGCAGATTAGTAAAGAACGTTTAAAAATTTAGAAAAACACTAGAATAAAAGTAAAAGTAAAATGGAAACGTGGTATTTACAAATATATAACGTTGAAGAACTTCAAGCAAGATTAGCAGTACGTATAACGAGAAAACAGTGAATAGTGGAAAATCTCAACAGACGCCGCAGTCTGAAATCCAGGTATTTCATCAAATATTAATAAAATAGCAGTTTAATACCAGCCCATTAAAGCAAACAACTATTATTAGTATATTAACCTGTCAAATTGAAATGGAAATGACATTTATAAACAATTTTGCCAAAGTATAGTAATAAAAATCAGAGTTCACGTGAGAAAAATAGAAAGATACCAAAAGAGGGTGCTAGGCGGGAGTTTTAAGTAAGCAGATAAAATTCATAACAACCATTTTTAAGATCACATCTCCCTGGTTATCAAAGCAAGCAAAGCGAGGTTCCCGTGGTAACTGATATCATAAATTAAAATAATTGGATTTGTCAAACAAAATAGAGTCAATTTTTAAACATCACATTTGAATAATAGTAAGCAGATTTGTAACCATCATAATAAGAGCTGTCAGATTTTTATTAATAAGAAAAAGAGCCGATCCCAAATAAGGCCAATAATTTTAAACAAAGTTTTATAAATAAGTTCAACAAAATAATCAATAATTCAGAATAAATGTTTTTTCAACGTTTTCACAGTATTTTTCTCTCTTATAACCGCTGTCACGTATATCCATTGACTAATAAAGCATAACGTAAAGTAAGAAGGTTCAGCAACAGCACTATAGATGCTGCAATTGTGAGAATTTTCGTCTCTAGAAACCCAACTATCAAATATTCCCTGAAGAGAAGAAAAGGCTCAACAAGATAGCTGTGGTAAAATAAGTAAATCAAAAAAGGACCAGGTAAATATTTATTCTATCAGAATTTCTCTGGATAATATACATATATTTACAATTTATACATCAAATAATACCATAAAGGAAATTCCATAGACTAAAAGTTATAACAGGAATATATATTGACATTTAAGAGAAATATTAGTTTTGCTGTAAAGATATATGTAACGAGTGTTCTAAAATAAATAGACATTGGCCCGTGCGAATTGGCTCTTAGTCTATAACTAATCATACTCGAATATTTTTCTGGTTGCACAGCATTGTGTATTGCTTCTGTTCTGTTTAAAAATGATATGTTACAACCTACGTTCCAACAATTCGGCCTTAAAGCAGGCGCTGCAATAATATTCAGCAAAGACTAACACAAACTGCCATCTCTGGTTTTCGGAAGGTTCTAGGCTTTCATAGCAGCTTTGACGTACACACAATACAGCAACAAGGAACCTGCGGAAATAAAACTTTAAAAAGTTAGTTAAAGAAGATATTTTGTTCGAAATGTTGATAGAGGGATGGTTAAGAAAGTTATGATACATTTTTTTAATTCAGAATACGTAACAAGCACCCAATAATTGCAACCCGAAAGTGCAGTTTTGGATTTATTACTACAATCATTCCCTATTTTGAGGTTTTACCTAATTGTCTCTAAAACTGTCTAAATTATGAAAAAAATAGTAAAGTGAAAATCAATATTTAACAATTACTTGTATATTTTAGACAAGAACTGGTTTATTAAGGCATATTTATCTATTTCCCATCCTAATCATGGCTCATTTATTACTGACCACCTTATATACAAACATACTTGTTTTGGACAAACTAAAAGATGTATTAGAACTAGATTTAAAGAACAGCTGGCACAACTGAGATGCGCACTTTAAATAGATCATGCGTGGCGCGGTATATTTAGGATAATGACCATGACGAAGATAAATAAAATATAAAATTAATCAAAAATATTAGATAACCAAGCCAACTAAATTCTTATGAGATTATATATATATATATATATATATATATATATATATATATATATATATATATATATTGTTGAGTGTACATATTATATAGACAAATATACACTTTACACTGAGGGAAATAGGTATCTTTACAACTAGCAATGTTCGTTCTTAAGTTTTAAAAGAAAAAGGCTGGTCAAAAAAAGGCACACTAAAGTAAAAAGAAGCTATTATTTATCAGTTTAATATGCAAAATAGTTCACTTATTATAAACAAAATAAAAATACCGACATATAAGGTTGTTTATATGAGCTTAAAATTCCCAACATGAAGAAAAATCAAAAATCGGAATACCATAAGATATATGCTTCATGTTCTGTAGCGTCACATAGTAGGAAACCGGTAAGTAGATCCATAGCCAGGTCATAGAAAATTAAATTCAACTGCTAAACACCTGTATAAGTAAAATCGTAATCAAAATCCTTTCCATAATAATATGAAAGTTAAACCTATAAAAGTAAATAGGAAAATGAAATTTCGTTAACTAACTGTATAGTCAAAGAAATAATTGACAAGCATAAAATAAAACACTTGTAAATAGACGATAGGAAAAATAAACTCAAATATAATTCGCATGTTAAAAAATTAAACAGGACAAAAAAATAATCAGTGAAAATGAAACAAAGACACAAAATATTAGCAGAACCTCTGTCAAACCTTTAGTGACAGCAATTTCGTGTAATAGCTTTAACAAAAAAGCAATTACAGACCAAGGTGTAGCTTAAATGTTTCCAGAACCTTTATTAAAACAAGATTTAGGTTGTAGAAAATAATGTTTTTCTTCATTGAGTTTAAACAATAGGTTATATTTTAATTTCAAAAAATATGTAAGTGATTGTAAACAAATTCGCTGATTTATAGGTTATAAAACAATCAAATATAAAATGTCAATAAACAAAGCAGTAACATCTAGATCAAAGAATTTAAAATGAATGTATACTTTACTAAGGTTGGGAAAGTACAATATATCAAAAATTAGACATACCGCTTGACAACAACAAATTTGATTAATTGTCCACTAGGCTCATAAAATTGTAAATCACATTTGTCAGGAAGTAACTTCTTTTGGCTTCAGTTTGTAAATCGGCAATGTCATTGACTAACAAAGCCATAAAACAGGACATCGAGATAAAATAAATCTAGAACTGACGACACTTTTTAAAAAACAAATAAATCACATTTTCCTGAAGGAACTTATTTTGTTAGTAAACGATGTTTATTGGTTGATAAAGCCATAAAAGAAGGTATCAAGATTAAATAAATCTGGAACCGATATTATTAGTTTATAAACAATCTCTTCTTGTTTCAACAGCCAAAGCAGTTGCATCATTTTTAGACAGGTCGTAGAAACAATGCGGTAAATCCGTGAAAATTAATATAAAACCAGTCCAGATAACCTAAAAGACCAATTATATTTATTACCTGAGAATATTATAATATAGTGCACCTTTTTAAAATCAAAATTAAATTGTAAACAGTTAAATAAATGATGAGTCAATAATCGTTATTTATCAAGCTAATCAAAACAAAGTTGACTTTAAACAGTGAAAGTAAAAGAAGAGAACATAAATGCAGTAATATTTACTTCAATCAACGTAAAATTTTACCATATGAAGAGGTAAATTGGTAGTAAAATCCAAAATTAGGGTATTTAAAAATCCATATTTCGCAGTTGTCTCCATGACAACACATTAAAAGAGCGGTTGTCTTAGAAACTAGCAACGAAAGCCGAATCTAGAGCCTCGGTGGTTCAGTGGTAAGAACGTGTGCCTCTGAAGCGAAGGGTACTGTATTCGATCCCAGGGTACTCCTGTCACTTTTTCAGTAGATACTGTAAAATTATCATCAACCGAGGCTGTGGCATTGTATTTCAGCAAGTGGAATGTCTGCACGTTCCGCTCTTCGGAGGGGGCGTAAAGCCGTCGGTCTTATGTCCATGCAAAGTTGGGCACGTTAAAGATCCCGACCCTCCCCACATAAAGGCAGGGGATCGGCAAAATTTCAGGATAGTGAGGTGAAACTGCTCCCTAGCGTCGGAGATTGGCCATAGTCGCGAAAACAGCCCGACGTTAAAAACATAAACACAAACACAAAGCCGAATCTGTTTGTAAAATTTGACTGACCTAGGATAAATTTTAAACTTTGTGATTTCCAAATTAATAAATATGAGAGATTAATTTTAACGTAGTAACGGACCGTAATAGATGATAGAAGGAAAAGAATTATAAATTGGAAATATTAATCTTTTCAAATTCCTTATCAATAAATTTGTCCAGCATAAAGAACTTTTTCCTTGACTAAATAAATAGTTGATGCCGAGACAAGTTTTAAATAAAGTGAACTGTAAAGGGAAAATAAAGTTGAAATTTTAATTCGCATTTTTGCATTCATATATATATATATATATATATATATATATATATATATATATATATATATATATATATATATATATATATATATATATATATATATATATTTGTTTCATATCAGTGAAGTTTGTATTTAGAATTTTAAGCCCTTATAAGCCAAACCCATGAGACATCTTTTGGAATGTTGCACTACACTGTAATCACTTTTAAATATACACTTTATTTGATTGCTGCACTTTTTGTGATTTTAGTGAACTTTTATTTAAAAAAATTCACTAATAGAGGGGTATGGATGGTGAGACTTTGCAAAAAAAATTCAAATGAAAATTTCCATAAAATTTGGTATACATATTGCTTTAGGAAAGACCTAACTATGTGCTAAAATTCAGCTTTCTAGGGTTACAGAAAATTGAGCTATTCAAATTTGAAACATTTATGTTAAAATCACTTACAACTCGCATCGTTTTTAGTCAATTGTTGTTATTAATAGTCAATAGTTTCTACCCAAAATTTGCTCTTACCGAACACACATGGCTTCCATTGACTTCTGCTTCTGCCGCTGTTACAGTCTTAACTCTTAACATGTCGCTTTGCTTACGCTTACTGCTATACTATTAGTGATTTTTTTATTAATGGCTTGGATGAGTTCGTTAGTCAGGAAAATTGGATAAGGTTCTCCAGGAAAATTTTGAGTTTTTCCTTACAAGTCGCATCGTTTTTAGTCAATTGTTGTTATTAATAGTCAATGGTTTCTTCCCAAAATTTGCTCTTACCGAACACACATTGACTTCTGCTTCTGCCGCTGTTACAGTCTTAACTCTTAACATGTCGCTTTGCTTACGCTTACTGCTATACTATTAGTGAATTTTTTATTAATGGCTTGGATGAGTTCGTTAGTCAGGAAAATTGGATAAGGTTCTCCAGGAAAATTTTGGGTTTTTCCTTACAACTCGCATCGTTTTTAGTCAATTGTTGTTATTAATAGTTAATAGTTTCTTCCCAAAATTTGCTCTTATCGAACACACATGGATTCTATTGTCTTCTGCTTCTGCCGCTGTTACAGTCTTAACTCTTAACATGTCGCTTTGCTTACGCTTACTGCTATACTATTAGTGCATTTTTTGTTAATGGCTTGGATGAGTTCGTTAGTCAGGAAAATTGGATAAGGTTCTCCAGGAAAATTTTAAGTTTTGTTTCAAAAAAAATCTATTTCTCCGAAAATTACAAAGCTATTTTAATGAAATTTGGTAGATATGTTGCCTTGTAAAAGGCCTTACCACACACTCAAATCTAAATTTCTGTATTTTTAGAAAATTGAGTTATTCAAATTTAGAGTTTTCATTTGAAAAAAATTTTTTCTGCGAAAATTACAAAGTTATTTTGATGAAAATTGGTGGATATGTTGCCCTGGGCAAGGCCTTACTATACACCAAAATTCAATTTTCTAAGTCTGTAAAAACTTGAGTTATTCAAATTTGAAGCATTTAATAAAAATTCACTACCATAACGCACTTGTTTTATTTGTTTACGTGTACTGCAGTTTCGAATCGTCCTAGTTTATTATCAGCACGCTACTGACTATGATCGTTCCTGTGTTGTCTATGTGTGAAATTGTACGTGGCTTCTGCGTGTTGAGCTTCTATTTGTCGATTTACTGTTCTTTGATTGGTTGTGTTTTCGAACTGTATCGAGTGTATCGGTTTCCATAATAATCACAACCAAAACCAAAACAGGAAACCGATACACTCGACACTCTATGCCTATATATATATATATATATATATATATATATATATATATATATATATATATATATATATATATATATATATATATATATATATATATATATATATATCACACCGATAACTCAAAAAAAATAAAAGTATGGGCAACGAAATTTGGTACGCTCGTTTCTGTAATAAAAAGTATCTTATGAGAGAGTGAAAAAAATGTGCGAATGGTCTGACGACCGCAGCCATGAAAGAAGACAACACACACACGAGAGAGTGAAAGAAAACATAGTTATAGGCATTTAAAAAAAAGAAATTGGGTGCCACTGATGACCAGATAAACGCAAAAGAGTCAACTATTTTGTGTGGAAAGCAAAATCATATGTACCTTACACACAAAGG
This sequence comes from Tillus elongatus, assembly GCA_964006375.1. Taxonomy (NCBI): domain Eukaryota; kingdom Metazoa; phylum Arthropoda; class Insecta; order Coleoptera; family Cleridae; genus Tillus; species Tillus elongatus. The sequence goes on along the minus strand of OZ023269.1, from coordinate 101,912,171 downwards.
CAAAGTTTTTTTGGCGCAAAAATATGCCAGAAAAAATACTATAAAAATGTTTCCTCTTAAAACGTCAAAGTCGCGATCTCAAACGTCAAAATTGACAACTTTCAGGCAAAGAACTTGAAGTTAATACGGGCTATGTAGAGAAAATGTAAGAAATGTGTTTTACAAGTCCTTAAGTTTCAGCTTCAACCGTCATTGTCCTTCATTTAACTAAAATGTTTCCAAAAAATTCATTTCAACTAGACCCTTTATCTGATGCTTTAGCAGTAGGTTTAATTATAGAATTAATGGTTTAATTCTCTATAATGTTCAGCTGTAGAAAAAAATTGCTATTGAAGAGACCGCGCATTTTGAATTTAAAAAAGGTTTTTCAAATGAGCGACAACTAGGTCCCCTGGGACACATATCTGGGGTTACTTTCAGTTTTAGGCTAAAGCTCAATATTACTGTTATTATAGAGGATAAGAGAAAAAATTGTATACGATAATTATAGGGTGTCTTGAGCTACATCTTCAGAAATTATTTCTACCATGGCCCATAAGTCGTTGATAAAAAAAAAATATTTTTTTTTTAATCAAACACGCCTTATATTATTGCATTCTTTCATGTTTCATCGAAATATAATGCATGTTTGTAAGAAATAAAATTATGGACGCAGCAAGTGCGTTATGGTAGCGAATTGTCATTAAATGCTTCAAATTCGACTACCTGCTATTTAATCTTATAAAAATTATTTCGATATTCTCAGACATTCATAAGTCGTTGGTAGACAAATTTTCTTTTTTAAATCGAACACCCCTTATATTATTGCATTTTGCACTTTCCATCGATTTTTTATGCATGTTTGTTTTCGAGTTATTTCAATCGTTTTGCAATTTTCATATTTTTGACACATAAAAAATTGTGATACGGCGTTTTTACCAACAAAAATCGGAGTCTAATGCAAGTGACGCATTCAGAGAGGTTTTAGTTTACATTATTTGATGAAAAAATCGAGATGCCGTGCACAGGGCGCTCTCAAATAGTGACTGAAATAAGAAAAAATCAAACTGTCGGATCTCAATTGTTTCAAATTGAACAGTCTGTATTCTGTATTTCAGAACTGAAGGGCATAATAATAAATGTTTAATAGGCTACTTAAAAAATGTTCTTGAATTTTTGTGAAAAAATTGTTTGTAAAAAAACCTTTTCGGTAGTTTTGTCGAAAAGCGTATTTCATGAAATATGGTACATTGTTTCTACTATATAGGTTATACTGGTAACCAAACTGGATACCTGCTTTCATTAAAAAAGACTAATTTGCTATTAAAACATTTTTGTGAAAATTCGCTACCGTAACGCACTTGCTGCGTCTAGACTTTTTTAATTTAAGCTATATTTCCGACCTTTCCTGTGGCAATTATAAGCTCCGGTGAAAGTCCAGGGACGGTTCGATTACAAACAAACGTGACGTCGTCTCAAAGTCGTCTGTTTGTAAGCGTCTGAGAGTAAATTAGAACTATTGTATCACGCTTGCTTCTGGAACATCACCGTTTTCGATCTGGTGACGTCATCATTATTTTTACATTGACATTTTTTTCATTGCACATTGTGGGTAGATAAAAAGAGATGCATGGAGATGTATCACCGTTAAATCGTTTTACGCGATATATATATATATATATATATATATATATATATATATATATATATATATATATATATATATATATATATATATATATATATATATATATATATATATATATATATATATATAAACAAACATATAAAAATAAAACTCTGGACGCAGCAAGTGCGTTATGGAAGTGAATTTTCATAAAATGGTTTTTATTGCAAATATGTGTGTTTTCATTCTTAAAAAGCAGGCATCAATTTTGGTTACCAGTATAACCTATATAGTAAATAAAAACAATGTGCCATGTTTCATAAAAATAACTTTATTGTGTGAAAATGTATAAAAATTTCCAAAAGTAAACTTAGTGTTCCCGCAAAAACTCGTTTTTTGGTCAACCTTATAGGTTAATAGCAAATTGGGCTATTCAAATATTAAGCATTTGATCAAAATTTCTACCATAACGCACTTGCTGCATCCAGAATTTCTTTTCTTACAAACATACATTATATTTCGATGGAAAATGCAAAAATGCGATAACATAAGGCGTGTTTGATAAAAAAAAAGAAAATTTGTATCACCAACGACTTATGGGCCATCCTGTGATTGTAGAAATATTTTTTAAGATGTAGCTCAAGACACCCTATAATTAACATATACAAATTTTTTCATATCTTGTATAATAACGGATATATTGAGCTTTATTGATTTTTTACGAAAATTCGACAAAAATTATATACCATTAAATAATAAATTCTATAGCTAAGACTACTGCCAAGCATCAGAGAAAGGGTCTATTTGAAATGAATTTTCTGGAAACATTTTAGTAAAATGAAGGACAATGACGGTTGAAACTAAGATTTCAGGGTTTGTAAAACATCCTTCTTGGGACATTTGATTTCCATAGCCCGCATGAGATTCAAGTTATTTGCCTAAATGTTGCCGATTTTGACGTTTCAAATCACAACTTTGACGTTTTGAGGAAAACCCGAATTTATTTTTCTTTACATGCCTATAACTTTTTTGTCTTTAGACTTACATAGCTAAATTTTGACAGGTAACTTACCTATAAGGACATAAACCCGCGTATTACATTTGGTTGTCCTTAATTTGTTAATTCCGGAGATATAATTTTTGTTCGAAAGGAAACACAAAATTTTCCGGGAAAACCTTGGCAGATTTTCCTGGCTAACGAACTTATCCAAGCCATTTGTAAAAGAAATTTATTCACCAAATTTAATCAAAATCGGCCCATTATTTTTTGAGTTATCGGTGTGATACATACATACATACACACATACATACATATATATATATATATATATATATATATATATATATATATATATATATATATATATATATATATATATATATATATATATATATATATATATATGAACATATCAAAATTGAAACTGACCCCTGATATGTGTTCTGTGTGGCCTAATTAGCGCTCATTTGAAGAAATTTTTTCAAAAGTCGGGATCTCCTCATGAGTGAATCTTTTAAAGAAAATTCACTAAAATGAAAACTGACCTCGGGTATGTGTTCTAGGGTTCCTAGTTAGCGCTCATTTGAAGCAATTTTTTCAAAAGTCGGATCTCCTTATAAGTGAATTTTCACAAAGAAAATTCACTAAAAGTTGCAAAACACTGATTAATAATAATAAAAAATAATCATAATAAAGAGACCATAATCTCTTCATTTAATTTTATCGCCAAAATTTGTTGTTAGGAAGAGACGTTGGGCTATTGGTGTATAAAATTAAACACTGAAGTCTCTTTGAATTGCTTCAAGGCTTTAAGTTATTTTGCTGTATATTGTTAATGTTGAGAGAGTACTTAAGAACCATCTTCGTTATTAATTTTACAAAGCCAGCACAAGCTGCATGATACAGACGGTGTTAAGAGTTTTAGAAACACTTGCTAATTGCCATTTACTTCTATACCAATAATTTTGTATTGCGGGGAAGCTCTTATAAAGAACAACGATCAATGAACCAAAAGTTTTCACTTCACTTGTTACTAATGTATTTCGTAGGTTTAGACCAAAATTTTCATTTATGAGTTACTTTGTTTACGCTAATTGAACAAACACCTGTATACCTATATACAGTGTGTTGTATTGAAGGTAAATACACTCAAATTTACGCTACTTGATATTTGTACACGGTGAATGAGAATTTTCATTAAGAAAATTCACTAATAGAGAGGTAAAAGGGAAAGGGTGAGACTTTTCGAAAATTTCTTGAAATGAGCGGGAACTAGGCACCTTAGAACCCATATTCAAGGTTCGTTTGAATTTTTATATGTTTACATATACAGGAATGCCTTAATTATACTTACAAAACTCTGGACGCAGCAAGTGCCTTATGGTAGTGAATTTTCATAAAAATGTTTTTATTGCAAATATGTGTTTTGTTTTTAAGAAAGCAGGCATCAATTTTGGTTACCAATATAACCTATATAGTAAAAACAATGTGCCATGTTTCATGAAAATAACTTTATTGTGTGAAAATGCACAAAAACTTCCAAAAGTAAACTTAAAATGTTCCCGGAAAAACTCGTTTCTTGGTCAACCTTATAGGTTAATAGCAAATTTGGCTATTCAAATATGAAGCATTTAATTAAAATTCGCTACCATAATGCACTTGCTGCATCCAGAATTTCTTTTCTTACAAACACGCATTATACTTCGATGGAAAATGCAAAAATACAATAACATAAGGCGTGTTTGATTAAAAAAAAAAAAAAAAAAATTTGTATCACCAACGACTTATGGGCCAGCCTGTGATTGTAGAAATATTTTTTTAAGATGTAGCTCAAGACACCCTATAATTAATATATACAAATTTTTTTCATATCTTGTATAATAACGGATATATTGAACTTTACTGATTTTTTACGAAAATTCGACAAAAATTATATAGCATTAAACGATAAAGTCTATAGCTAAGACTACTGCGAAGCATCAGAGAAGGGTCTATTTGAAATGGAAACATTTTAGTAAATTGAAGGACAATGACGGTAGAAACTAAGACTTCAGGGTTTGTAAAACATCCTTCTCGAGACATTTGATTTCCATAGCCCGTATGAGATTCAAGTTATTTGCCTAAATGTTGCCGATTTTGACGTTTTTTTTAAATCGCAACTTTGACGTTTTGAGGAAAACCCCAATTTATTTTTCTTTAAATGCCTATAACTTTTTTGTCTTTTGATCTACATCGCTAAATTTTAGTAGATAACTCACCTATAAGAATATAAACCGCGTACCCAATTTGGTTTCCCCTACTTTGTTAATTCCGGATATAAAATTTTTTCGAAAGAAAACACAAAATTTTCCAGGAAAACCTGGGCAGACTTTCCTGGCTAACGAAATTATCCAAGCCATTTACAAAAGGAATTTATTCACCAAATTTAATCAAAATTGGCCCATTTTTGAGTTATCGGTGTGATACATATATATATATATATATATATATATATATATATATATATATATATATATATATATATATATATATATATATATATATATATAATATATATATATATATATATATATATATATATATATATATATATTATATATATATATATATATATATATATATATATATATATATGATGTTATTAAGTACGTAAAACATACACTAATTATATAAGACAAAGTATAAGCACCGTATCTAACTCATATGTTTAAACATATCAAATAAATTTTCTACTTGCCACTTGCCTATCCCGTATCATATATAAAACTTCAAATCCACACCGTGTAATTTATAAAAGTCTGTGGCTAGTGGAGGATCATTCCGTTGCCATCCTAGCATTTGAACACACACACATATATATATATATATATATATATATATATATATATATATATATATATATATATATATATATATATATATATATATATATATATATATATATATATAAACATTTAAAGATATACACTGACCTCGGATATGTGTTCTGGGGGGCCTAGTTAGCGCTCATTTGAAGAAATTTTTTCAAAATTCAAAAGTCGGGATCTCCTCATTAGTGATATTTTTTTGAAGAAAATTCACTAAAAATGGGGTATGAGTTGCCCTTGAAAAAATATTGGGGGTAGTTCGTACAATATTTTTTATTTTAAGGTAGTGATACTGAAATACAGGGTGTTAAAGTTGTTATGCTTAAAGATATCTTATTTATCTTTAAAACGGCTAAAATAAAGATTTTAAAAATTTGTACACGAGTAATTATTAACAGCATAAAAAGAAAAAACTCTGGACGCAGCAAGTGCGTTATGGTAGTGAATTTTCATAGAACTATTTTTTAATAGCAATAATGTTTTTTTTTAAGAAAGCAGGCATCACATTTGATTACCAGTATAATCTATATAGTAAAAACAATGTGCCATGTTTCATCTAAATAACTTTATTGTTTGAAAATGTATAAAAATTTCCGAAAGTAAACTTAAAGTGATCCCGAAAAAACTCGTTTCTTGGTCAACCTTATAGGTTAATAGCAAATTGAGCTATTCAAATATTAAGCATTTGATCAAAATTCGCTACCATAACGCACTTACTGCGTCCAGAATTTTTTTCTTACAAACATGCATTATGCGATAACATAAGGCGTGTTTGATAAAAAAAAAGAAAATTTGTATCACCAACGACTTATGGGCCATCCTGTGATTGTAGAAATATTTTTTAAGATGTAGCTCAAGACACCCTATAATTAATATATACATTTTTTTTTTCATATCTTGTATAATAACAGATATATTGAGCTTTAATGATTTTTTTTTACGAAAATTCTACAAAAATTATATACCATTAACGATAAACTCTATAGCTAAGACTACTGCCAAGCGTCAGAGAAAGGGTCTATTTGAAATGAATTTTCTGGAAACATTTTATTAAAATGAAGGACAATGACAGTTGAAACTAAGACATCGGGGTTTGTAAAACATTCTTCTTGAGACATTATTTCCATAGCCCGTATTAGTTTCAAGTTCTTTGCCTAAATGTTGCCAATTTTGACGTTTAAAGCGCAACTTTGACGTTTTGTGAAAAACCCGAATTTATTTTTGTTTAAATGCCTATAACTTTTTGTCTTTTGACCTGCAGAGCTAAATTTTGGTAGGTGACTTTCCTATAATGCTATAAACCCGCTTATAAAATTTGGTTGCCCTTACTTTGTTAATTTTAGAGATATAAATTTTTTTCGAAAGAAAACACAAAATTTTCCTGGAAAACCATGGTGGATTTTCCTGGCTAACGAACCTATCCAAGACACTTACGAAAGGAAGGTACTCACCAATTTTGACGTTTAAAATCGGGATTTTGACGTTTTGAGGAGAACCCAAATTTATTTCTCTTTAAATGCCTGTAACTTTTTTGTCCTTTAATCTACGGAGCTAAATTTTGGTATGTAACTTGTTTATAATGATATAAACCCGAGTATGAAATTTGGTTGCCTTACTTTGTTAATTTTGAAAATATAAAAAAAATCGATGTTTTTCGAAAGAACACACAAAATTTTCCGGGAAAACATATAAAGTCTGAAACTGACCTCGGATTTGGGTTCCGGGGGTCCTAAATAGCGCTCATTTAAAGAAATTTTTTCAAAATTCAAAAGTCGGGATCTCCTCATTAGTGAATTTTTTTTAAGAAAATTCACTAAAACACAAAATCAGATTAATTATGTGAACCTGTGGCGCACGTGGGTGGCACTCTGAGGGTTATAACTTGTTTTTTAATATGTCAACATTTCTGAAATTAAAAAAAATCAAAGAATAATACAAAAATAAGGTATGCGGTAGAAATTCCATAGGATGTTCAGTTTTTGAGAAAAATTGAGTTAAAATTGTTTGTTCACTAAAGACGCATAAGTATTAATTTATAAGTTTTTCAACTGAAAGTGTACGTTACTATGGATAAAGCAAAAGTTTTCAACAGCAGTTTAAATTGTCAAACATAAATTTCAAATAGTTTAATTAAATAACAGAGAAAACGGAACGTTTTTACTAAAGTTTGTGGATACAGTGAATGACCATAAAATATTGAACACAAATGGAAAAAACATTTATTAAATTAAGAAATTATTAAGCAATATAGCAGATGCTCAAATTGTGCCCCATTTACTTCTATAAACAAAGCTGTGCGTCGAAGAAAAGATTGTCTTGCTATAAACAAAACTCTAATATCTTGTCTAACCAGATTGGACGCTTCCACAATTCGTGCCCATAGTTGCTACCGAGTTTGTACTTGTGTCACATAAACTACTTTTCATAAATCCCTAAAAATAAAAATTTTAAATAGTCAAGGCGGGTGATCTGACAGGCCAATTTACAGGTGCATCTTTGCCACGACCAATCTAACGCCCAGCAAACTGGTTATTATAAATTGCCTCACGGGTTCAGCATAATGTGGTGGCGCACCGTCGTGCAACACACATATATTTCCTAACATTCAAAGGCAACTCCTGTAATAGATCAGGCAATATATTTTGTAAGAAATTTAGATGCTGAACCCAATTTAAGCGGGGATGTAGCTCAACAGGTCCTAACAAATGAGCACCTACAATTCCAGGCCAAACATTGATGGAAACTCGGGATCACTCCATTAGTTAATTTAAAAAAAATACTAAAGGGGACCAATGACATGAGGTTTACAACTTTTCCTAACCAACAATTAACTTCCTCATAGTATTGCGCATGTTCTTCTCTCATCCAGTGTTTATTTTCTTTAGACTTGTAACGACAATTTTGATGATTAGCACAGCCCTAAGCTGTAAAACTGCAGTCATCAGACAAGAAACCATGTTCCATTTCGATATGATTCTTATATATCATTTCAATCGTTTTTTTAACAAAAAGGCCTACTTCTATCAAAGTCGTCTTGCATGTCTTCCAGGCCAGCAACTCTTATTTGTGATCGTGTTTAATCTCCGTAACCAAGCATCTCTAGAGTTGTTTTCTTATGCATTTGTTTTGAATAAGCCATGTTTCACTATGTGAAAACTGGAACCTGTGATGAGCACTAATAAGTAAACTTGGAGAAACCCAAATCACCACAACACATATTTCAGAGACCTTACTATCGTTTCGTTGACAATGTCAACATCTTCAGAGGAAGAAAATGCTAAACTAAAAAACCAGCTCCCGTGTATTTATATCGCGTCAAGGTAAACGAACTAGTCCGAAGTAAAATTGTCGTCCAAGAACGATCGTTTGTTTAAACGAGGTCGAAGACCTACTTTTAATCTTCTGGTCGACAAATTTATGAGCCCTTATCTAATATAGGTTTAAAGGAACCGACTTATTTAAGGAATCTGCACGTTCCCTTTCGATCTAGAAATTTACTATGTGGATATTGGATCATGCCGACAAAGACATCTGGTGAGATAAACAACATCAACTCAACTCATCAAAAAAAAAAAAAAATTGAAAACTAAACCCGGGTGTCTGTCTCACCATGTTAACGCTAACAAAGGCTAAATAATTCAACTAAAATACTACATAAAAACTATATTTATATTGATTTTAATTCTTCGTGAAAGTATTTATATTGACTACATAGATAAAAACTAAACGAACGGGTCTTTAAGTCGAGACAAACGTAGATATTAGTATATGTATAAACCGGCGTAGTTATTGACAGTAATTTATTATTCTACCAGACAAATTAGGACTGTTTAAGCGGTCAAATGCAAAGTGAAAATAAAATACTCGAAATCAAAGGTGTCGCACGATTCAATGAAGTTTTGTTCTTAATAGACATTAATATAAAAATACTTTCTAACGAATCAAGCATAGTTTGATGTCTAACATTTTTGACAAGTTTCAAATTTTCTTTGTCAATGTGGTGATTATTATCCCATATATGTTGTGCCACACATGATTTGTCCACCGTACCATATCGTAACTGTGCGAGATGTTCACGAAATCTGGTGGCTATGTTTCTCCTAGTTTGGCCCACGTATTTAAGATCGAAATCTTTGCAACTAATCTCATAAATACCGGACATTTCAGTGACCCTGTCTTTGTCTTTCGTATTACCCAACAAATTTTTTAAATTTCTTTTAGTCGAAAAAGTCAAATGTAAATCGGCTTTCTTAAAAATACTTTCCAAACCATTTGTGATTCGTGGTTCATAAGGTAAACACACAAATTTTTTATCTATTTTATCTTTCTTAAATGTCGTACATTCAGATATCATTTTCTTTGTTCTGTGTTTGTTAACAAATTTGTCTATTAAACCATCCGAGTAACCGTTATACGCCACATTTTTTATGTATTTTAATTTTGTATTAAATATATTTTACTTAACGGAAATTTAATCAATCTATTTACCAAGAAATTTAAACTAGCCGTTTTTTGTGCAAACGTATGATGTGAGTCGTTAGGAATATAACTAATAGTAGCCGTTTCCTTCCTATAGACATCGAATTCAAGCAAGCCATTATTTTTATTTTTAATAACTAGTAAGTCAACCTTACATATATTTGTGTCAAATACTGCAAAAATATCGTCGACATAACGAAACCAAACTCTAGGGAAATACCCCTTTTTATTTTTTGAATCCGTATCACAAGCCCCTACTTCATATTATAAATTTTGGGGGTTGTAACTGTCACTTAAAAAGGGGGTTGAATGTATTTATGATGTTTTCACGTTGCAAGATGTCATTTCCCAATCTAGAATTCATTATTTTTTATAAATATTTACAATAATTGAGCTACTCAATTAATTCCATTTGCCCGTCCAACACTGTAGAGCTTAGACAAGTTCGTTACCTAGCCCAATCACACCAATTTTTTCAACAACAAAATTTAGAATGCTCCTAACTCCGGTACAGCTGAAAACAATAAGGTTATTTTGATGAAATTTGGCAAATGTGTTGTCTTGGCAAAAGCTTTACTATGCACCAAACGTAATGTGCATAAGTTAGTGTTAAATTGACATATTTACATTTGAAATCTTTTATGGATATTTCCGATCATAACGCACCGGCTGATTTGAAACTTTTATAATTTGAAGGAGAAATCTGGTCGCACAGTAAATATTTTGGGTATATTTTCTTAAGTTGTGAACTTTGAGGAATTACGACGAAAATGTGCTACCATAACACACATTCTGAGCTAAAAGTTTTCAATCAAATTTCTAGATGAAGTACATTATAATAATATTTGTACTCAGCGTATGTAGAATTCGATTATGAAGCTAATCAATTATTAACTAAACAGTTTGCATTTTATATCCACTTTAATTGCTTAAAGCTAATGAATCAAGCAATTACGGTATCAAATAATTTGGAAATTTAATGGACAATAATTATCAGATTACTAAATTTTCTAATTAAAACAGGGATTTTGTCAGCGATAAGCTTGCTACATTACACAAATTATGTAATATAGCTATAATGAATAATTTTGTTTGAGGTTAAAAATACAACGCTGACAGTATTATTTGAAATAATATATACAGTTATAACAGGTTGTTGTTACACGGGGTTAAGTGTACTTTTCACTGAAAGTACAAGTACATAGGCGTAACAAATATAATGACAAACTTTAACAAAAACAAAGAAATAACAAGATGTGTGTAAAGTGTGTATATTGTTCGCTTGGCGCTACTTAACTGTCGACTAATTAACAGTCGACCCCCCTGTCTTCCGCGCACCCTGCCTGCTTTGAGGGAGATGAAACACAACGGCAACGCCAAGGCATCTATGCAAACAGGATCGTGTTACATTCTTCCCCCTCTAAACTTCTGGAGGATACGAGAGGAGTTTACAAGTTGGAGATTTCTTGGGCCGTCCTCTTGTCTTCAGAGTGGTAGATGAAACATTCTTCTTGGGTCGATCTCTTCTTATTTTCGACGCTGCGGGATCAGGAACACCACTCATTGGTTGCAGAAATAGCGTCATGTCTCGAACATGAAATTTCTTCTTGAACAAAGCTGATTTTATACGGGTGATATCTACATATTTTTAAAATTATTTAAACGCTGCGGCAGGGTGCGTCAGGAATTGTTAATAATTTCCTAGTACTTAACGATAATTTAGATAAATTTTCCCCAAAATAACTTCCATTAATTTATGTTTCATCAATAGATTTGCAGCTTACAGTACTCGTCTTAGATTAGCTACTGATCCTATCTCTCGAAATTTAGTCACTAGATTAGATTAGATTTTATACATTATAAATGAGCTATTCCAGTCCTCACACTGCGACCTTGTGTTGTCTATTTTGGCTCACGTCTAATTGATTTAATTTCACCCATCAAATCCAGCTCCCTGCGGAAGTCGATTCTTAAGGGTGAAAGTTTGTTTGACAAGTGTACTGCCATCTGAGTGAAGTCGCTTGTCTGTCAAAGGGAGGTATCCTCTCTCCGAATTCGTCTGGACACAACATCTGTCAGTGTTTGACTCGAGGCGGTATCATGAAGTTCCGCTCTCGAGCAGCATCCAATCTCCAGTTGTTATCCACCACTAGATATTTCAGCTCTCCTCCGGGTTTCTCTAAATCCGACACTCACCAGTACTAGACTCAAGGCGACATCCCATTGAGTCCCCCTACCGAGCATCACCCAAGCGGGATCATCCGACCGTTTCGAAGCCCAGAGTTGGGGCCTCAAACTCTGGGTGTATACCACTCATCAGATATCTCCATCCCCTCCGGGTCGTTTGGACACACGAGACCCGCCAGCTATCAACCAAGGAAGGTATCATCTAGAACCCTGCTCCCGAGTAGCAGCCAAGCGGAGCCAATTGTCCATTTCAAAGCCCAGAGTGGAGGCGTTAAAATCTGGGTGCAAATCAGTCCTCACTGATATCCGCCTCCGTCCAGTCTCAGCTGGACCAGACCCCCAACAGTCTTTGATTGACTCGAGGCCGTATCATGAAGTCCCGCCGTCGAGCAGTATCCAAGCGGGGCCGTTAGCCCATTTAGAAGCTCACAGAGTAGGTCTCAATCTCCAGGTGTAATCCACCCCTAAAGATCTCAGGCCTCCACCAGGTTCTTCCAGACCAAAACCCCGCCAGTGTTTGCTTAAATTTCACCCAAAAAATCGAGCTCTCCGGAGAAAACGAAATGTTTGATGGTAAAAATTGGTTTGACAGGGCTAGTGCGATCCGAGTGAAGCCGCTTGTCTGTTTCAAAGCTCAAAGAGAGATAACCTCTCTCTGAGTTCGTCTGGTCCAGACATCCGTCAGTGTTTGGCTTGAGGCGGTATCATGAAGTCCCGCACCCGAGTAGCATCGAAGTGACGTGGTTTACCCGTTTCAAAGCTCACAGACGAAGCTCTCAATCTTCAAGTGTAATCCATTCCTACATGCGCCAGTCCTATACTCAAGGCGACATCCCATCGAGTCCCGCTCCCGAGCACCACTCAAGCGAGGTCGTCTGTCCGTTTTGAAGCACACAGTGGGGACCTCAAACTCCGGGTGTATACCACTCATCAGAGATCTCAACCCTTTCTCGCACACGACACCTGCAAGGGTTTAACTCGAGGCGGTATAATCTGGAACCCCGCTCCAGAGTAACAACGAAGCGAGGTCAATTGACCATTTCTAGGGCCACAGTGTAGGCCTCAAAATACGGGTGCACATCACTCCCAAGAAATATCAGCCTCCCTCCAGGCTCACCTAGACTAGACGGTTGCCAGTGTTTGACTCCGATTAGTCGCGTCTTACAGGCAGGAGTTACCTTGGGCCAATTCTTTTAGTTAGTCCCCGGACCCACAGGTGATTACCCAGACGTAAATAAGACGTAAGGATGGTCACTGGTAATACACTTTCAATTATCTACGTACTCGCGTTTGATTAGTCACTGATCTCTCGAAATTTAGCCACTAACTCAATGACCTAGTTTCAGTTCACTTGGCTATCCGGGTTTTGCACATGAATCATTGCTTGTGCTTTTTTGTAGGCGCACACTCACATTTTTTGTAACAAAGTTTAATAGTTATTAACCTTTTTGCAATAGAATAAGCCATTTGCAAGAATGGCGGCCACTAACTAACACAGTAACAACCAATTTGCTTTTGGCAACTTGTCAATTTGATTTTATTTTTACTGTTTGCTTCTTTTTTTGGCAGTTATAGGAACCTACATACTTCAATCCTGAGTATTGAAAAGCTATACAGCTTAACTACTAGTTCAGCAACTATTATAACACGTTAAAATGCGCTTCCTCGAAAACTACTGAATCGATTTTCCAAAACTGATACTTTTTAAAAAGAGAAATTGATTAGATCGAAAACTAATGCCACTCAATACCCCTGTTTGTTCAAACTTTTAGGGAGGAAACTCTACCCCGCTAGAGAGACCCCCTCACAGGATTGAAACTATTAGCAAAACATTTTCCCCTTGAAACAACAATTAAGTGTGCCAGCAATTTTTTTAAATGACATGAAATATAAAAATTTGGTCTTTTCCGATTTCTCTGCGATCCCCTCTTTCTCTCTCCCCTCTCTCTATCTATCTCTCTCTCTCTCTCTCTCTCTCTATATATATATATATATATATATATATATATATATATATATATATATATATATATAGATATACACACGGTGGCGCATTGAAAACGAAACAGACCGATTTGCGACCAGATATATATTTTTTTAAGAAACGCTGAAACACGTCAATTTTAATATTGAGGGGGACATGTTTTGATATAAAACTAAACTTCGTCACATCAACCCCTTAAGGGTGGTGATAACAATTTTAAATAGAGAACATGGGTTGAGTGTTATATCATTTGAAAGCTCTTTCTTTTCTGAATTTAGCACACTAATTTTTTTTGGAAGTTTTATTAACTCGTTTAAAAAATATTCATAGTTTGTGTTGCAAGAACGTATTTCATTCATTGTGATAAGAAATGCACGAATTAGTCAATTTTTCGTTAAAAAAACCAAAAACAAATAAAACGTTCAAAAATGTTTATTCAGTTAAGTAAGTGTTCAAATTGTTGACCACCAGCTTCCATACAAAAGTACAAATTTTGTTCAAAACGAGCTCTGACATTCTGGAGCATTTGTGGAGTTATTAGACGGCATTCTTCAACAATGCGTCGTCGTAATTCTTCCAGAGACTCCGGTTCTGTTTCGAAAATTCTACTCTTTAAATGGCCCTATAGAAATAGGTCTAAAGGAGTTAAATCCGGTAATCTAGGGGGCGACTCAATAGCACCTCTACGCCCAATCCATTGCTCTGAAAACTCTCTGTTCAAAAACTCCCCAACACGTTGTGAAAAATACGGAGAAGTTCCATCTCGTTGAAACACTAATTGATTTTCTTGAGAGCGATCATCATTTTCAACAATGTCAATTCGTATAGGGTAAACGATATCTTCTAGTAACTCCAAATACATTTCGCCACTCAAATTGCCATCAAGAAGAATTGTTCCGATTAGATGGTCTCCAAAAATGCCTGTCCAAAAACTCAATTTCTGTGGAGTTTGAGTGTGCACCTCGTGAAAATTTCTTGGATTATTATCTGCCCAATAACGACAATTATGACGATTGACTGTAGAGTTTAATAAAAACGTACACTCGATTGAAAAACAGAGGTGAAATTTATGATGCTTCAATATTCGCTGAATAGTTCTTCTTTTGATGTTTGAAACAGTGGCCAATTTTCTCGTGCTAAAAGTTGCGTCTGCAGCAATTTGTCCTAAAACTTCAATCTCAGTAGTCTCATTTCTAACCGGAAATTCACGTTCAGGATCCCGTTTTTTGTTGGCTACTGAACCACTTTCTCGAAACTTTGCAACTAACTCCGAAATTTATTTTCTGTTAACATGTCTGTTCGTTCATGAAACAAATTTCAGGTACGGTTGGGCACACTCATCCTCTTTTAAAAAAAGAGTAATTATTTCAACTCTTTTTTCTACAGAATACACCATTGTGAAATTAATTTTCGGTAGTACTATCAAGTATCAAACCGACCGATAAACTAAAATAATAAACTGCATTTCTCTCATTCCGATAAGAAATTTTCTGATAGTCATTTTTTTATTTACAAACCAACAAAACATTGACTATCAGCACATTTCTTATCGGAATGAGTGAAATGCGTTTTTGCATCTTCAACTGTAAATAATTTTTAAACGAGTTGATAAAACTTCCAAAAAAATTAGTGTGCTGAATTCAGAAAAGAAAGAGCTTCTAAATGATGTAACACTCGGCTCATGTTCCCTATTTAAAATATAAGGGTTGTTATCACCACCCTTAAGGGGTGGATGTGACAAAGTTGAGTTTTAGGTCAAACCATGTCCCTCTAAATATTAAAATTGACGCGTTTCAGCGTTTCTTAAAAACAAAATTTCTCTGGGCGCAAATCGATCTGTTTCGTTTTCAATGCGCCACCCTATATATATATATATATATATATATATATATATATATATATATATATATATATATATATATATATATATATATACAACTATATAACAAATTATCATTTTTTAGGCTGATGATAACATAATTGAAACTAAAAGGAGAGCGGTATTTGCTGGGAACCAAAAAGTGGTTTGATTGGAATAACTAAGCAATAAATGTATAGAAAACCGATTATACAACATTCTCGAATTATGGTAATAATCAGCTACAATATGCACCACTAAAGGTTTCCAAAGAATGAAAAATCAGGCCGGTTTATTTGGATAAATATTTGGGAGTTGTATTGGATCAACACATACCCATCTAATCACAGGAAAACTAAGATATTTGATACATAGGCTGAAATTCCTGAAAATCTTTCTAGGATGAACACTGAAAAAATGTACACTTGGAGGACCGAAATCCCCATAACACATCCTTAAAGAGCTGACGATCGTGCCTCTAACAAAGTTAGCGTCATCAGGGGATGAAAATATAAAACTACTTAACCACTACACATCATATTTATACTACGTGTTAGATAACAAACTGATACAGTGGCTTTATCCCCATGGTTCGTATTACCTAAAGAAAATAAAATTATTTGTTGTCGAATAAGGTAGCTGCAAATCCGCTTGCTTAAAAATGTGCTAATTCAAAATTAAAAATTAAGAACTGTTTCCATAACACTTTTTAAAATATTAGAACCCATAACCCAGATACAAGCCGTACTTTTGGTTGATATTATATTTTTGATAATTTTATTGTAGACACTTTTTCTTTTAACGGGGAACATTCACTCATCCCAGGTTTCTCAGATACCAAAGGGATTTGGCTCAGATGGAGCCCTTTCCAAGTTATTGGGCACTGAATGACAACGCGACACGTCCCCATTTCCCAGAAATATCCGCACGGTGTGGGAAGTTGCAAGTATCGCCAACTTCTGCTACAACCTTACGTAGATGCTCGCCAAGACCCAATCTCTTAATATTCTCTCGAGAATTCTTAGAATTCTTAGTAACCCCACCAGTTGACATGACTATTGGAACCACTCGGACACTATCTGCCCTCCAATGTCTCTTTACTTGCATTTTTTTTTCAACAACAGACCACGAGGGCTTACAGCCTAAATACTATCGTACCGTGGGTGTCGACAAGGACGAATGATGCAACTTTTTAATTCTGGACTTGAAGGTTTGGAGGTTCGGGGGAGAAGGAAAAACATGTGCCGGCAAGGAATTCCACAACTTGGAAGTCCTCGGGACAAAGAGCGGGCATAAGAAGGTGTTCTACGTCTGGTAACCTGGAGAGTAAAATGGTGCATTCGCTCGGTTCCCCTGGTAGATCTGTTAGGGGCAGCAGGTGGAGGAACTATAGAATAAAGCTCATCTGAGCAGTGCCCATGCAGATATCTATAAAAGAGGGAAAGGTCACCAACGGCACGTTGGTGGGCAAGGGATGGCAGCCTTTGGGTGAGGGTAGGGTCACCGATGAGACGTATAGCTCTCTTCTGAATGGAGTCAAGGATAGCGAGTGTAGAAGCAACAGCAGCACCCCAGATGTGGGCTGATGTGGCATGTAAAGGTGTCTGTACTTAATGATCTTCTCGTTGTACTTCATCTCTAGATTATTAGTATTCGGAATCGTCACATCAGTCAGCGTCACTTGCTTGGAAGGCTTTGCATCTTGGACCGAATTATCTCCAAATATATGGCCAACGAAAACCTCTCTCTTTTTATAAACATCTGTCCCGACATCAACCAGTAGTTCGACGCCAATTTGTCGACATTTGCCTGGGAGGTCTCATTTAGATGTCGCCCGTGAAGAGGCTTCTCCATACAAGATCCCAGATGGTCTTGATTAGTCTAATGCTGACTTCAATTTCAATTTTTTTAAATTGTAGCGGTGTTAAATCATCTGCCTCACATATGGCACGGTGTAGTTCAGGAGTAACCGCCTGCTGATGAGAATATGTACGTTGGTTTACTATCTGCTTATCAATATCCAACACTCCTCTTCCACCTTGGTTCCTAGATAGGGTTACTCGCTCTATCGCACTACGAGTGCGATGCTTTTTGGATTTTGTTAGGAGTGTTCGCACCTTCGATGTCGGTTTTACTCTAGTATATAATTCCAAATGAATATAGCTAAGTGCAGAAAATGTATATGTATTAAGAGATTTAGTCATGTTCTTGCTGTTGAGATGTGCTCGCGCCACCTGCTTTACTCGTTCAATAAACTCTTATTATTATTATCTTATAATAATTCTAGTAATAATGATAATTATTAGTACGTTATTATTATTCGTGTTTCCTATCCTTCGATTCTACCAATACATCCTAATTTATTCAAATTCTTGATTATACATTTTTGCATTCGTAACAAAAATTTTAAGCAGAACTTTTTGACATGTGGCAAATTAATATCATCTTTTTAAACAAAAAAGTTATAAAAAACGCTAGAACGAGTTATACCGGAATCCGCAATCAATTACGTTATTTTAGATATATTGTTCAATAAATTATTACATTTTGCAGGAGTCAGGAAAACTAAAATGGGTGAAAGCAAACAAATTTCTGGCTTTAGTTTATATTGTGTTGTAAAAACTTAATTAACTTTTATAATCATGAATGCACTAAAAATGTGTAAACTAAAACGTTTTGCGTTTCAAAGAGTTTACGTTCTAGCTTCAGGAATTAATAAAGTTTATGCTTATTGTCCGTTTATTTGCCTAATCGATAAATACCGTAATCGCTTCACTCATTAGCTCCCTGCAATTTAGATTTTAGCGGAATGGGAACTGTTTTCCTATTAATCACTTTCATGTGCTCAGGTTTTTATATACGTGTATACAATTTATAATGGGACATTAATTCTAGGACTTTCCCGGTCATTATGGATCTTGAACGTTTCAAATCGACATCGCGTTTTTTACCGTAAGTTTATAAAGAGAAATTCGACAAAAAGGTCACCAGAAAATATAGGTGATTGCCGAACTTGCTTTATAGGTGTACTATCTGTGAATTTAGTGGCTATGTTTAACCTGTTTGCCCATATTTTCAGTGATAAAAGTATCAAGTGTGATTTAGTCAGCGTACCAGGAAAGAGCTGTATAAAACTGTACAATTTAGAGCTTTGTGGTTAATTTTGTTTGTTTGTTATACTTTGTGAAGTTATATTCTGGTCTCTGCCAACACAAGTATACTGTCCTTGAACTCTACCAATGAAGGCTGATTTACCCAACTTATTCCTCATACTCATGTATGTATGATGAAAATTTTAATCTGAATTTTACGACATGTACAAAGGTAAAAATTTTAAATAAAAAGTTTAAAAGAAATGACACATCCAGTTATACCGGAATCTGCAATCAATTTCCTTATTTTAAATAGTTTGTCCGATATATATTTTTTGATTTTCTGTAAAATTTTATGATAATCTGACATTTGCTACTATGTCCCTATGCTGTTCTTCACATTAGTATAACCAAAATATCTATCAACTGAAAATAATCGCTAATTTGAAATCTGGCAAATAAAAGTAAAAAAGTATTTTACAATAAGACATTTGTAAAAATATAAATAAGATGTTGTAAACGTTGTTTAAATTTCGTTCTGAAAATTTCCAACATATCATAATAATTATTAAATGGGACATTATGGTTTATATATATATATATATATATATATATATATATATATATATATATATATATATATATATATATATATATATATATATATATATATATATATATATTCAGAACGAAAATTTGAACAACGTTTACAACATCTTATTTGGCATCCTTAAAAAAACATATGTACCAAGTTTCATCAAGAAAGCAGAATTATTAACCATTTGAGGGGGTTTTTTTATGTGAGACTTCTTA
The DNA here is from genome assembly GCA_964006375.1 of Tillus elongatus. Taxonomy (NCBI): domain Eukaryota; kingdom Metazoa; phylum Arthropoda; class Insecta; order Coleoptera; family Cleridae; genus Tillus; species Tillus elongatus. The sequence goes on along the minus strand of OZ023269.1, from coordinate 101,892,285 downwards.
TATTGAAACAACCTTGTAACTTTTGTATTTATAACGCGATTTTTCTTAGCGGGATCTCAAAAGATAGAAAATGAAGAAGTCTGTGGATCGTGTTAAAATTGTTTCCTATGCCATTTGATCACGGCCTACTAAAACTATTTTTCTTCAACGTTTGACATGTTGTTTTTGACTTTCATAGTTCGTCATAATAGATATTTATCGATGAAATTTGGTGGGTAACAGGTTTAAAGACTGGCGTATGTATTTTTTTTCCAAAACCAACCCTAAAACGACATTTGAAAATAGTTTTCGTAGGCCCTGATCGAATCGCATAGGAAATAATTTTCACACGATCACTAGAGTTCTTCATTTTCTAACTTTTGAGATCTCGTAAAAAAATCGCTGTATAAATACAAAAGTTACAGGGATGTTCCAATATTAGAAGGGTCACAAAAAACAAGGTCTCTGAAATATTAAATTATACTTCTTTTTTGATAAAATCGGTACAAATCTATTTTGAAGGATGCCGAATGCAGTGGCATACTTATTTCGTTCCCAAAAAGGACCCTAACCCTTTTTTTTCATTTTTTGACATGGAAAAATTGCATAAGTAGGCTGTGATCAGGTGACATATAGAACAACTTTCACAGAAATTATAGAGTTTTTCCTCTTATATCTTTTGATCTTTTGTTCATCAAATTCGAATTAAAAATCCAAAAGTTACACTGGTGTTTCCATTCTAACTGGGCCACACTATATATATATATATATATATATATATATATATATATATATATATATATATATATATATATATATATCCGAGTGATAACTCAAGAAACACTTAATTGATTTGAACGAAACTTGGCACATATCTTTATTTTACTAAGACCGCCCACGAGTCCGTAAATTTGTTATAACGGCCTTTTTTCCCCTCATAAACATAGAACAAATTTTTGAGAACCCTATATTTTTGAAAGTATTACAGTAACCGGAATCAGACTTCATACGTAGCTAGAACTGGTGGAAATAAATTAGATGTTGTGAATTTTAAGTAAATTGGTTCAAAAAGTATGGACTTTTGTACAAATAAAATCTGGAAGACATGAATTGGAACGACTTAAGTGGTTAAAGTCTAATGCCTGACAAAGACAGGGTAGTTAGCTGTCATGCGTTGATTGATACATACTACAGGACCGATATTAATACAAATAACATGGGTAAGACATACAACCTTCTTTTAGTTTAACGTCAGCCTATTTCCGCGACTATGGCTAATCACCGACGCCATGGAGCAGTTTCACCTCACTATCCTGGAAATTTTGCCGAACCCCTGCCTTTCTGTAAGGAGGGTAGGGGTCTCTAACGTGCCCAACATTGCATGGACACGGGACCGAGGGCTTTACGCTCCCTCTGAAGAGCGGAACGTGCAGACATCCAACTTACTCAAACGCAATGCGAGAACATCGGTTGATGTTAATTTATTACAGTTTGTACTGAAAAAGCGAAAAGGAAACCCTGGGAATCGAACCCAGGACCTTTCGGTTCAGAGGCACACATTCTTACCCCTGAACCATTGAGGCTCGACTACTACCTGAACTAGCGACAGAGAAATCTTGGCCAGTAAAATACCGCAAACCGTTGTCAAAACCATTTCATTATTACGCGACTTAACTTTACGTTTAAGACGTATGAATTTTTAAAACAATTTATTATGACTTTAAACAATTAATACATAAGATAAAATGGATAATATAAAATTAAGACAAATTATAATATCAACATACAAGTGATATAAACTACTTTAGCACGCGATGTGCAGAGTCTCTAATTCGCAACAAGAATGAACAACCTATTTATAGAAAATCGCCCAGGCGTGGCTCTATTGTTCCCCGAGGTGACTTTGGTCTTGCTGATGTTGCTTCTCACGTGTGGTATTCCGTCGTTCTCAGCTCGCTGGCTTGCAGGCGCATCCAATCCTCATGCTGACACAGCTGTCCTGCTCGTCGGAAGGTGACCTGATGGTATAAAGCCCCATTGTTGTGGCTCTATTTATCTCCTCCCTTTTTGAAGAACGAAGCTACGGTTCGTTCCGAATTTTCAACGGAAATCCGGACTCGATGTTCTTTGGACTTTCTTCTTTATTTCTTTTCCATTTCTTCACCCCCAATTTTGTGGCTGTTGTTATAATTGCTAGTATGATGACCATGTCTAGTAGTATGGTCCATATACTCAGCTGACGGATAGGTATTTTAATTGGTCCTGGTATATTCTGTTTGATTGTTTGCAGCTGATTGTGTATCTGATCGATGTTGTGTAGCTGTACGTTTTCTAATGTCAATTCAGGTACCTTTTCTGGATTTACCGGATCTTCTGGATTTGGGGGTTCTATCTTTGGTAGATTATATAGCTGTAGCATTTCTGATGTTGTTGGGCTGGTCTTGCAGATCTTGGTGCCTATTGTTAGTTGACAATTTGGTTGAAGATTTATTAATTTGGTACCTTTGATTATATTGGTCCACTCTTGTTCCTTGCAAGTTATTCTGGCTTGTTTCCTCTGGTGCTATCACGATATATTGACTGGTTCCATATCTCGAAACGGTTGGTTTGTTGATATTGACTATTTCTTGCTTATAGTTATTTATAGGTTTTTGAAATTTGATTAAATTGATTTCACGAGGGTTTTGATCATTCATGGCTGTTGGATTGTTTTCTTTGCAGAAATACATTTGGTTCTTTAAATTTTGACATTCTTCGTTACGATATGCATATTGCTTACTGCTTAGAATAAGGTATCTAGTTCATGGAATTAATGGTGCAAGTATGTGAATTTCTAGGGACTGGTAAAGTGTACAATTGATAATAATCGTATTCTAATTCTTCTACCAGAGGTCTCTATTTGGAATATAATAATAATTTCCTTATAGGAATATATATATATATATATATATATATATATATATATATATATATATATATATATATATATAAATATATATATATATATATATATATATATATATATATAAACTTTATTTTTAAATCGCAATTAGTTGGGGGAAAAAATGTTTTTTTTTGTATAGGGTTACTGGTAATTTTTGTATAAATAAAGTCGATTTTGTAAGGTCTGAGTATAGTGCAGTGAAAGGCAAAAAAGATCGTACCTCGTACTAAAAGATAATATGCAGAAAACTCGCGCAAACCCTTCTTTTGACACTCTAGACACCCCCTCAAAAGTCCCATATAAAATCGAGTACGCGTGTTGGGATAGTCAAAGTCAAATTTCGCGAAAATAGTTCTTTTTATGCAAATGATATGTTGGTCAAATCGTTGTTAAAAATTATTATGAAACTTGCCGAGCCAAAAATTATCTACAATATCTGAGTCTATATCCCTATAAAGGTCAATGCAATGTCAGTTACACGTCGTACGGCTTAAAAAGTAAATTATCCTGTGAAATATCATAATTATTAATAAATTAAATTTATTTGTCTATTTGTTAATAATTTTTATAAACTTTATTCCTAAATCAGATATCTGTAAGAAAACATTTAAATAAACTTATATAGTGATATGAAATATTTTGCATTACATCATTATTAATTATTCATTTAGCCTAAGGGGAAAATGTGTTGTTTTTTCTTGGTTCTGTAAATTACAAAATAATAAATGTAAATTTAATAAAAATTACCCTTGCTCGTCCTCGCTTTAGTGATTTTTTTTAAAAACTGTCTAATGAGCATATATATATATATATATATATATATATATATATATATATATATATATATATATATATATATATATATATATATATATGCGTGTGTGTATCACACCGATAACTCAAAAACTAATGGATTGATTTTGTTTACATTTGGTAACTGCGTTTATTTTGCAAGTCGCTTCAATAAGTTCGTTAACCAAGAAAATCGCACAATTTTTTGCTGGAAAATTTTTGTTCGCGTTTTTTTGTCTCTGGATTAAAAGAAAACAAAGTTACAGGCATTAAAAAATGTGGGTGCCACTGATGACCAGAGAAACGCATAAAACCAAAATATTTTCTGTGAATAACAAAATATATTTTATATTACAAACCAGGATTAAGCTTTTTGGCGCAAAAAGGTCCAGAAATACCAAAAAAAATAATGTGAAAGCTTTATAGCTTTTCTTCTAAAAATGTCAGATCGCGATTTAGAACCTCAAAATTGTGGCACATTTAGACAAAGGACCTGGAAGAAAAATGCCAAAAATGTGTTTTGGTAAGTCTTAAGTTTCAGCTTTAACCCTCATTGTCTTTCATTTTATTAAATGTTTGCAGAAAATCATTTCAAATAGACCCTTTCATTGATACTTTGGCAAGCAGTTCTACTTATAGAAGTTATCGTTTAATGGTCTACAATTTTTAGCGAATTTACATAGAACAAACTCCCTATTGAGGAGACCGCATCTTTTAATTCTCAGAAGATTTCCTTAAATGACCGCAAACTTGACCGCCCCCTTAGAACCGCTAGAACCCACATGTACAGCATTTCTACGGTACAGCTCACTATCTATATGTTAATCCGTGAAGAAAAAACTTTGTACTTCTTTTTAAGGACATTTGACGAACGGAGAAGTGTGAAATGTGTCATATTTAAAGTTTATATGGAAGAGTGCAGAAAGATACAATTAATTTTCAAATCCATTAAAAAATACTTTGTTAAAATTTGCTAAGAATAATACTACTATATTATGGCCACTAATTTAAAAACCATTGCCAACAAAAACCGTTATTGCCTAGTGTCAAATTTTTCAAGCATATTAGTCATATTATAATTAGAATATTATGATTCAAAGCTGTTAGTTTCCTGTTTTACAAAATTTAAAATCATACTAAAAGCTAACTATATTAGCGAGTAAAATCATCACGTTTTTGTTAAAATTTGTGGCTATTCTAGTGACAAGCTGTATCGAATAAATCAAAATATAAAAATTTTAGCTCGTGCGTAATTTGTGATTTATGTTTACATTTTGAACAATTATATTAGCCCATTTCAATATAATTGGAAATTCGTGAGTGGATTTACAATATTAGATAACAAACATAAATGCATTATGATATTAATTTAAGCTGAATATACACCATTAACACTTTATCTATTTGATAAACCTGTACGAGTTAAATTGTATTTTGCTAAAATTGCTATATAAGCTTTTTTTATTATTACCAAGTCAGACTTTGCAACTCTATTGCTTTCAGTAACATAAAATGTTATCTTAAGTATATGCCGTATTTTGCTTAACAGAAAAAGCACAAACAACTTGAATAAGAGATCCGCCAGATATAAGAATTTAGAAAAAATATTTCCTAGCTTCAAATCACTATAATTCTATACTAAAACTGGTGAATCTTGTTAGAGTTCTGTTAGACAACTCAAGAAACTCTATTGCTAATCAATATATCGTCCTCAGTTTTTCTAAGTGCCAGATATTTTCTACAGAACCGGTAGAGATAAATTATCACAAAGCGTTAATTTATTACATACATTAATTTAACGTATTAACGGTGCAAAAGTCTAATTCTATTTTGACTATTATGGCTCTTTTAACTATCACACACAGGTTTAAAATTCTCATTCTCTTGGACGCAGGGATATAACTAAAACTCAGCAGTGATTATCCTATCTGCTTAGTGCAAAATATCCAGATTCCAATAGGATTGAGTTTCTATCTAGAGAACTGGTGATGAAGAGGTTCCAAAATCTGGATGTCCGAAAGTTGGTTAACCCTTAACCACTGAGGTGGAGTATCTCAGACTCCGTGTCACCTTAAACTCTCAGCCCCACCCCCAATTTTAAACCCATCACTCCACCTTCCCAGGTACCTTCCCATCTTAGGTCAGTCTAGCCGTGCAGGTAAGGGCAGCCGCATGTCGTAATCGCACAAATTGTTATTAGCAGTTGAAATAAGGCAGGAGTCTCGCAGACTCCACCTCAGTAAGTACGTAACTTTTTTATTATTTTCACTCTTCACTAATAATCAAAATTTTATAGCGTAAAAACTGACTAGAAATGGATCCCAAGCCTGGGACTTACCGACAAACAATCAATCCCCTTGAAAATGACTTTGCAGAAATTGCGATCGGTTGGCTTGATGAACTTGACAGTGATCTAAGTGAAACTGGCGACGATTTTGCCGAAGAAATTGCACACAGTGATCACAACACAGTTTCGGAGGAATCAGCAGGGAACGAGGGAAGAAATTCGGATGAGGATGCGGAAGTTGGCGGCGAAAATTCGGGACAGGATGCTGAAGCTGGAGGAAGTCAAAGAAAGAGAAGGCCATCTACCAGCAGTGAACAAGAAAGTAGCGAAGAAGAACAACTGGTAGTGAAAAGATATGCATACGGAAAGAATAGGATGAAATGGGCACTAACAGCACCAAAGAGAAATGTAAGAACACCCCAGCACAATATCTTGAAGCTTCCAACATTACGCGGTGCTGCTCGCTTGGTGGAGTCTGCAACTCCACAAGAAATCTGGAACACAATGTTTGATAGTCAAATGATCGCGATGGTCGTTCAATGGACAAATGTAAAACTGCGAAAAGAAGCCTCAAAATATAAAGATGACAAGAGAACCGAATTGCGGGACACTGATGCAATTGAGATGAAGGCGTTTATTGGTCTTCTGTATTACACGGCTGTCTTTAAGTCCAATCATGAAGATTCTTCGCTGCTGTTTGCCACAGATGGCAGTGGAAGAGATATCTTTCGGGCAGTATTGAGTAAAGAAAGGTTCAACATGCTACTCATACATTTGAGATTCGACAACCCAGTCGATCGGAATGAAAGAAAGAAAACTGATCCAACTGCAGCAGTGAGTGAGATTTTCAACAATTTCATAAGAAACGCACAATCAATGTACTCAATCGGTGCAAATGCATGCATAGACGAGATGTTGGTAGGTTTCAGGGGACGTTGCCGTTTCAAAATGTATATGCCCAATAAACCGGTCAAGTATGGTCTCAAGATAATGATGCTGACTGACGCTCGAACTGGATATGCATACAATGCTTATATTTATTCTGGAAAAGGAAGTGATGGAATGCCTTTGACTGATTCGCAAAAAAAGAACTGGAATGTACCCACTCAAGCAGTAATGCGTTTGACACAGCCAATTTACGGGTCCAACCGCAATGTAACAGCTGACAATTGGTTTTCGTCATTGCAAGTAGTTGACGAATTGAAGAAGCAAGACCTGACATACGTCGGTACATTGAAAAAAAATAAAAGGGAAGTGCCTTTGCAGTTCTTGGGGAAGAAAAGAGAAGAAGGTACAAGCATATACGGGTTCACCAAAGATGTGACTTTATTGTCGCATGTTCCGAAAAAAGGAAAGGTTGTGTTACTGGTATCATCCATGCACCACTCCATGTCCGATGATCCTGAAACTGGAAAGCCGGAAATTATAGCTTACTATAATACCACAAAAGGCGGAGTGGATTCCTTGGACGAAAAGTGTGCGATCTATGGAACAAGTCGCCGAACGCAAAGATGGCCCATGGCCATATTCTTCAGAATCTTGGATATGTCAGCGGTAAATGCTTACATTTTAAACGGTTGTTACAAAAACAACCAAGACGTTTCACGAAGTAACTTTATAAAAAATCTGGCAATGTCTCTCGTCAAACCCTACATGGAAATCAGACTCAGAAATCCAAGGATAAACAAAGAAGTAAAAATGCTCATCAGTCGAATACTGGACATGCCTATTCCCGTTCTTGATGAGGAAATTGTCCTTGAAAATAGACGATATTGCTTCCTCTGTCCATCCAAGTTGCACAGGAAGACGAAATACGTATGCATTCACTGCCAGAAGCCAATCTGTCTTGGATGTTCCAGAAAAATCTGTGCAACCTGTGCCGAACTAAGGGAGTAAGAACCACCTGCACGAATTTTTTCCTTAGTAGATATTTTTTTGTTTTTTACGTTTTTACTTTGTCTCAACCTTTATTACCATACTTACGCAGTTATGTAATTTATTTTTCTCGTTTCAAAGTCAGAAATGACTTAAAAGAAATATGTGTTCTTTTTGTACCGTAATTTGCAAATAAATATTATTATTACACCTTTACGATATTTTTTTGTTAAAATTGGTGATACGTACTTCCAAAAATATCAATCTTACTAGTGCAGCATGTGGATTGCAATTATTTCAATTTTCGTACTTTAATTAGCCCTATTTATTTGTCGGAGTCTGTAAGACTCCACCTCAGCAGTTAAAGGAAAATAATCCACCCCAGTGGTTACGGGTTAAGATCACAAACCAAACGTTTTGTTAAGCATGGAATAAACACCTCTTAATACGTCTCGCACTGTTGTGTTAGAAAATAAAATAAAATGAACTGGTGTTTAGACAGTGATGCAACTTCACACTTATGCAAGGACACGGAAGTTTTCTCGAAATTAGCAATTAGCAGTGGCTCGCTAACAATGCCTGTACGGAAATAGTGGCAACGGGGACGGTTTCATTCGCGGCCGACGTCTTCGGCGAAGTGAAGACATACAGCTAAACAACACACTGCACGTTCCCGACTTAAGAACAAACTTGCTATCTGTGAGTAAAATAACCGACCAAGACCATGAAGTTTTGTCTAGGAAAGACTGTGCATTAGTTTTCCATAAGTACGGTGTTATCAAACTCATAGCCAATCGCGTAGGTGACCTGTACTATGCAGGGGAGATCGCGAAAGATTCAGCTTTCATGTCAGTTTCTCCAAATGAAACGATAAAGTTATGGCATTGTAGGCTCGATCACTTGAACTTTCAAGATTTAGTTCGATGTGTCAGAAACAATAAAATTACCGGTGTAACAATGAACTGTAACCAGAAATTAGAAAATATGTACTGTGACGTATGCTTACGTGGTAAAATAACCAGACATCATTTTCCAAAGGCATCTACAGGAGAAGTGATATCTTGGAAATAATACACACGGACGTCTGTGGTCCGATGCGAGTTGAAAGTGACTCTAAGAATATATGTTTCCTAGAATTCATCGACAATTATTCACTATTTTGCGTAGTTTATTTTTTGAAGCATAAAAATGAAGTGCTGAATACCACACAAGAATAAAGCTTACTCAAAATCAGAGAAGCAGACAAGTTCGATGTATTCAATCTGTACATGTCAGAAATTTGAAGATTTATTGAAAGAACATGGTACATCACATCAACTTACAAGCCCGTATACTCCCGAACAAAATGGGGTATCAGAGCGAAAGAACCGTATACTTTTTGACACAGCTCGTGCTTGTTAATGCAATCTGGCTTACCTTCAGTCTTTTGGACGGAAGCAGTGAATACTGCGAACTATATTTGAAATAGATGTCCATCTAAAGGTCTAAATGGCCGTACAGCATACGAATTGTGGACTGGAAATATTACAGATATGTCACATTTCAAAGAATTTGGTTGTAAAGTATGTTGCCTGAACCAAAATCCGATCAAGGGGAAGCTTGATACCAAGTGTCAGGAAGGGGTGTTTTGGGATATTCTGAAGAAATCAAGGAAGACACGATATAGATTCCTGCTGAAAATAAGTTTATCATCAATAGGGATGTGAAATTTATTGAAAAAGAAATATGTAGTGACCCTACTCCAGAAGATGTCGACCACGAGGAAGACCTAGATCATGAGAAAATTGGTGTACAGATGTATCCTCCAGCGAACGAGAGTGAAAGTGACGTGGAACTGATATTATAGGAGCCTAGGACACGTAGGACAAGAGGCAGACCAGCCATCTACAGAACAGGCCTAAGAGAAAAACCTAGAAAAGTTTTAAAGGAGTTTGCCGAGGACACCAAAGCTAGTGTTTAACCGGAAGAGGTGTTTCTTTCAGAGATTCCCATCAAATAAGCTCTGTCAGGACCGTACCGTGGTGAGTGGTGTAGTGCAATGGCTGACGACATAGCTTCAGTGTTAAGAAATAAAACATGAGAACGGGTGGACCGACAGAAAAATCAAGACACGGTCGGTACTTCTATTGTTCTAAAGAATAAATACAAGCGTGACAGTAGCACTCATCTCTAACGAATATTGGCCTATCATTATACAAATTTACTATATTTAGAGCCGTGTTCAAGGGAATGTCAATCACTTTCATACCTTTGTATAGCAGCTTAATGTTGACAGTTTCATATGCACTTTTGATGTCTACAAACATGCATATAAGATATTTGTTCTCTGAGAATATCATTTGTATTTTGCTAACTAAATGATTGATGGCATCAATTGTGCCCAGTCAAACCCATATTGCCCATTTGAAACGAAGTTACCATGTTCAACATGTCATTCCAATCTATGTTTGATCATGCGTACAAAAGTTTTTGTAAGGCAAGACATTAATGAAATAGGACGAAATGATGGAAGTTATGAGCTGTCTCTGCCACGCTTATGAATCAGACATACAAAAACCTGCTTAAGAGCTTCTATGCAATCACCTTTGATCCACCAGCGATTAAAAATATCCAACAGCATTTGTTTGCCTTCCTTGACATTTGACTTATGATCTAATATGTAAACCTGTCTCTCCCTGGTGCAGGATTTGCTGATGTTTTTAACTATTATTATCTTTATTCAATTAAATTATACAATATGCAATACACAATAAGTTTATGACTTGTGCTGTGTTTTTACTCCCATCCTGAAAGATTTTTCTAAAGGATTTTCGTTACTGTTGTCTTGAAATTTGCTTACGAACTCTGTAACTCCCGGCCATGCTATTTTGTTAACAAATTCCTCAATGGTATATGTTTTAGGGGATATATGATTTGATCTAATTAGCTTGTTATTAAACGTTTTTGTGAAGTTCTAAATCTCACTAATAGGAGTATTTTTGTTCAGTTGCATCGCCATACTTTAACGTTTAAAAGTACGCTTCGCTTGCGCATCGACCTTTTTATAATTGAGATAATTCTCCCAATTTAAAATCAACTTGTACTCTATTAATGCGTTTTTACGTCTGGTTGCTATAAGGTGACAGCTATTATCCCACCAAATCGGTTTACTTGTTCTGTTATTGTTGGCACATTTACATTTATTCATTGATTCATCTGCAGCTCGATTAAGTACTTTCCACAAAGTGTGTAAATTTCTCGGATGTGCAGATGGGAATGACTAATAATGCGTCGTCTAAATAATTTTGTAAAATTTCCCAATTGGCTGTATGTTCGCTCCAGCGACGGTATTGTCGTTTATTATTCTGAGTGTATTGTCGATTTAGTTCTATATTTATTACATAATGGTCTGAACCAAGTATATCATCAGAAACATGCCAGGACATGTTGGTAGTACTGGCAAAAAAATGTTAAATCTACGATAGACGGGGACTCCAACGGCCTCGCGACCCTAGTTACAGATCCATTCTTTAAGTTAAGTTTTAATCATCAACAGCATTTGCTATCGCGTTATCACTACGATCATCTCCATTAGATCCCAGAGGCCGTGATGTGAGTTGACGTCGCCGCCTATGATTGTGTTTACATTATGAGATTGTGACAAAAAATTTCTCCATTGTGTTGACGTTACATGGGTGGTTTATAAATTGAGATTATATCTACACCTGGTTCAATCAAATTGATAGCACAAACATCTACATAACCAGATGGAGGGTTAATGTAACTAAGTATTTTAAAATGGAGCTCGTTGCTAACCAATATTGCCACACCCCCCTCCCATATATTAGGTTCTACCTTTACGGATTAGGTTGTATCCTCGAAATTGAGAAGTAGTGGTATCTGATTCAGGAAAACTTTCACATATTAGCAAAATATGTAGTGTGTTATCACTCAAATAGTTACATAAATTAACTTTCCTAAGTGATTATCTTGAATTCCATTGTAAAATATGAACTATATTTGACCAATAACTATTTGTCGTCACTGATATTAGATTTTAAATTTATAAAAGGCTTTTGCATGTGCTCTCTAAAGCTGTTTTTTGTCTATACTATACTTATTTTCGTGATCAATTTCCTTTGTACTCTATTGGTTTATCTTGGTATGGGTTGGGTCAAATTGTTTGTGAATTTGGTTTGTCTCGTGTGGGAGTAGGTGACCGAGAAGCTTTACGTTGTTTGTGTAATGTGCTTTCAGTGCTGCGTCATGGTCTATTAAGGGTTTGTCGTTTGGGTGTTGAAATGTAAAAGCGCTTGGAAGCATTAACAGTGTTAGAGGACGGCGATGCTAGTTTTGGAAAATTTTCTAAATTGTCAAGTAACTCAAGACGGTTAGAAGTGGTGACTCACATAAGCGGGATTGCTTTCTAATTTTTCGGCCTCCCTTAAGGAGATGTTGTGCATCGACCGTAGTTTCCTAATGTTATTTTTTGTTTATTGTATATCGGGCATGATCTAGATGTGGTTTGATGGTCAGAATTTTTAAAATAAATACATTATTTATCATTGGTACAATTTTGATCGTTATGTACCTGCCCGCAAGTTTTACAGGTTTGTTCAGAGTTCTTAAAAATTTTGTAAGTATGGCCGGAGCGCAAGCACCCCATGCACTGCACTACTAGGTGGATGTAGGGTGCTACTATAAAATTCACACCAATAATTCTTATTTCCTTAGGGACTGCATCTCGAAGAAAAGTTATTACAATCATTTATCTCTTAACGAATTTATTTGTCCCATCTGGATCAATGACCCTTTTATACATTCGCTTAATCCTTACGACTACAGTACGACTTCAAAATTAGTATCTACTTGCCTAACAATACCTTTACATTGGGTATAATACCTTGGCGTGTAAGCTGAGAGATCATTATCCAGAAGTAATTTATTATTTACTAAGTTATTTGCCGCAGTGCGCAAATTTAACAAGGCTTTTACTATGATTTTCTATTTTTGTGTTCTACATGAACAGAAAAGGGCCATTATCCAAAACATACCTATTTTCAAAATCAATATTATGAAAACGGACCCCTTTTAATTTTTAAAATTATCTGCATTACACCTTGCAGGTGAAGGATATAAATTAGTAACGTTATCACTTACCGATACATCCATATCAGTAGGTATAAATGATCGGTTCTAAGACCACCTGCCACCTTCCACCTCCCACCTCCCGCTAGACTGGGAGGTGTGAGGCGGGACGTGGTTGTAGAACTGTATAAATTATGACATAAGCTTTAAACAGAAATGACTTAATCCAAGATAGCGGCCAAGATGGCGGCTGTTGGTGCGAAAATTTGAAAAATTTAAAATTTTAATCGACTGCTGACATAAGCTGTCAAAATAAGAGACTTCGCCATTTTTATTTTTGCAAAGAGTGACGTAAGTAAATATGGCGGTTGGCGCAGGCGCAAACTCAGCTTTGTTGAGTTTTTGCTTTAAACTCAATGTGTGAGGTGTCATTTTAGTCGGCTCGATGAGTAGAATTCAACGTGCATTCGCAAACCCAACTTTTTTAGTTTTTAGCCTAAGCTTTATGTGTGGGGTGTCATTTTACTCGGCTCAGCAAGCAGATTTTAAAAATTTAGAATATGCGACTGCCAGACGTGTTGAGTTTGTCCCACATATGGCAATATGGTAACAAAATGTTGGTGGAGTCCGCGACACTTAGAAAAGATAACGTAGAAACAAATCTTGTTTGCTTATCATTTTAACCGCGTATCACACGGGGTCTCGAGAGCCTTTCGAAGAAAGTTGATTTGTTGCTAACTTATTTGACAAAAATAATTTACAAACCTGTAATACAAAATATAAGGATAAAGCCACTGAGTAAGGTATCTATGAGGTTGTTGTAAAGATTGTTATCTTAAATACGTTGGGCAGAGTACCATTGAAATCGAGTTTGAGGAATATCTGGCATAGCTGAGATACAGTAGTATAGACAAGTCATCCGTAGCGCAACATATTTGGAATAATAATCACCACATAAATAAAAAAACCTGGATCTTATCAAACATGTTAGACAAGCGGTGAAATTAGACGCCTATGGGAGTATTCATAACTTAAAGGCCATAAACAGCAAAATTCTCCTAAACCGTCTCCACCCTGTTCACGTTGCCTTTTTGATCTCAAAGGACAGCGTAAGAAAGGATGGTTATTATCTTCTGATAAAAGATATTCCGAAGCTCGGCAGGTATTGTTATAACAGGGTTCTAGAAAGGATGTCCGGCAATTAAAATATAAATTGGAGACAATTTGACTGCGCTCTTCCCTCTTTGTCTCGGTCTTTTACCTAACAGTAGTAGTATATTATATTAGTATAAATATAACGTGTAGTAGTTAAGTAATTTATAAATTTTCATCGTCTGATGACGATTACTTTTTTAATGAAATGATCTTCAGGTCTTTAAAAGATCTGTTGTGGTGATTTGGGTTCTCCAAGTGTACTTATCAGTGCGTACCACAGGTTGCAATCTCCACTTGGTTCTTACATTCTTTTGTTATTAACTCCAAAAAATTTTATACGTAATATGGGAACATTTTTGTACTGTCGGTTGGACAACAAAAAATCTCTCAAAATCAAGAAAAAAGATTGTATTGCCATTTAAAAAAAATTGATGACGTCATAACTCTAGAACAGATAATGGTGGAAAATCAACTGCAATACAAAAATGATTCTTTTTACATTGTGAGATGTACGACACGGTCGCCATCTCGGTGTGAAACCAGGTAGTATGTTGTCACGGCAGTTCCAAATAACAAAATAACAGCAGTTCCAAATAACAAATTTTATAAAATAGAGACTGTGTACAACCAACTAACAATTTTGTAAATTGTCAGCCCTGGCCCATTTATTTCCTATATAGGGACAATGTATGTAAGGCTAGATGTATTCTCACCATAATTACAACCGCAAGCCGGTTTCGCTCTAATTATAGCTCGTCACTACGGTATACTAATTACAGCGCGAACACACCTACAAAGTAATACGGCTATGGTAGCCAGCCCCCTAGAACATTGTGAGATGCACGGCAGGGTTTTTTTCCAAAATAAATGATTTCGGTTTTATAAATCTATTTCATACTTTGTCCGCACACTGTGCGATTCAGTAAAATTGACAGCAGTATTACGGAACTGAACTAGTGTGCTGTGCAGGATTTGCAAATCATTTTATAGCTCGCTGCATGTTCTCCACTTCACATAATAGGGCAACTAAACAAAAAATGGGAATTAATCGGTTTCGCCCTGGTGAGCGCTTAATTCTGTAAGCAAACCATGTAACAATGTAAACTCACCAGACAATAATAACACCAGGATTCCAAAAACCCCAACTGACGCTGATAATAGATACTCGAAAAACAGCTTTGTTGTATACTGCATATTAACTAAAAACCATTGCAGTAAGCAGTAGCTTACTAAATCATATAACTCCGGCAGCAAAGATTATAAAACTTCAAACCTTAAACATTTAAATATACAGGGTAATTCCAATATATCCAGTAGCTTATTTTGAAGAAAAAACAAATATGTTACTAAATCTAAATTTCTATCGTGAAAAAATGGTACCAGTATACTTTTGCTAAAAATAGAGCACCACATACTCACATCAAAGACATGTTCATCGCTTGTTTCGACAGTAAGATGTAAATATTCAGGAGACCAATAGAGATTTTTATGATGAGTATAGAATAATTTATAGTAATTAAATGTGGGCAAAGCACAAATCTCATTTCTCAAAGCACATTATTAAAGCACATTACAGCTAATGAAAAATTTTACTCCCATCAGTTGGCAACTCTTGCCGACTTTACGGGATCGCCTTATCATTCAACGTAAACAAATTTGTGTGCCGACGTTTGACGTGAATTGCTAGTTGGTCGTTTATTTATGATCTATATCTTTTTTTTTATTTAGATAAAAGCCGCATCAACCTCAAGGATTATTAGCGGTAATCAACGGTACAATATTTTTACAAAATTGAGTATTATAATTAAACTTACACACATTACACATATTTGCCTTTATATTTTGTCTATAATTTTTAAAGTTGCTGAAAATCTTATAGTTTTCATAACCTTGTTCATGTTGTTTCCTAGTGCATCTTCTATAGTAAATGGAATGTTGTATCTACGTCTTTCTTCTGTGAAACTAGGACAGTCTATTATGATAACTGGCTATTGCATAACTGACACTGAATTTTTTTTTTTTGTAAACATATTAGTTTTGGGAATGTCCCAATAATTAACAACCTTAGGTGTTCATAATGGGCATAAAACCCATTTAAATTCCACTGTAATAATAATGACATTGGTAGGTGTGTGAAATTGTTGAGGCCAGTAATGAATATGTATCACCTTGTGATGTTATTCTTTGTGTTGCTTTGTTTATTTGCTTCATAATCTTTTTTGTGATCCGTGAGCATCTAGCTTTGAACGCTTTATGTTAAAAGTCTATGCAGATAGCAGATAACATTTCAAGTAATCCTGTTACATCCTTTGTATACAACTGAGGTACACTAAGTGGGTCTGGATTGTCTTGTACAGGGTGATTCTTTATAATGTCGCCCCCCTTTAACTTTGTTATTTTAAGTGTCCCAAAAAAATTAAAAGTATGGTTATCTAGGTGCTAAAAAATTATTTTCTTCTACGTATAAAAAAAATTTGAAAAATGATCAGTATACAGGGAAAACCAAAAAGTTCTTTTTTTTTTCAATGGATCACCCTATATATGAATCTATTTTTCGATTCCTCGTAAAATTCTAAGCATAATTTATATAACATACCGTATACTTTAAATGAATAGTTTTTGAAATATTCGCATTTGACACGTTATCATCACAAATTTTATTAAATCAAAACAACTGTTACAAATCAAGAAATCTAACAATAAATAATATAACAAAAACAGTTTCTAATGAAATATAAAGATGCTCTACTGGACCTCCATTTTCTTCAACACATTGTATAAGGGTTCTCCGCATTTACTCTAATGAATATGTTATGAATGCTGGGTTGTTTTCATTTAAATTAATAATTTCGTTCCGTATCAAATCTTTAAGATTATCGAGGTTTTCAATTTGGTGGTCGTATACACGTTTTTTTATATAACCGCAAAGAAACGCATCCATAGGTGTCAAATCGGGGCTGTTTGCAGGCCATTTAATTGGCGCATTTCGTCCGATCTATTTAGGAAACCTTTCATTTATGTAATTAAACACAGCACGAATGCTGTGAGGGGGTGCTCCATCCTGTTGAAAAATTATATTTTGTAATATATTTTAAGGCCAATCGTCTAAATATTCTTCGAACTCGTTTTCCAAGAAATCTAAATAGTGACCTCCATTTAAAACAGTATCAAAAAAACGGACTAATAACTCGATCTCCCAGGATACCACACCACACATTCACGGATTGTCGCCCATGGAACTTAAATTCCCTATAAGAATGTGGAGTCTCTCTTGCCCATTGTCTGGTATTTTTTCGGTGAAAAGGCCACTAGTAGAAAAGGTAGACTCGTCAGTCCATAGAACTATTTTCAAAAAATTGTTACTTATGTTTATTCTGTCTAGAATCTGTTGACAAAATGTGACCCGATCATCTTTTTGCATTTGGGTAAGCTTTGTAGTAGGTTTAATCTTATATGGCTTTAGATTCCATTTTCTTAACGTTCTTTGGACTTTACTGTATGAAGTTTGCTGAATATTTTCTTGTGTTGCTCGTAATGTCTTTAAAATGTTTCTTATAAAATTGTTTGGATTCTCTTCTATAACAAGTAAACTATTCAATTCTGCATTTTCACTACGTTCACAGCAGTTCTTTTTCTCCTTTGTAAATTTGACGTTTCTTGAAACTTCCTATATATAGATGTGAACGTTTTTCGAGTTGGGACATGCATACCGGGATTATCTTCTATCATATGTCTAATGTAAGCGCGACAATTTAAATTATTTTTAATTTAATAACTTAAAATAACTCTTCTTTCTCTGTCTGAGTACGGCATTTTTACTTACTAAACAATACAACTACAACAATATTGACAGAATGTCACTGTTAGTTATTTGTTTTCAATTAAAAGCGTGGTATCTTAAGACTTCTTGATTTGTAACAGTTGTTTAATAAAGTATTTGATGATAGCGTTTCAAATGTTTCAAAAACTATTCATTTTAAGTATACAGTATGTTATATAAATTATGCTTAGAATTTTACGAAAAATCTAAAAATGAATTAATATATAGGGTAATTCATTGAAAAAAAAGGAACTTTTTGGTGTTCCCTGTATACTGATAATTTTTCAAATTTTTTTATACATAGAAAAAAAAGTATTTTTTAGCACCTACATAACCATACTTTCAATTTTTTTGGGACACTCAAAATAACAAAGTTAAAGGGGGGCGACATTATAAAGAATCACCCGGTACATTTTCAAGAAAATTAGAAAGCTGATCGAAAGTTAGCACAGATTTTGTAAAGCTATCTTTAATGTTTCTTTTTTCTGCAGGAACAAGCATGCCTGTGAGGGTTACAGTTTCTACTGAAGTACTTTTTTTTAATATTTTTTTTGATTTCTCACAAATTTTTTTTGGTGTTTATAGCTACAGGATCGGTAGGTAAGTCATTTGTCAGGTTTTCGGTACCTTCCCTACTTGGAGATGCAGAATCTCTTTTTTTCCCATTGTCTGTATGGCTGGAGTTGAAAATATGAAGTCAGATGAGGTGCTGGTGTGCGTTTAAATAGATTTGTTGTTTGGTTGGTTAATGAGATGTAAAGTTTGACTTGGTACTGTATTATTTATATTATGGACTTTTTGGGAATTTGTTTCTTTAGGGATGTCATTTATTGTGTTTAAACCGTTCTGATATGAGCATCGGCTCGCTAAAAAAAATTTCGAATATGCGCGTACTAGGACCTCTAAAATCGATCTTCAAGGTCTGTGTAAGTTTAAAGTATTAACTTTACTAACATGCCGTATAATAATATTATACAATTTTTATGAAAAATCGCTACTTAACGCACTTGCTGCGTCCCGAAATTTTTATTATTACTATATTTAGCAATATGTATACTCTCGAAGGCGTTTATCTGTCCTGGTTATCCAACATTTTTTATTAACTTTAGATTCTCCCCATTAACGTGGCGAAGATTATCCCAAATATGTCGGGCGACGAAAGATCTATCTATAGTACAGTATTTTAATTGCGCTAAGTGTTCTTTGAATCTAATTCCAATAGATATTTTTGTTTGTCCGACGTATATAAGATCACAATCTTTTCAACTTATTTCATTGATTCCCGATATTTTGGCCGTACTAACCTTGCTTTTTAGGTTACCTAGCAAGTTTTTTTTTGTCGAAAATGTTAGTTGCAAATTAGCTTTTTTTAAAATGCTATCTAGATCGCTCGTGATTGTATGCTCAAATGGTAACCAAACAAGATCTTTTCGTCTTTCTCTATTCTAAAAGGCGTTGACTCCGCTAACATTTTCTTCGTTTTCTGTTTGTTAATTACATTACATCCGTTCCATTCGGACACGTTGTTAATATACTTTAATTCTTTGGTATATTTACTTTAACTTTTTTCCTTTAAGTTACCCATTTGAACCTCGAATAATTATCACCACGTTAATGAGGAGAATATAAAATTAACAAAAATGTTAGACAATCAGGACAGCCAAACGCATTCGAAAGTATATATATATATATATATATATATATATATATATATATATATATATATATATATATATATATATATATATATATATATTGCTAAATATAGTAATAATAAAAAATGTATGAATCTCGCGCAACCGCCTATGGACAGTCTCCTGATTACTGTATAAAATAAATACCGACAAGGCACGTCAGATAAATAATTAAAGAATACAGATGTTTCCGCCAAACTAAATATAATATAAATAGAGTTGTGGATATAAGATATTTAAAATATCTCATCCTCTGATGACGCTAGCTTGGTCAGTGAAACGATCGGCAGTTATTTTAAAATGTGTTGTGGGGGTTCCAATCTTCACTTAGTGTAAATAAGCAAATATAAATATAACCTATAAAAATTTTAGCAGATTAAACTCGCCTGCTTTAATTCACGTTCACTGAAAGTAAGTTCCTTAAAGTTCTAAAGTCGTTACCGGTTTTATTGGCCATTCCTTGATGAAAATTTGCTAAAACTGATAGACTTGCTCTAAGCTTTTTAAGACGAAGTACTCTACAAGTTTTGCAGCAAAATTAAGGGTATTCTAAAAATAAATCATAATAATTAATTGGCTAAAAGCTCTGCTAATTATATGCCTTACAATGCAGGCTTAAATGTAAAGTTAAATCATTTAAAACTTTTGAAGTATATTTACCCGCAATACGGAGCAAACTGCATTATATTAAAGTCTACAGGAGCTGTTGTTAGGTACACTAATTTTAACATCACCCCTTCTTTTCCTGCAGATAAGCACCCTCAAATTATCAGGACCACAATGGTTTTCTGTATTACTAGTAGATACTTTATATCAGGAATGAGATAATTGCTTTTAAATTAGTTTTGAATTTATTATGCAGAGATGGCTCAAATTTAATTTACATTAATTCTCTTTAAATTGTTTTTTCAACTGTCATTAATATTAGTAATCGAGTTTATGGTCGACTCATTTTGACCAACGAATATTATATTGTAAGGATTTCTCTTTTTAAAGAGAAACTTATCGCTTTTACATGACACATATGAACTTGCAGTGTAGTAGATACACATACTGGAGTAAAGCCTAGCTGCAACTCATATATTTTGATAATTTTTTCAATTTCCTAAACAACATTTTTATTACAAATAATACATTGTATTTTTTATAACAATATATATATATATATATATATATATATATATATATATATATATATATATATATATATATATATATATATATATATATATATATTTATTTATATGTATATGTATTTCCTAAAAAATTTCAAAAGCTTTAACCTAATCACTTTTTTGGCATAATTAATCTTACTATATTATTATTGGAAACTTAGCCAGATCGAAATAGCCTAATATTCCTTTTTGTTCTTTTTTTATTCAAAAAGTCTGCTGTATCATTAATTTGGCCAACTGTTTAAAAAATGTGTTTTCAGTTTGACTGATTTTCTAAAAATATAATATCTCCTGTGGTTGTTTATTAACCGCCTTGTTCCAAAATGTCTGATACATTTTATTAAAGACAAAAATACTTTTATGTGTACCTGAAACATATCTAACTTATAATCTGTGTTTTTTCCAATTAAAAGCAAGGATCATTGTTATTCTGGAAAAAATCACAACGTAGCATATGTTTTATAATAAACCTCAAAAAATACTTTACCGTCGGTATATTTTCCAGACTATGACCAATCACCTACGCCAGGGAGCAGTTTCACCACACTATCCTGAAAATTGTCCTAAACGCCTACTTTTCTGTAAGGAGGGTAGCGATCTTTAACGTGCTTTACATTACGTGGTACACGGCTCCGACGGGTTTACGCTCCCTCTGAAAGGCAAAACGTGACAGTCAACAATTCCACAACCTCGGTGAATGTTAATTTTACAGTATGTGCTAAATAAGTGAAAGAGGAACCCTGGGAATCGAACCCAGTACACGTTCTCACCACTGGAGCACCGAGTCTTTGAGGTTCAAAACTTAAATACTGGCTACTCAGTTATGGTTTTTAGCAAACTTTAAACAACTATGTCCATTATTTTTCCAACATTTCCTCAAAATAGATGATAATACACTTCGAGAACCCAAATCAAAAAATAAGGTTTCATCCCCTGATGACGCTAACTTCGTTAGAGCAACGAGCATCAGGTCTTTAAAATTTGTTGTGGTGATTTGGGTTCTCCAAGTGTAGTTATCAGTGCTCATCACAGGTTCCAAACTTCACTTAGATGATATCTTAGATTAGGATTTTTTTTTCATGTCATAATATCAATATAAGTGTGCAGATATGTAAAAAAAATCAAAAGCTTTAGGCTGTTGACTTTTTTTGGTATATGTAATATTTTCAAGAAAGAAACAAAGTGATTGGAAGATCAGCCTGGTCGAATAATCTGAACTGCTCTTTTGTATTTTTTAATCCAAAAGCATGTTTTGCCAGGTCGGATTAGTTTGAACAGCTCTTTCGTTTTTTTTTAATCCAAAAGCAAGTTTTGTCATTTAAGCATATTGCTAAAAAATGTGTGTCCTGTTTGACAACATTTTTAAAAACTGTAATATCTCCTGTGGTTGTTTGCTAAACCCGCTTGTTTCAAAACGTCTACTATTTTTTATTAAAGACAAAAATACTTTTAGGTGGCCCAGAAAAATGTCAAACTTATAGTTTGTATTTGTTTCGCTCTAGGCTCAATCATATTCAAATAGCGACCAATCTATGTATACCTAGAACGATTTGGTAGACCCAACAATTTTGAGGGCCTTAAGTTAGTGACTTCAGTTTTAATACACGGAATACTTGTAGCTATTAAATGCACTGTTTAACAAAATAATCCAATCGGCCTACACTTATCTTCATATCTCTTTTTTTTTAAATTAGAAGAAATGATCATTGTTGTTGTGAAAAATCGAAGAAATGATCATTGCTGTTCTTGTGAAAAACCACAACGTAACATATGCTTTGTAATTAGCTTACAAAAACAAATATAACGTCTCTCTTGATTTTTCTGAAACTACTAATTTCAAAATTAGAGTTATTTTCTTTAAGAAAATTATTTTCTATCGTCAATAATTTTGAGGTTCAAAACTGTAATTTATAGTAATTTTTTCTTATAGTTAACTATTTCAAAGTGACGGCCAGTTGGCTTATCTACAACAATTTTATTACCATGATAATTTTTGAATGGCTAGAGCTTACAACTTTATATGTCGTTCTAACAGTCCTACTTATTTTAAAATGGTAGCCATTATTTTGAAGATTTTTTGTATCGCCATTGATTGACGAAATCTCAACGAAAAAGTAATTTTAAATGGGCTTTAAGGTGTCAAATTTGTGGCCTCTACTAATTATTTGCTAAAGTAAAGTATCTTAAATATGGTCCATATCGTTTCTTTATAGAGATT
Source organism: Tillus elongatus (assembly GCA_964006375.1). Taxonomy (NCBI): domain Eukaryota; kingdom Metazoa; phylum Arthropoda; class Insecta; order Coleoptera; family Cleridae; genus Tillus; species Tillus elongatus. The sequence goes on along the minus strand of OZ023269.1, from coordinate 101,869,279 downwards.
TTTGTCACGGTTACTACAATCTCAAGACGATGTCGCCCTCTTTATTTCACTGTAACTTTTATGTTTATCTTTTATCAGTTATGCCAGATTTTCCAGTAGTTTTCCTCTTGGTCTACATCTCCACTTATTTTTAAATATGTATCCTTCAAACAATATTTTAAGAAAGCTATTATGTCCCAATATATGATCAAAAAATTTTGGCATTTTTGGTAATGCTAAGATCTTAAGAGCTTTTATGTTCTTGATGCCCCGCTTGGTCACAATTTAGGTTTCCCCCCCATACACTACCACGTTCCATACTTACGGATTGATAAAGTTTTTTTCTGGTCCCAGTTAAATTTTTTTGTAGAAAAAAGAGTGCTTATATATATATATATATATATATATATATATATATATATATATATATATATATATATATATATATATATATATGTAGTAAAAACTTTACCCATAAACGACAAACTCACTTAATTAAATCGTTTATTTAACAAAAAACGTCTTATAAATCTAGTCCTAAACGTGTTAACTTTTGAGCTACATGGTGTTAAAATTCCCATGACATATAATATATAGAGTTAGAAAAATGTATAAAAACCCCTAAGTATATCACGAACGGAAGATAATATTTTAAAGAATTCTTACAAAAGTTATAATGTTCAGCGGCATTATTTCCTAGTGCTTTAAGATGTAAAGTGTGACCCAGAAAATCGCAGCTAATAAAAGTTGTTTTTGGAATGGAATATACTGTATCTGGCCTCATTTTTGGATTTTTTGATAGCTTTAATCAAATTTTGTGTAAAACCCTCTTTTACAAATCTCACTCCTTACGGAGTTATCGACATTTGAAGTAAAGGTGTATAATAAATGGAAATAAATAAATATCCAAAATCAGTGTGTATTAATAAAATCGTCATTATTTAGAACAGCAATAAGTCTACATTTTAAGTAAACTGCAATGCCACGAAACTAAACTAAAATACTCTCTGGCAAATTTTTTACATGTCATTATATTCTGCATCAAATAGTGAAAAGTTATCTGGTAATTTTTTTGAATATAAATGTCTTTTAATCACAATTATTAAACAAAACTTAATTTTGTAACATTGCATCTCTAGTTTGATGGCAATATATGAATAAAATTTTAGCATTTCCGAGAAGAAAATTTGCTCATTTTCGTGGGAAAGCTTGATTCTCAGAACTGACCAACAAACTTAGCAACCGGAGAAAAACACAAGTCTTTACGTGCCGTAAATGCCTCGCAAAGCATGTCATATATACAGGGTTAGTAAAAAGTAGAGAAAGGCACTTGTATTTCTACATATTGATTATTAAAAAATGTCTTAAAAAAGTTTCTCGATATATTTTATGCTACAAACTTGTTGTCATTTTTTTTTTCTAGCGTGAACAGCTTCGTCGCTATACCAACTGCTGTTTTTTTTAGAATGCAAGATATTATGTTTTTGCATTATCAGAAAGAAGGTCTCTTTCTTGATACGGCTCTATAAAAAGTTAACCGGCTTTCATAGGAAAAGAAATTAAAAAATTTGGCTTTCTTAAAATTCACCTCCTTTGATTGGACCTCATTATTCAATTTCTTATCAAGTTACCCATTGAAAAATGTGACAGTATTTATAGCTGTCAATAGGAAATATTGTTTTCTGTCAGTAATCTGCAGCTTGTAATACTTTAGAGAGCTTCACATTAGAAAATTGAGAGAAGTTTAACAATTTAACATAGAATGATACTGTGGCAGAATTGAGGGAAGAGCTGAGTTTTCAAATAATAATGACGGTGGGCTACGGTCACAGCAATCGTAGTTATAACAAGTGTGTATGCTTTTTTATTTATTCACAAATTAATGAAGAACAGGTTTGCAAATTATTGAAAAAAATAACAAAACTGGTACTGTCAAAGACAAACTAACAATAGGAAGACTAAAAACGGACGGCTCTAGCTGGTAATAAACCATTTGAGATGTATTGTTGTTTAGTTTTTAATGAAAACATTCATTGGTCTGCAAATTAAGTTGTTCAATTACACAATGTTTCACAAACACCTGTGGTGAATTTCCAAAAAAAAAAAAAATTCACCCGTACAAACAAACAAACTACAGCTGGTACAAAAACTCGCAGATAAAGATTTTGCGAGGATTGTTGAATTTTCTAATATTATGATAGCCAAATTTAATGAGAATCCGGAGAATCCAAAGCGCACAAAAAAATATGTATGGGCTGGTATACCAGACATCAGTATTATTGGTGCGTTATTTTATGAGTAACTGGCCTCTTTCCCAGTCCGAATTATCCTATGCTCCCTTTGGGGACATCTGGGTTAAGCAAGTTGGTACTGCCCCTCATTTTTATCAGGCCGTTTGTACATACTTAGACACATTATTCCCGTAGAGACGGTTGGGACGTCTAGACACGATACAATGGCAACCCCAGTCACCAGACCTAGCCTCGTGAGACAATTTTTTATGGGGCTACCGTAAAAATAAAATGTACTAAGATAGGTCAGTCCATTTGCAATTTCTGAAGAGTCGCATTTTAGGAGACATAAATCAAATTCCATCAATTTATTTAACGGATTCGATTAGACATTTTATTAAAAGACTGCAGTTTTGTCAAATCGTGAACGGACAGCAGTTTGAACATTTATTTTATTTATGAACTTTTTTTAGTTGAGTTTTGTCATATTGCACTGTATTTAAAATGTAGACTTATTGTTGTTTTAAGCGTTGACATTTTCATTGACTTTGGAAATTTGGTTATTTCCATACTTACTCACCTTAACTTAAAATGTCGATAACTTGGTAACGAGTGAGTTCAAACAGATGGTGCTTCACACAAAACTAGATTAAAATTAGCCAAAAAATCCAAAAATTAGATCATTTACAGTATGTTACATTAAAAGAAAACAGCTTTTTCCAGTTGCGTTTTTCTGGGTTACCTTGTATATGTTAAAGCACTACAAAATAATACTCCTAACATAACTTAATAACTTTTTTATTCTTATCATCCGTTCGTGATATATTTTGGTGTTTCTGTACATTTGCTAGCCCTGTATACATATTATTTAAAATGTTTGCCTATAAATCATAAACTCACTCAGTCAATCGTTGACTCGCCCTGTATATCGACGATTTTGTAAACATTTTAGTTTGCAAAAGTTAATGACTATGTTTTTTGAACGTACAATCCTAGTATGTCTAAAATAGAGTGTCAAAAAAACCAAACAAGTTAAAATCCTTTAAGATGCTTTTGTGTTTGTCCTATTTAAAGTTTTTAATTATTAATCCAAACGCTGTACACACAGAATCCGTTTAATTGAAACAGCACTAGAATATAATTGTGTGCGTGAATTTCCACTTAACCTTGTTAAAAAATGGCAACCACTTATAAAATAGACAAACTTCAAAATAAAGTAAACCGATAAGCACACTTGGAGAACCCAAATCACCACCACTCATTTAAAAAAACTCAACGATCGTTTCACTAACCAAGTTTGCGTCATCAGAGGATGAATAGTTCTAAATACCTTATATCCAGACCCCTATTTATATTCTTTTGCAGGTACTCGGTCACTAACGATTTAGAACGGTCCAACGACACCACAATTAACATATTTCGTTTGGCGGATATATCTGTGTTCTTTTATTATCTATCGGACGTGCTTCTGCCGATTTTATTTTATAAAGTAATCTATCAGGAGACAGCGAATAGGCAGCGGTGCGAGATTCATAGTTTTTTATTGTTACTATATTTAGCATTATATATATATATATATATATATATATATATATATATATATATATATATATATATATATATATATATATATATTCGAAAGCGTTTAGTTGTCCTGATTGACTAACATATTTATTATATATAAATTATACTCACTAACGTGGTGGTCATTATCCTATATATGTCGGGCGACGGAAGATCTATCTATGGTATCGTACCTTAATTGTGCTAAATGTTCTTTGAATCTAATTCCAATAGATCTTTTTGTTTGTCTGACATATCTAAGATTACAATCGTTACAACTTATTTCACAAATTCCCGACATTTTGGGCATACTATCCTTGTCTTTTGGGTTACCTAGCAAGTTTTTAAAAGTATTTTTGTCGGAAATGTTAGTTGTAAATTGACGTTTTTTTAAATAATATCTAGTCCCCTCGCATTTCGAGGTTCAGATGGTAAGCAAAAAAAGTTTTTTCGAATTTATTTCTTCTAAAAACCATCAACCAAACCGACTACCTGCAGAAAAATATAAATAGATTCCTCTGATGATGCTAAAGTGGTTAGTAAAACGATCTTCAGGTTTTTTTAATGTGTTCTGGTGACTTGGGTTGTTTAAGTGTGCTTATCACTGCTAACCACAGCTTACAATCTTCATCTAGTAAATTAAACCGATTTTGAAATAGACACTAAAAAAATTACTTGATTACAGGTTTAATTCAAAAACGAAAAGTCAATTCAAACGCAATATTATTATATGCGCTACCTACTTATCTGTTTGAAGTCGGTGCCAATCTAATTAGGTAGGCTACATCGCCAGTATTTCCACGCACGCGAGGTAATGCGTGAACGTGGGTTGGTGTCTAATCATTGACAACATATTTAGCTATTTCATTCAAGCCTGGCAAGCCTGGTCTGTTTTCCTGCGGATTGCGGCTGGAGGATCAACAATCTTCTGGGGCAGGAATATACATCGAGAGCCTGGGAGTGCGCGAGAGTTATGCTCTGGGCGCATATACTTGGAAACGGAGGTGTACGCTATCCTGTCGGTGGCCAATAGACAGGATGTGAGGATGAGCCCCGAGAAATGTGTATACATTTGCTCAGATAGCCAGGCGATCCTCCGGGCAGCCTGCGCGGCCAGAATTAGGTCAGCACTGGTTCAGGAGTGCGCTGACGCTCTTAAACGACTAGCCAGTACAAAGGAGGTGCAACTGGTGTGGGTTCCGGGACACTGTTGCGTAGCGGGGAATGAGGTTGCAAATGATCTCGCAAGGCTTGGTTCCCGGCGGCCGTTCTGTGGCCCGGAGCCTGCGATAGGCATAAGTAGGAAGAATGTCTCTGTCGCCTTAGATAGGTGGACTAAGGAGGCCATGGAGAGGCACTGGGGGTCAGTTGATGGCTATAGGCAGGCGAGGGACTTCGTGGATGGGCCGGACAGAGATAAAATTTTCTGGCTACTCGGTAGGAGTCGATCTACGCTTCGCCGCATCCTTGGGAGTTCTCCAGCTGAATTGTTCGGTTCCAGGACTCTGTAGAGGAATCAGGTAAGTACCGTCCAATGAAAGAACGTCACGGCCTTTATTTAGAGCTCGAGGAGGTTTGGCGACGGAATAGAGGAAGTGTAGAGCATGGTTGCTGGGTTGCTGAGGTTGGCAAAAAAAGCCCATTGTGACCTATTTGCTTGGCGTTAGCCTCCCCATCACTGCCACTACTACTACTAGGTATTCCATAACAATTATAATCAGTTAATAATTAAACTCTTTATATCGCTAAGTATTATTGTGCTTCGGGCTTGGCACGGACTTTAAACAGAGAAGTAAATAGCGCAAATATCAATGTTTCATTTAAGTTAATTTTTGTCTTTTGAATTAAACCTCTAGCTCAATTATCGTTTAATTTGTAGTGTCTATTTTGAAGTCGGTTAATTTTTTCTTAAGTTTGTTTCTTTTTCAATTTTTAGTATAAATATACGTATGTGGTGAGTACGATATTAGAAAACTACTAAAATATTATTGGTGAATATACATAAAAATATTCTTTTAGGATTTCCCTCGATTTCCCTGAGACCCCATTATCAGATCCTGACTTAGTGAAAATGGCAAGACCTCAGCAGTATACCCTTTCCAAAAAGAAAAAAGATTTTTAAAAATTGATTCACCATTGACGAAAACATCGGTGAACATACATAAAAATATATATACAGACGAACATATAATCTTCTCCTTTTTTAAAGACGATAAAAAAATTTGTTGTTAGCTGACAATCACAAGATGAACTTTGTGTCAAACGGAACTTGATTTTGTTAATCTCATGATAATGTTACAGATGATAAATCAAATCAATAGTTGTAATGCTTATTAAGAGCTACAACGACTTTTAGTTAATTTTATTAGGAAAACTTCACTAACGGGGAGATCCTGACTTTTTTTATTTTATCAAGGATACGTTTGTCATCTCCTTTTCTTTTATTAATAAACCTGTTTGTATTTTATATAAAGGATTTTCACACGGACTGTTTCCACTATAGTGAAACTGGAATTTGGGACGAAGTTACGAAGGAAAATCAGAAAAATTAGATGATTAGGCATTTAGTAGAATATTAGATACTAAGGATATATCAGAAAGCAATCTTCCAAATCCTTGCCCTCACATAAGAAATTAATCAAAGGGATAGGAAAAACGAGCCTATACGTCGAATATATACTGTACGAAACAGCTAGCTCAATGAAGGATCAAGATGTTCCTATAGAATTTTATCTCGCAAGCTTCATGGATATATGATAGTGATTCAAATTGGTAAAACGGAAGAAATAAAAACTCCGACAAGATGGATTTGGTATGTGTGCCGATTTTCTCATAGACTCGTTTTTTCCTAATGTAATATTGCTTGATTTAAGTTATATTCTCTGGGAGACATTTTAAAATTCAAGCCGCTGCGTCAGTAGACTTATTCTCGACATACACATGAATAGACTATGTCTTTTTATGCTCGTTCGTAATATATATGACAGCTCATATTATGGTTGTATATTAATGGATATGATATTTTTGCTGTCTATACATTCATTCATGTAAAATATTTCTTTTTCGCATAATGTGATTCGTATATTCAATTTCGTAGTTAGGGCTATAACTTCATCCTTGGCTTTAGCTGAATTTCGAATATTTATTCGAGTAACATCAGATGCTTACGCAAATCTGAATATTTGCGTTTCAAACTAGTTTGTTATCAATACAGATGAGAAAGACAAATCTTCAAGATTTAGCAAAGCATTTTGCCTTTCAGTTGTGCGTTTCTCTGAATTCAATTAGCACCTTCAGGCTTCCCCGACGAAATCGAATTTATTTACATACATTTGCTGGTAGCCCGAAACAATTTTACTGCTGTGACACTGATTCTGTTAAACTTAATCAAGGAAGGTAAGGCCCTGCTGAAGTTACAGAATATGCTTTTATAGTATGTATCACATACTTTTATTCAGCTTCACCTATTAGTATGTTTGTTTGTTTGTTATTGTGTTAATTAGTACTTTCAGCAAATCTTGCAAGCCATTTTTGAACCAGTTCCCTGCATCGTACTGGGCTAAGATTTAATAAGCGTGAATACGCCAGGTGACAATGTCTGCCGTCATAATTTTCATAGGGTAGACGCTCCAAAATGGCGTTTTTTTCTCTTTCCTCACAATTTCCCTGACATGCCTATCAAATGTAAGAGCTTTGCGAGTGAAACAAAGTAGTCTAGCTAACACTTTCATGAGTTCAAAATGGCGGAATTTTTTTTTCTCAACCATCCCCTCGATATAGGTAATAAAAAATCTGGACGCAGCAAGTGCGTTATGGTAGTGAATTTTCATAGAAATGTTCTGGCATCAAATAGTTTTTATAACATTTTTTTTTCTTTTAACAAAGAAATATAAATTTTGGCATATAGTTTCCTTTTAATATCGTTAACTTAAAAGACCAAATTTGGTTACCATAGCTTTTCTATTTCTTGATAAAAATTTTTTTCGAAAGAAGACCCAAAATTTTTCTCGAAAACCTCGTTAGATTTTTCTGGCTAACAAAATTATCCAAGCCACTTACAAAAGAAAGGCACATGCTAAATTTTATCAAAATGGGTCCATTATTTTTTGAGTTATCGGTGTGATATATATATATATATATATATATATATATATATATATATATATATATATATATATATATATATATATATATATATATATATATATAAATTAAAACTGACCCCGGATATGAGTTCTAGGGGACATAGATCGTGCTCATTTGAAGAAATTTTTTCAAAATTCAAAATTCGGGATGTCCCCATTAGTGAATCTTTTCTAACACAATTCACTAACAAAGCGACCTCCCAAGTAAAATACACTAGGCTATATAACGCTGGTATAAATTCAAAATGGCGACAAACGATGGTGATATATATCTTTCCCAACAATCTCTTTAATGTAAGGCTAGATGTATTCTCACCACAATTAGAACCGTAGAGCGGTTGCGCTCTATAGAGCTCGTCAGTATGACATACTAATTGCAGCAAAATACACCTATAAAGTAATACGGGTATGGTAGCCAGCATCCTAAAACTAAGTGAGATGTAAGACGCGCTTTTAACCGTGTCGCCATCTCGTTGCGGAACCAAGTAGTATGTTGTCACGATAGCTCCAAATAACAAAGAATGTAAAAAAATAGAGAATGTAGAAAAATAGAGACAACTAACTAACAATCAAGAAAATGGTCAGCTCTGGCCCATTTCTTCCCCAATATAGGGACAAAGTATGTAAGGCTAGACGTATTCTGAGAACAATTAGAACCGGAGACCGGTTTCGCTCTAATTAGAGCTGCAATTAGTATGCTGTACTGACGAGACCTAATTAGAGCGAACCTGGTCTATGGTTCTAATTGTGGTGAGATTACAATTTTTCTAAAATCTGCTAATGCCATTATTCAAATTCTTAAACATTATTTTAGACTAAAGTTGTATTTTATGCACGGTTGTGTGCTAAAGTTGAGTGCTCATCTCCTCACCTTAAGCATTTACATCCACTTGTTTTAAACATCGTTTAGGCAGCTTGTCGCCCGGAAAAAGTCTCGTTACAACTATAATTTATTACAAGAATAAATCAATAGCTCAAAGTGTAAACTCTTTGCAGTTTGTGCGAAAATAGCAGTTTTTCATTGTTAATTTAGACGTCGTCCTTTATATCCGCGACTAAGATTGTCCTACAGAAGATTATCATATTACAAAAAGCTTATGTTTTTCATACAAAAGTTTTCCTATTAATAAATTTTAAAGTTCATAGTGCAAGAGATTTAACAGTCATGACTTTGTCTGTTCAAGAAACTCACTTTACATTATTCTAATGGAAGGTTATTGAATAAAAGTTAAAAAGTTTAATTAAGTAGCTGTGAGGGTAGTATAAAATAGATTTATTATATAACGTCGCTTTAACAAACTACTATAGAGTGTGACATAAACTTTTAAAATGTTGCTTGAGTTAGAAGTTAAGGTTTTCAGACAGTTACTGGCTAACGGTGGCAAATTTTTATAAAAATTATTTGGTAGGAATAAAAAACCTTTGATTTTGATACCTACATGTCATAACTCTTTTAGAGGTGTATTAATTTTTTTAGTGGCATACATTGCTGCTCGTGAGTATACAAATATTAAAAGATTACTGGGCTGCCCAACAAAATGATCCAGACTTATTTTCAAAACAGTTGCATGAAAAATCGGAGAGGATGAGTCCCCAGGACAGGATCCAGAAGTCAATGATTGTAAATTAATTTAAAAAAATAATACTATTTTTAACTGGATATAAAAGGTAGCAACGCCTGTAAATCTGCACGAGAGGCTTAACATTGAAAGCTAAACTGATACAAATAAATATATGACCATTAAATAAAAAAATATATTTAGAAAAATTACTTACGCTATGTGATCTAAATTATAAATAACAGTCTGGACGCAGCAAGTTCGTTAGGGTAGTACATTTTCAAAAAAATGTTTTAATAGTAAATATGTCTTTTTTTAATTAAAGCAAATTTGGTTACCAGTATTACCTTTATAGTAGAAATATTGTACCCTATTTCAAGAGATTATCTTTATTGTTTGAAAAAGTCTGCAACTTTAAAGTTTTATTTGACATTTAAGAAAATAAGTCATCACCTACCTACTTATATATTATGAAAAAGTAAACATCGGTGACCTTATCAAATAAATTATTTCTTGCCTTTTTGTACTGAAGTTAATTTAAATATTTTAATATTTTTCTTCTAAAATTTGCTTAATAATCACATAATCTAGAACATAATCTGAGGGATCATGGTATGCGATTGTAAATGTGAATATTTATAAAACTAGAGTATATAGGTATAAGGGTGTTATACAAATATTAACGCATAGAGCGTTCCCTTCACTTCTCAAACACAGAGAACATGCTGTTCCATTTAAAGAAATTGAGTTACGGCTGTTTTAATTTTTTCAAATTCAATCACTATTTGAAGGCTCCCTGTATATGGCATCTAGATTTTTCGACGAATAGTATAAACCGAAAACTGTCTGAATGCGTTACTTTCATAAGACTACTATATATTGGTATAAATGCCATATCATAAGTTTTGATATGTGCAAAAAATGTGAAAAGTTGCAAAGCAATTCAAATAACTCGAAAACGATGAACCCTTTCAAATTTCTTTTCCCGGCGGGCATGCATTATAATACGACTAAAAACGCAAGAATGCAATAATATAAGGGATATTCGAAAAAAAAAAACATAATTTGTGTATCTTCTAAGCAAAATTCCCTGAAAGTTTATAGACCATTTTTAAACATTAAACTCAAATAAAACTAATGCCAAAGCATCAGAGAAAGGGTCTATTTGAAATGAAATGTCTGGAATTATTGTATTAAAATCAAGCACAATCACGGTTGAAGCTGAAACTTAAGGGTTGGTAAAACATTCTACTTACGACATTTTTTCTGCATAAATTGTATTCGTTTCAGGTTGTTTGCCTAAATGTTGCCAATTTTAACGACTAAAATTGCGACTGACGTTTTGAGGGAAACCCCATTTTTTTAAATGCCTATAAATTTTTGCCTTTGAACATACAGACCTAAATTTTGGTACTGTTTATGATGCAAACCCACATCCCAAATTTAGTTTCCATTACTTTGTTATTTCCGGAAATATAAAAATAGGCCATGAAAAACTGGGCCGGTTTTCTTGGCTAACAAACTTGTCCAAGCCACTTGCCAAGGAAAGGTACTCACCAAATTTAGTTGACATTGGCCCATTATTTTTTGAGTTATCGGTCTGACATACAAACACTATTCAGATTCTTACCCATCTCCAATTTCTTGCTTTGTTAAGTGTATTATTGAACCTGTGTCGTCAGTTAAACAGTGAATGAAAGGGGTTTGCTCCAGGCACCAAATTTATTTAAAATTTCTTTAACTCCCGACGCGTTTCGACACTCTAAGAGGTCATCTTCAGGGGATAAATCTAAAAACATAACAAGAGAGGTCTATCAGAAAAACATTAGTTTTTATGGTAGGCAATTGTGCATGTCAGAGCACAATGGTGGCGAGGTGATCTCCACAGAAAAAGTCAAAGGTTAAAGTCACAAGTCGCACAGTAAAACACCAGCCAACAGTCAAGATAAAATCTAAAATAGCTACAGATACAGTAACACTAGGTAAAAATATGCTACGTTAAACATGCAATCAAAATTAGCAAAACTAAAAGCATCGAAGCAAATTGAAAAGCGTTGAAAGTTACAAAACTGCAAAAGTCTAATATTTGATCATTAAGAAATCAAATCTGTTGTAGAAACACAAAGCAAAGCCAATGGGCGAAACTGACACGTTAAACAACACAATAGACAGGCATAATCAAGCAAGAAACCCAATGAGAACCGTAAGGGTAAATAAACTGTGAAAGATTCAGTGAATAAAACAAATAAGCATTACTCAATTGAACAATTGTTAAAAATTAAACTCGAAACTATACAGAAAGGTTCAACAGGTCACATCTTCATCCATTGCTCTAGGGTCCTTGCAACACTACATCTGCACTTGCCATGAAAATGTTTTCAAAACAAAAATCAATGGAAAAGATCGGCGATTTTTAACGACAACCATGATGGGGGGCGGCCATTATGTGAACATGAAACGGGCAGGATGCACCGGCGCAGGTGCACGAAGAAGTATCAGAAGCGAAACATGTCAATGAAAGAAGAGTAGACAATAGAAGGAGAGCCATAGAGCAGCAATCTTCAAATCATAATGTTCATGGTCATGTAGAAAAACCATATAGTTCAGCAGCACTGTTACGCCAATTGTTAAACTACCGCTAAATAATTTTCCAACAACACGCACAGAACTCAAAGAAATGACCCTGACAAAATGTCGTCTTCAACTCGGAAACTTTGACTATTCAAATCTTTGGTTAAGTAATCGTTTCTATCAGACTATGTGTTACAGTGCCCCAAGGATATGTGCATACATATCGCCCCGCTCTGCTCCAGAAATTGTAAAGTCATCTGTGTATAAGGCTAATGAATCAAACCTAGCAATTATAACGTATGACTAGCCGTACATATAAAACAAAACAGTTGACAGGTGTCAGTGCCCCTGTTTAAGATAAGCTGTAGCGTTTACATAATATGTACCTAACTTACAATTGAAACTGGCCCCGGATATCGCTTCAATCGGTCTTAGTTGGCGCTCATTTGTTAACACTATTTAAAATTCAAAAGTCGAAATCTCCTCATTAGTCAATTTTTTTTAACAAAATTGATCACAAATCAATCTCTGTAATCTAAGTCCTTTTCTACTGCTATATTAACTTTTGTAGTCGGAGCTCGTGTTCTCTCGTTTGGTACTGGTAATTTTTTTCTAAAGGGGGTGGTAATGCGATAGAATATAAGTCAAAACATCAGACATGTGGTGGTTTTATCGGTTTTACGAGCCCACGATATAGACAAAACGGCCCCTAAACAGTATTAGCCAACGGACAATTCTTTTCCTGAAGCCTTTGAAATATTGATCTAATAAAGCGGAAGTTCATCTTGCAATTTTTAAAAGGCAATGAATTAGTATTAGTATGTTTTATTTATTTAAATGTTACAGTGTGTTGCAGTAAATAAGCAAAGGTTTGTGCTGTAGCTAGCACAATTTAATTTATTGGTCCAAACAAAACTATCAAAATATTTTTATAAAAGTCACTTTGTTCAAGGTATGTTTCTTTCTTGTGTATCTGGACGGGGTGGTTTGATTAAATGGCCTTCTGGGTCTCCAGACATGATTTCCATGGACCTAACTTTATACTCCCTAATTCCATAAAAAAAACTTCCACCATCTTCCAAGCAGAAATGCTTGCGATAGATCTGTGTGCACAGAAGTGCATACAAAGGAGACTCGGAAACAGAAAGAGCTACACCTTTTCAGACAGTCAGACAGTACTAAAGACTCCGAGATCTTTCAAACCCGAGTTTAAACTGATCCGAGGCTGCAAAAAATCCTTCAAGAAACTGACAACGAACAAGAAAATAACTTTGACATGGGTCCCAGGGCATTGAGGCATTGAAGGAAATGAGGAAGTAGATAGCCTCGCAAACAGGGCAGCAACAACACTATTCTATGGTCCAGAGCCCCACTGTGGACTAATAAAAAGCCATTAACGAAACGAACTTGATATTTGGGAGAAGAACCAAATGCTGGAGGAAAACGCCAGGATTAGGGCAGACATAACGGTTCATCACCATATCAACAGAGAAGTCTGATCTGTTACTTGAATTGAACAGGGACGAGTTAAGAACAATCACGGGACTTTTCACAGGACACTGGCCAAGAAGGAATCACCTCATGAAGATGGGTAAGGCGGACAGTGAAAACTGCAGATACTACACGGAAGCAGCAGAAACAACAGAATACATAATATCAGCATGACTCAGTTCTGCAAAAGGCTCAACTACCTGGTGAAATAGCCCTTAAAAGATACAAGACTTAATGAAAAGTCTGAATATTTTGGCCAATTATTAGAAAATAGAGTCACGCCCACAAGACCCATTGGGGTCGCAGCGTTGGGAGACCAAGGCCTTTACGACTCATTAAACCATCTACAAATCTAGAATGTATTTTTCTTTTGGGGATGCTCAAAAAGTATTGTGTATCGTAATAGGCCAGAAACATTAGGTGAATTGGAAGCTATAATTAGAACTGCGATCGCAAACCTCACTCCGGCATATGTGCAGAATGCATTAGGCGCTTTTTCTAAAAGACCTCGATATTTTAAAGAAGTGAATGTCCAACAATTTTGAGCAGTTATTGTAATTTTCTTAAATTAGGTAAATGATTTGTTCTATTCACTTGAAGTGGTAGTTCAATTCTTTAATTGTTTCTGTAATGTTAGAAAAATCTCAGGACGCAGCAAGTGCGTTATGGTAGTGAATTTTTATTAAATGCTTCAAACTTGATAACAAAAATTTTTTAAACGTAAAGAGTTTAATTTTGGTATGTAGTAAGGTCTTTTCTAAGGCAAAATATCTTCCAAACGTCATAAAAATAACTTTGTAATTTTCGGAGAAAAAATTTTTTTCGAAAGAAAATTTAAAATTTTAATAACTCAATTTTATATAAACTTAGAAAGTTGAATTTAGGTAGATAATAAGATCTATCCAGACACAATATACGTAATAAATTTCATTAAAACAGCTTTGTTACTTTAGGAGAAAAATTTTTTTTTTGAAAGAACACTCAAAATTTTCCCGGAAAACCCCGTCCGATTTTTCTGGATAACGAACTCATCCAAGCCATTAATAAAAGAAATGCAGTTGCAAGGTTTCATCGAAATCGGTTGATCAGTTTTTGAGTTATCAGATATATATATATATATATATATATATATACAGGGTGTTTCATCAGCAAACCGACATAGCTGAATGGAAGGTGTATTTTTTCAAGGCGATTCAGGATCCGGTATTGAAATTTTTGTGAGGCCCTTCGTTTCGATGTTACAGGGTGATTCATGTATTTTGTCGAAATTTTTGATGATCAGTATCTTTTGAACGAATTGATGGAATTGAATGAAATTTTGTACGTATGCTCTGTCAATGACACTCAATGCACTGCATTTCCCGCCGATTCGAAAAAATGCAGTGGCGTACATAATTTTCTGACCACCTTGGGTTTTGTTAAAAAGATCACCCTGTATGCATTTTATTTAAATGTTTATCCCATCTGAGAAAACTACATGAGAATAGCTACTATTCTGGCAAAAAAAAATGTTTGGCACCATCAACTGAAACGAGAAAAGATAGGTAGACTTTGATTGCTTTTAGGATTTCAAATCATGTTTGTTCGTAATTTTCGACAAATCATATGTGATTTCCTAAAAGGTACGTATTTTGTATTTATTTCAAATAAATTCGTTTTTTCTACTGATTCAGGTATCATTAGGCACCATTCTAGATTTTTGTTAGCTAAACATAAGTGAAAATCAAAAAAAATAATTTGTTGTCCTCTTTTGGTGTTGTAAAAAGTTCATCCTGTATGCATGTTATTCAAATGTTTACGCCATTTGAGAAAAGTACATGAGAATGGCTACCATTCTGGCAAAGAAAAATGTTTGGCACCATTAAACTGAATCGACAAAAAAATAAGTAGACTTTATCTAATCAAAAACGAAAATCCCGATAGTGAGCAATGGAAAAGTATTCATTTTTGTTTAATATCTGACATTTCCTGTCAGTAGATGTCAGATTTGATTCACTTGCCTCTCTCACTTATTAAGCGTTTGTTGATTTACTTAATTTAATAATCACTGACTGGTAAAAGCTTGCTGAAGTGATATTTATTTGGTGTTTAAAATGCCGTATCATTATTCCAACGCAGAATATGCTGACATTTTGTTTATTTACGGATTTGCCGATGCCAATGGAAGGGCTGCCGAACGAGAGTACCGAAGACGGTACCCCGAACGCCGTGTGCCACATCATGAAACTTTCTCCAGGGTGTTTCAATTTTCAAGGGAACACGGAAAGTTTCCCTCGAAATCCATTAGAGAACGACCCATCAGACAAGACGCAACTCAGGTTCGTTTTTTGGTTGCTTCTCGATATTATTCATTGCTCATTATCAGGATATTTAAATTTTTAGGTAGAAAGCATCATTCAGATGGTTCAACAGAATCCCCAAACAAGCACGAGAAGAATAAGTGCTGCTGTTGGAGTCCCTCATTCACAAGTTTGGAGGATAATCAAAAAGGAACGTCTCCATCCGTATCATATGCAGAAAGTCCAGAGGCTCGAAGAAGGTGACGAAGTTGCTAGACGGGCATTGTGTCGGTGGATTGTAGGACATAGACGCAATATTCCTAGAATTCTTTTCACCGATGAAGCCCGGTTCACGAGAGATGGGGTGTTTAATACTCGAAATTCACATGTTTGGTCACATCAGAACCCCCATGCAACGAGAACGACTCAGTCGCAGCATAGATTTTCTGAGAATGTGTGGTGTGGCCTAATTGGTGACAAACTGATTGGACCCCACTTTTTCGAATCAAGATTGACTGGAGAGATCTATGGCAATTTTCTACAAAATGAGCTGCCTGGTTACTTGGAAAACAGGAACGTGAATGAGAGGGGACTGATCTTTCAACATGATGGAGCGCCGCCCCATTTTTTATTAGCTGTCCGAAATCATCTTGACACAAGGTATCCAAATAGGTGGATAGGTCGTGGAGGTCCCTATGCTTGGCCCCCCAGGTCGCCTGACCTAACACCAGTAGATTATTTCTTGTGGGGTTACATGAAAGCCATTGTTTATCAAGATGAAGTGGACACAGGTGAGGAGCTGAGACGCAGAATTATCGCGGCAGCTGACCAAATAAGAGGCAACCCTGAGGCGATCAGTAGGGCAACCGAAGATTTAATGAAAAGGTCAAGGAAATGTCTCGAGTTTGATGGCGGCCTGTTTGAACATCGTCTTCACTGAACTGAATTTTTTTTCCAACATGTTTTGATGTTTTTCTTTATGTTTCATTTATGTACTTTTGTTTGGAAAAAAATATAATTTCTCCGTTGAGTTGTCTTTTTTTTTTGATTTTCACTTATGTTTAGCTAACAAAAATCTAAAATGGTGCCTAATGATACCTGAATCAGTAGAAAAAACGAATTTATTTGAAATAAATACAAAATACGTACCTTTTAGGAAATCACATATGATTTGTCGAAAATTACGAACAAACATGATTTGAAATCCTAAAAGCAATCAAAGTCTACCTATCTTTTCTCGTTTCAGTTGATGGTGCCAAACATTTTTTTTTGCCAGAATAGTAGCTATTCTCATGTAGTTTTCTCAGATGGGATAAACATTTAAATAAAATGCATACAGGGTGATCTTTTTAACAAAACCCAAGGTGGTCAGAAAATTATGTACGCCACTGCATTTTTTCGAATCGGCGGGAAATGCAGTGCATTGAGTGTCATTGACAGAGCATACCTACAAAATTTCATTCAATTCCATCAATTCGTTCAAAAGATACTGATCATCAAAAATTTCGACAAAATACATGAATCACCCTGTAACATCGAAACGAAGGGCCTCACAAAAATTTCAATACCGGATCCTGAATCGCCTTGAAAAAATACACCTACCATTCGGCTATGTCGGTTTGCTGATGAAACACCCTGTATATATATATATATATATATATATATATATATATATATATATATATATATATATATATACAAACATATAAAAATTGAAACTGACCTCGGATATGGGTTCTAGGGGTCCTAGTTTGCGCTCATTTGAAAAAATGTTTGCAAAGTCTCGATACCTCTCTATTAGTGAATTTTTTAAAATAAAAATTCACTAATACACAACCCTATGGTATATCTTATTGTACTTACATGTCAAACGACGACCTAAGTCGCTTAAAAAACAATATGGCGGCTCCTGACAAACACTGCTCGCCCAAAACAAACAAAGGTCAAATCAAAATATGGACATTTATGTATAATTTAACCCCATCAAATGTCAAATCTAACATTTTGTGCCTAGTCCCATTTCTTACGGCACTATTTACGCACACTGTATAATTAAAACTGAGCTGGAGTGTGGTTTATAGAAAGATCGCGCATATTTAGAACAATATAATCAGTCTTACAGTGGTTAGTTTCATAAAACTGCATAGAGCAATTATATTCAAACTCTTAGTGGAATAAACAGGAATAAAATCAGCTGAAAAATAGAGTAGCATGTAAAATAAATATTTGCCCTAAAATTTATCTCTTTTACCTGCAAGAAAAATTAGCAATAAACGATAAAATAATGTAATTAAATATTATAATTTATATTTCCAGTGGAAGTGCTGTTTCTGGTCTGGGGAATCCGTTTATGCATTGTTGTAAGAAAAGCGCCATCAGAATTCAACGAAAGTAGATTTATATCTGTGGCGATTTACAATGAATTTCTCCTCTCGGTATTCCTGAACATATCTATGTAAGTATATATTTTCATAATTTATATTTTAGGTTTTGCAATGAAGTACAATTTGATTACTGCAAAAACACGCAAGGTTATAGAAAATATAGCAAACACTGTCTTTGATAATGCGAGATTATTTATTCTCTACGATTTTCCTCTAGTGAAGAATAACAACATTCCAACAAGTGACTGAATCAGTCGTAACATTTATTTTAAGATTTAGTAAAACTACAAGATGATTTTAGTATGTATTAAATTGACAGTCGTGACCGTAGTGAGTTATTCGTCGGGTATCCTGATATCCATACCAGTTTATTTTTCCTTTAGGGACATGTTGTATCGAATGTATACAATAAACCACCACAATCTACAAAAATAGTGCATCTAATGTTAACCCCAATTAATAACAGCGGCATCTCTGTATGGATTATGAACTTTGTTTGCCTGCATCAAAAAGACTTACCACAGAGTAAGAATCAATTATGCTGTTGCCTAACCATACAGGCTGCGTAGTATAAACAAGCGATTGTTGTATTGTTGCTACTAGTGTTTCTATTCTCTGTGAACGCAAGGGAAGGTAAAAATGTTATTTGGATGTTATTACAACGAAACCGGCTTTTGCCTCTAACGATGACCAAAAATCCATCTTAAAAGCAGATTGTATTCATTAATGAATACGTTGCGTATTGTATGTAAAATAGTAGCCAATAGACTGCACGACGAATCTAAAATCTAAAATCTCCATCTAAAAATGCAGAAGAAAATTGTGTATTTTGACTTGAAAAATGTAGGGGAACATGTTGTATCTTGAACACTGTTGTACCTTGAACACATCTCTTTATTTTGAATTTCGCGGATGTTTGTGGATGGCTGTGAGGGACAGAATCTTGAATTAGGCAACCTGCAATGTCGTCATATGTGTTTCAGTTGTTCACCGATAATCGTGTGAGTGTGCAGTTCGGATTTTTGACTTGAAAAAGTAAGATTTTACGCTCTGCGTTTCATACACATATATCTTTTGTCTTTAATGTAATGAACTGGATCTTTTTTTTTGGGCGATGGCATACTCATGTGGCTAATAACTAATTATGTCAGCCATGATCTATTCTTAACCTAAAATTTTCTGTAGTTTGATTATGATACACCGGCACGGTGTTGTACCTTGAACATACCACATACGATGTACCTTGGACATGTTCAAGGTACATCATACGTCTTAGGTACATCGATTGATATGTTCAAAGTACAACACCATAACGGTGTTTCATCATAAAATTGCGGTTAAGTACAAATTATGAGCCATGTTCTCTGCTTTATTGCAGTTAATGTTGCCTGGCTTCTTGTACCTCTTTTGAAAATATGGCACGCAGTCGAACAGGTGCAATTAAATTAATTTATGAAAATAAAATGACATTATACAGTGCTGCAAAACATACAGGATTGAACAGAAGCACAATACGTTGACATCTTCAACATTATAAAAACGATGATGAAAACTACACCTGGCGTAACAATAATGCTACACAGCAAGTTTTCATCAAAACAGAAGAAGTTATGCTCGTGGATTATATAAAACAAGCAGCAATATTGCAGTATGGATTCACATTGAGGGATGTTCGTGAATAAGCATACAAATTTGCAGCAGAAAATCGGAAAAAATATCCTTCCAGCTGGGATAATGACAGAATGGCAGGTGAATTTTGGCTGCGCCTTTTCAGAAAGAAATATAAAGATGAGATAACCCTTCGGAAACCAGAAGCTACCAGCTTAGCAAGATCAACTGCTTTCAACCGTACCAATGTTGCACTGACATTGCAAGTGGCTTTTCAAAAATGTCCCCCTTTACCGCCAGTGAACATCTGGAACTGCGAGTAAACTGGGCTGTCCACAGTTCATGTTCCTCCGAAAATACTTGCTAACAAAGGATCCAAGCAAGTTGGTACAATGACGAGTGCAGAAAGAGACACAAATATCACTATGATAGCTGCAGTCAACGCTGGAGGTGGTTTTATTCCACCAATGCTTATTTTCCCAAAAGTGAATTTCAAGGAATTCATGCTAACTGGAGCTCCACCAGCGACAATTGGTGGTACAAATCAGTCTGGGTGGTCCAATAAAGCATTGTTTATAGAATTTTTCAAACACTTTTTGGAATATGTAAAGCCGTCAAAATAATCTCCTAGCATTTTATTGATGGATAACCATGAAAGCCATATTTCAGTTCCCGTTATTCAATTAGCCAAGGATAACGGAGTCATTTTAGTAACATTTCATCCACATACGAGTCATAAAATGCAGCCTTTAGATAGAACCGTATTTGGACCATTTAAAACATATTTCAACACTGCAATGAATGAATTCATAATCACTCCAGGAAATTATGGAAACCGGCAACAATCTATGATCTTGCTCCACTGGTGGGAAAAGCATTTCCACTAGCTTTTACACCAGCAAATATTGTTCAGGGATTTCAGGTAACTAGATTCGCTCCCCTGAATGAGAATATTTTCAAGGATTTTGAATTCTCTCCAGCAGATGTCACTGATCGTCCAGACCCAACAGCAATAGTTCAAGATAATCTCCAAGATATTAGCTTTCCATCAACTTCAGTTTTATCTTTGACTCAACTTAATTTCAGTGAACCAGTTGCCTCAACTTCTGCCTTGATTTCTCCGGTTATGATTAGGCCACATCCAAAAGCCGCACCACGAAAAGTCACTTATCGAGGTCATGAAAAAGGACGTTCTCGCATATTGACGGACATCCCCGAAAAACCCAGAATTGAATTATTAAAACAAGCTAAACTAAATAAAACAAGAGTTCTGTCTCAGAAAACAACAACCATTTCAAAGAAAGTTGCCGCAGTTAAGCGCAAGGTATTAGTATCTTCCGATTATTCTATGTCAGATCAGTTCTCATTGCATAATTCTGAAGATTCTGTTGGACCCTTGGACTTTTCGGAATCAGAAGAAGCTGTTTGTAACACGAGTGCTACTGAGACATCTGAGCAGGATGGAGGATACCAAGTGAGAGATTTCATCATTTTAATATATTAAGCCAAATATTTTCCAAGTAGGATAGTGGAAACAAGCGACGAAGGAGCCATTGTAACGGCAATGGAGCCAACCATGAATAATTGGAAATGGCCGAAAAAGGTGGACTCATTGTTCTATCCATGTGTGGACATTATTAAGAAAATTAATCTCCCAGTGAAGAAATGTTCCAAAAGAGACATCTACGAGGTTGGAGAAATAACTCAAATTTGTGAAAAATAGTTTTGTTCTCGAACTGATTTCTAACATTAATGTTCATTTTTCAAATATTTTTCAGAATAATGTTTTCGAATATGAAGTTAATTTTGCATTATAAATTGTTTTTTACATATAAGGAGGTCTAAGTAAAATTTTATACCGAAAACTATCTAATTTATTAGATACATGTTCAAGGTACAACGGTCTTAGGTCCGAGGTACATCACTCCTGTTGTACCTTGCACACAAATACACTTTTTCAAGTTAAGCTTTTTTCTCATCGAATTTAAATCGTTCTAACCTCGCAAAAAACAATTATGTATAAAATAGCGCCCTCTATCCATCGCGCCAAAAGAAGCCTCCGACTAGAGTTTATTCTTCATGAAAATTTTTTTTAAATCAGGAATGAGTTCAAGGCACAACATGTTCCCCTACCTTGTCTAAAGCAATTCCTTTAATTTTAAACTCGACAGTTAACACATTAACTCGCTGTGTTTTTTTAAATATTGATTGATTATTGTGGTCCTAGCTTGTGGAGAGCGTTTGTGATCCCAACTCAACAAACCATTTAATAATATTTTTCCAATTTAATTTAAACTCGTTATTGTTTAAGCCCAGAGAATAAATTAAGGACAGCATTTTAAAACAGAATATAGAATTTACTAATCACCTTTGAAATTTTGGAACTAAGACGAAAAAATTGTTTTATATATATATATATATATATATATATATATATATATATATATATATATATATATATATATCTATTCGAATGTTGCACTACACTGTTATCACTTTTAAATATACGCTTTATATGTTTGCTGTCCTTTTTGTGACTTTTTATTGGTTTACGTGGACTCCAGTTTCGAACCGTCCCGGCTCATCATCAGCACGCTACTTTAGCAGCAAACAAATAGAACATATATATACAGGGTGGCCCATTAAGATGTCAAAGTCCCATTACTCCACTTTAAAACTGACTTCGAGGAATTTTTTTATATGAGTTGATGTGATACTCTAATGAGCACATTCCGAAAATATTTCTAGATATACAGGGTGATTCGCCACAGTAGATCACGTGTCGCATCATTTTTCTTGAATGGAACATCCTATATATTTGAACATTTTTTGATTCATCATCAATTAACGTTTACAACGACGTTCTCCTTTTCATTTCTCGAGGCAGCGTTGCCAAGTAATTGAAGAAAATGTGAAAATTTTGGCCAAAACTAAGTCAAGCAAATTTATTGGTTGTATACGTACCATGATGAATAGAGATGCAAAATTTTGCCATTACGTAGTTGACGTTTGTAGTTGGAGGATACATTGGCCAAATATTGTGCATTTCATACAGGGTGTTAATTACACAATTTTAAAATTGAGGAAATTCAAATAGTAATGTTCTATGCCTAACATCAATATTTTCACAATTATTATTACTTTTTAGGTTTGCACAGGTGATCCTTGATAATTTATTGCAGGGAGTTTTAGTAATAATAATAATAATTATGATTATCATACATATCATTTGAAACATAAAAATAAGAAGCTACATAACAAAAGCAGAACTATAAAACTAAACTAAAAAACAGCAAAATTATCAAGAAGAATAAGTTTCATGGCTATCACAATCCTTTCATCAACAACTATTGCATCCAGATTTGGCAAATCGAAGCACATTTTGCGAATGGGCTCTGGTAATGGAAGCAACAAATTGAAATTTTTGTCAACAAGTACTTTTTACTGCCGAAGCAACTTTTACACAAAGAGGTAATCCAAGTTGACATAATTTGCATCATTAGGTGACCGGAAACCCAAAAATTGTGAGACAAGTCGATAGACACCGTCGATGTACTGCAAATGCCTGGGGAAGTATTGTGGGCGACTTTATTATTGGATCTCACTTTTTCAATGGGCATTTGAATTGTGGGCAGTAGTTGTTCTTCTTACAAAATCACTTGCCTCAACTTCTACAAAATGTTCCACAAATTATGCCTGAAAATTTGTGGTTGCAGCACGACACGACAGCGTTCCACCACATTCCGTACTTACTTTTGAAGTTACTTGAATCGAGAGTTTCCAGGCCAATGGAGAGATCGCGGCGGCCCCATAAGTTGGCCACCAAGATCTACAGACTAGTCGTATATGTATTTCTTCTTCTAGGGACATATTAAGCAGATCGTATATAATAATCCGCCAACTACTGCAGGAGATATAAAGCATAGAATTATAGAAGCGTCCAGGATAATTCCCCTACATACAATGCGGGCGGTACATCTGTCGTTCTTGAGAAGAATACGGAAGTGTGTTGAGCAAAACGGAGGTAAGTGTCATTTGTTATAAGTGAACATTCAACAAACTGTGTTCGATTGTTATTTTCAGGATTTAAATTCAAAGTAGGGCGTTTAGATTCAGATAATTTTTTTGTGTAAATCAATCGACGTGCACCTGTATTCAATTTATTAGTTTAATTATTTTCCATTTTTGGTATGCTAATCTTATCATTCTATCTTCCTTTTTGTTGGTTTTATAGTTCTGTTATTGCTATGTGGTTTCTTAGTTTTTTTTTCAAATCATACGTGTGATAATAATAATAATTATTATTATTACTAAAACTCCCTGCAATTAATTATCAAAATTCACCTTTGTGAACCGAAAAAGTAAGAATAATTGTGAAAATATTGATTTTAGGCATAGAATATAACTAATGAAATTTATGGAGAATGAAGATGCGAATTCAGTTATTGGATGAAATACAGGTGGTTCCATTTAAAATAAAAGAAAGAATGCTATTTATATTTCCTAAATTTGAAAATTGTGTAATAAACACCCTGTAGGATATGCACAATATTTGTCCAATCATATCCTCCAACTACAACTGTCAGTTGTGTAATGGCAAAATTTTTCATCTTCATTGATCATGGTACTCATACCACCAATCAATTTGTTTGATTTTGTTTTGGCCAAAATTTTCACATTTTCTTCAATAACTTGGCAACGCCGCATCGAAAATTAAAAAGGGAAATGTCGTTGGAAACGCTAATTATTTATGATTCAAAAAATGTATAAATATATAGGGTATTCCATTTAAGAAAAATGATACGACACGTGCTCTCTGCTGTGGCAAATCACCCTGTATGTTTGAAAATATTTTCAGATTTGCTCATTTGGGTATCACATCAATTCATGTAAAATAGATTCCTCCAAATCAGTTTTATAAGGCTGCTATGGGGCTACCACCCTGTATATATATATATATATATATATATATATATATATATATATATATATATATATATATATATATATATATATATATATAGATGTATATAGGATGGCGCATTGAAAACGAAACAGACCGATTTGCGTCCAGATAATTTTTTTTTTAAGAAACGCAGAAAGACGTCAATTTTAATATTGAGAGGGACATGTTTTGACAACAACCCTTACATTTTAAATAGGGAACATGGGTCGAGTGTTACATCATTTGAAAGCTTCCTTTCTGAATTCAACACACTCATTTTTTTGGAAGTTTTGTCAACTCGTTTAAACATTATTCACAGTTGAAGATGCAAAAACGCATTTCACTCATTCCGATAAGAAGTGTGCTGATAGTCAATGTTTTGTTGGTTTTTAAACAAAAAATTGACTATCAGAACATTTCTTATCGGAATGAGAGAAATGCGGTTTATTATTTCAGTTTATCGGTCGGTTTGATACTTGATAATACTACCGAAAATTAATTTCACAATGGTGTATTCTGTAGAAGAAAGAGTTGAAATAATTACTTTTTTTTTCAAAAACGATGACTGTGCCAACCGTACCGCAAATTTGTGTAATGAACGACATGCGGACAGACTTGTTAACAGAAAATTCATTTTGAAGTTAGTTGCAAAGTTTCGACAAAATGGTGCGTAGCCAACAAAAGACGGGATCCTGAACGTGAATTTCCGGTTAGAAATGAGGCTACTGAGATTGAAGTTTTAGGACAAATTGCAGCAGACCCAACTTTGAGCACGAGAAAATTGGCCACTGTTTCAAACATTAACAGAAGAACTATTCAGGGAATATTAAAGCATCATAAATTTCACCCGTATAAATTCATCTTATAACAACAACAGAATGAAGATGATTTTGACCGGCGGCTGGAGTTTTGTGAAGTTATGAGTGCAAAAATAGCTGATAACTGGAAGTTTCTGTTCAATATCTGTTTTTCAGACGAGTGTACGTTTTTATTAAACTCTACAGTCAATCGTCATAATTGTCGTTATTGGGCAGATAATAATCCAAGAAATTTTCACGAAGTCCACAGGCAAACTCCACAGAAATTGAATGTCTGGACTGGCATTTTTGGAGACCGTTTAATCGGACCAATTTTTCTTGATGGCAATTTAAGTGGCGAAACGTATTTGGAGTTACTAGAAGATATCGTTTACCCTCTAATAGTTGACATTGTTGAAAATGATGATCGCTATCAAGAAAATCAATTAGTATTTCAACAAGATGGAGCTCCTCCGCATTTTTCACAACGTGTTAGGGAGTTTCTGAACAGAGAGTTTCCAGAGCAATGGATTGGGCGTAGAGGCGCTATTGAGTGGCCTCCTAGATCACCGGATTTAACTCCTTTAGACCTATTTCTATGGGGCCATTTAAAAAGTAGAATTTTCGCAACAGAACGGGAGTTTCTGGAAGAATTACGACGACGCATTGTTGAAGATTGCCGTCTAATAACTTCACAAATGCTCCAGAATGTCAGAGCTCGTTTTGAACAAAATTTGTACTTTTGTATGGAAGCTGGTGGTCAACAATTTGAACACTTGCTTAACTGAATACACATTTTTGAACGTTTGGTTTTGTTTTTTAATAGTTTTTTTCAACGAAAAATTGACTAATTAGTGCATTTCTTATCACAATGGATCAAATACATTCTTGCAACTCCAACTGTGAATAATTTTTAAACGAGTTGATAAAACTTCCAAAAAAATTAGTGTGCTGAATTTAGAAAAGAAAGAGCTTTTAAATGATGTTACACTCCACCCATGTTCTCTATTTAAAATATAAGGGTTGTTATCACCAGCTTTAAGGGGTTGGTGTGAAAAAGTTGAATTTTATGTCAAAACATGTCCCCCTCAATATTAAAATCGAAGTCTTTCAGCGTTTCTAAAAAAAATTTGTCTGGAGGCAAATCAGTGTGCTTCGTTTTCAGTGCGCCACCCTGTATCTATCTATATATATATATATATATATATATATATATATATATATATATATATATATATATATATATATATATATATATACATCTTTCTGACGATCCGATAATTAAATGTCGAAATCTGTTGCAAGGAAAACAAAGATAATTTAGTGACAAGCCAGTAAAAAAGTGTCTACACCTATGTTTTAAATGGAACGGTTTGGCCAAGCAAGACAACAAAAATCAGCACATAAATAATTTATCGCACGTCATCCCTCCCCCCAAATGATAGAAATAGGGCAATGGGACAAACAACAAGCCCTAGTAAAAAGTAAATTTCAGCAAATATTGCCGTCTAAATCAATCACAGAAATATTTCCAACTAACAGAGTAATTTATATAACACTTGCGAGAAACATCTAAGGGCATAGTGCCACCGAAAAGCAAACTATTTCAAATGGGGTTGGCAGACAATCCACTGTGTAGTTGTGATGTAACAAGTGTGTGTGATATTAATCATATATTTTTTAATTGTAAAAATACATCCCCACGTATAACGATCTAGTTAAAACGTGTCTGGACCAAGGGGCTTCACTACCACTGAGTATAATATATTTGTTGCATGTGGTATTTTCTGTTAAAAAAGAATTGTTGGACATAATTTTTAACTTTATTAAGTGTTAGGAAGGTTGAGAAATTACGAATTAAAGAAATATAAGACTTCTGTCTGCTTCTCACGGGAAAATACTACGTAAGGCGGTGCTCTGCTAGTGAAGGTACCGACTTTATTTCCGAAAATGACGGAATGGATATTAATACTATGAATGTTTTAAATTACGTTCTAATCTAACTTTTATAATTTATGATTTTTAAACATAACAGTTTTGACTTTACGATTGTAACTTTACTTTAATAAAGGTATTGAATAGTGTATGTCATAAAGAGCATTTAATTTCATTCTACTAGTTGTAGGCAAATACATGTTTTTTTAACTGGTCTTATTTTCTGACGCTTTTGTTAATGATACAGATCAAATGTGAACCTGGTTGCTGTGTGACAATAAACAATATGCGCCAGAACTTAGCGTTCAACAAATTGCGCTCGATGGGAAGTTAAAGTATCAATGCGTAATTAGTTGTGTAAATACTTCGACACTGAGTACACCTTTTTTACCGGTTTGTGTATCTGTTTTATGAGCGAATTTTCGTAGAAAAAATTCACTAATGGGGAGATGCCGACTTTTGAATCTTTAAAAATTTTTTTGCAAATGAGTGCAAACTAGGACCCCTAGAACCCATATCCGGGGTCAGTTTCAATTTTTATATGTTTATATATATATATATATATATATATATATATATATATATATATATATATATATATATATATATATATATATATATATGTATATATATATATATATATATATATATATATATATATATATATATATATATATATATATATATATATGTATCACACCGATAACTCAAAAAATAATGGGCCGATTTTGATAAAATTTGGCGCGTACCTTTCTTTTGTAAATAGCTTGGATAAGTTTGTTAGCCAGGAAATCCCGAGTAGGTTTTCCGGGAAAATTTTGAGTTTTCATACGAAAATTTTTTTTATCTCAAAAAATAAAAAAGCTATGATAACCGAATTTGGTAGGTAGGTTAATGATATAAAAAGTAAGCTATACACCAAAGTTTAGATTTCTATGTACAAGAAAAAATAATTATAATAAAATATTTTGTTCCAGATCATTTCTATTTTCCTTACAACTCGCATCGTTTTTAGTCTATTGTTATTATTAAAAGTCAATAGTTTCTTCCTGAAATTTGCTCTTACCGAACACACGTGGCTTCCATTGACTTCTGCTCTTCTGCCCCTGTAACATGACGCTTTGCTTACTGTTACTGCTATACTATTTTACATACGTTTCACCCTACAAAAACCTCCTTGTATTCCATCGCATAAGACGTTCCTGTAGCTGCACTTTCGGTTTAATTTTCCTCTATTTCTTCTTTATGATTCATTTGCAAAGATCACTAGTTTGTTCTATTGAGAATGAAAATTGTAGAAGCATCCTCTTACTAGGCATCGTGTGTCCATTTGCTATGATTGTACCTTTAATTTAGACTGTTAGTCAATGCTTGCTCTCTATGTAACTTTTATTTATGTGGCCTAAAAAATTACTTGAAATTTCCATGCAACATTTCTTTTACGTGTCTTACGTGCTCTCCTGATACATTTATCACCTTTATAATGTGAGACCACCTACCATTACATTCCCTGTTCCCCTAGTTTAATTATCATAACGAGCAGATTTCGTCATTGTAAATAGCTATTAGTCAATGATACCTTCTGCAGATAACGTACCATTGCTGCCTAACATACGCGGTTTCGACCGTCCTGTCTGTTTTGTCGTTTCTATTGTTAGTCAATGCTCGCTAATCAATTTCTTTCTAGTGAATTTTCGTAGAATAAATTCAGTATGGGGGAGATCCCAACTTTTGAATTTAAAAATATCCGGGGTCAGTTTCAATTTATATATATATATATATATATATATATATATATATATATATATATATATATATATATATATATATATCTATATATATATATATATATATATATATATATATATATATATATATATATATGCGTGTGTGTGTGTATCACACCGATAACTCAAAAAATAATGGTCCGATTTGAATAATATTTGGCATGTATCTTCTTTTTGTGAGTGGCTTGGAAAAATGTTGAGTTTTCATTCGAAAAAAAAATTATTTAAAAAATAAAAAAGCTATGATAATTGAATTTGGTAGGTAGGTTTACGATATAAAAAGTAAACTATACAGTAAAATTTATATTTCTATGTTACAATAAAAAAAAGTTATAATAAAATATTTTGTGCCAGATCATTTCTATGAAAATTCACTACGATAACGCACTTGCTGCGTCCAGGCTCTTTTACTTATCTTCTCTGCAGAGCGAATGCGAATGAGCTATTGTTTCATACTTTGAATATCATCATTCGATACGCCTGGTATATAAAAGCAATAAGCGACACGGTGCTGTTAAAGTTACAATGCAGGTGTGTTACTCTAAAAGTTTGCTGGCAGAGAGTGCATGCTTTAGTTTCAGATTCAATTTTAAACTGATAGTTTTAAAAAGTTTTGATGTTCAATACACCGCATCATACTTTATGGATCCGACAGAGAGGTGTGGGAATGTTTAAACCAGTGCAATGCAGTCTAGTATAACTCGTACGTTAACTGACAGTAACAGGATGATATACACCACGTTAGCTAAATAAGTTATGTCTTTTTAAATGCTTTACTACTACCTAAATGTTCTTTAAGCATCAAACTGCACATAAAATAAGTTGACGTTTCCTGCAGTTACTCATGTGAAAATCGAATCTGTAAAATCCTCCAAGTTTTTCATGAAACACAACAAACTTAATTTTAGTATAATTTTTCCAAACAAAAATAAAAACTCTGGACGCAGCAAGTGCGTTATGGTAGTGAATTTTCATAAAAATGTTTTTTTAAACAAATATATCTTTTTTTTTAAAAAGAAAAGCAGGCATCAAATTTGGTTACCAGTATAACCTCTATAGTGGGAACAATGTACCACATTTTATCAAAATAACTTTGTTGTTGGAAAAAGGGCAAATATTTTTCGAAAACTAACTTAAAATATCCCCGAAAAACTGGCCTGATTTACCTGGCCAACGAACTTCTTCAAGGTATTTAGCCACCTACCAAGATATAATTATTTACAAAAAGCTTTTCGACAAAACTTACAAAAAAAACTGTAAACAACTTTTTTGCGAAAATCCAAAAACATTCTTTTTACAATAACTTATTAAACATTACTAATTACCAAAATTTTACAAAAAATTCACAAACAATGATTTCTACATAAACAAATAAAGTTCGCTACCATAACGCACTTGCTGCGTCCAGAATTTTTTTCTTACAAACATGCATTATATTTCGATGGAAAATGCAAAAATGCAATAACATAAGGCGTGTTTGATTTAAAAAAAAAGGAAAATCTGTTTCGCCAACGAGGTATGGGCCAGCCTGTGATTGTAGAAATATTTTTTTAAGATGTACCTCAAGACACCCTAT
Source organism: Tillus elongatus (assembly GCA_964006375.1). Lineage (NCBI taxonomy): Eukaryota > Metazoa > Arthropoda > Insecta > Coleoptera > Cleridae > Tillus > Tillus elongatus. Next base: position 101,838,429 of record OZ023269.1, on the reverse strand, counting down.
AATTCATATATACAAAATTTTTTCATATCTTGTATAATAACGGATATATTGACCTTTATCGATTGTTTACGAAAATTCGACAAAAATTATATACCATTATACGATAAACTCTATGGCTAAGGCTACTGCCAAGCATCAGAGAAAGGGTCTATTTGAAATGAATTTTCTGGAAATATTTTAGTAAACAGAAGGACAATGACGGTTGAAACTAAGACTTCAGGGTTTGTAAAACATCCTTCTTGAGACATTTTATTTCCATAGCCCGTATTAGATTCAAGTTCTTTGCCTAAATGTTGCCAATTTTGACAGTTTAAATCGCAACTTTGACCTTTTGAGGAAAACCAGAATTTATTTTTCTTTAATTGCCTATAACTTATTTGTCTTTCGAGCTACATAGATAAGTTTTGGTGGGTAACTTACCTATAAGAACGTAAACCCGTGTACAAAATTTAGTTTCCCTTACTTTGTGAATTCCGGAGATATAAATTTTTTTCGGAAGAAAACACAAAATTTTCCGGGAAAACCTTGGCAGGTTTTCCTGTCTAACAAGATTGTCTAAGCCATTTGCAAAAAAAATTTATTCACAAAACTTGATCAAAATCGGCCCAATATGTTTTGAGTTATCGGTGTGATACATATATATATATATATATATATATATATATATATATATATATATATATATATATATATATATATATGTATATATATATATATATATATATATATATATATATATATATATATATATATATATATATTATATATATATATATATATATATATATATATATATATATATATATATATATATATATATACATATAAAAATTGAAACTGACCCTGGATATGTGTTCTGGGGGGCCTAATTAGCGCTCATTTGAAGAAATTTTTTCAAAATTCAAAAGTCGAGATCTCCTCATTAGTGAATTTTTTTTTAAGAAAATTCACTAAAAAACACAATATTTTATTTTTGCATTTTGTTCAGCCGAAATTATTTGTCGTTGAAGTACACAAGTTGTTAAATAAGTCTTACTTAATTAGTTGCAAATTATTTCTTGCTATATACTCGTCAGGTACACTTTGCCAATAATACCTTTGTTCTTGCGGATTTTCTTTAGGTTTCCCAATGATTATGGAGTATGCTACGTACAGACTTGTGCATATGTGACGCAACAAGGCCATTTAGAATCGAGAAAAGCATCGGAGTCCAAAATATGCAGGGTTACATAACAGATTATTGGCGACTATTGGGTGGCATTATCGACATTTTTGAATGACCCACTTTTTTGGTGGGTGTTAACCCCTCAATTTCTTAAACAGCAATATTAGTCATGCGACACATTTTTGAAAAGCCTACTTAACGTATTTTTGACGGTGTTAATTATTTTTAAGTTACCATTGGCAAGAAAAAAAAAGTGGATTTTTCGTGAAATTTATTTGTGAAAATGTTAATATCTTACTTTATTGAAAAACATGCTCCAATTACGCCCCTTGAAGCTCTTGAAAATAGCAGAGTATCTTGTCGCAGTGATGAATTGAGTTTTATAATGATTCGTTGGGTACTTTTTGAAAGGCCTTCACAATTCGGTCTCGCAACTGTTCCAAATTTCAGGTCGCTCGTTGACCCCAAAAAGAAAAATTGAGAGAAGACAAATCTGGATACCTATCTGACCTAACAATTTCGGCCCGTGTTCACTTTTTGCTTATCGTAGACCTGCTGGGAGGTGGGAGTTTAGAGTAAACCTCATTGAATAAATGACGAACGTCACGAGAGGTCTTTTTACTATCACCATAACCAACCATTATTAAAACTTCGATACGTCCTTGTTCACTTAGGTAACACATATCACAAAAAAGTAAATGAAGTAAATTGACAAAGACACTGATGTTCTAATTGACAAACTAAAACGCTTATCACTGTGAAAGATCAGGTAAATAATTTTGACAAAACTAATTTTATAGGTGAAATTATTAAAGCGTAGCCTGCATTATAGCTTAAAACATCCATGTCCAATAAAGCCATGTATTTTAGGCTTTTTTGGACAGACATAAAACTATTTGAATGGTCTTTATTTTAATTTACAAAATTTCATGGAAAGCCTACTATCTTTGTTGTTACCAAAGGTAACTTGAACATAATTAATACCAGCAAAAAGTACGCTCAATGTGCTTTCAAAAAATGTGTTGTATGACCCAGTTGCTATTTAAGAGATTAAAGGTTTTTTACCCTAGAAAAGGGGAGTGTATATGCTATGCAATCCTACAAATTTTGAGTCCGATGAATTTCTCGGTTTAAAAGTTATGGCCTTGTTACGTTACTCATGCGCAACAATATATATATATATATATATATATATATATATATATATATATATATATATATATATATATATATATATATATATATATATATATATATATACACCCTTGGTTCTCGGGTTGAACCGCGTCCAGAATTTATTAAAACTCGACGTTTCGGCTCCTGTTTTGGAGCCATTTTCAAGAGGTAAAGGAAATATGTAAGGACATGAACTCTAAGGCCTTAATCTGCCTACTTCTTAGAGCGGTGGACAAAAGTGGGTTGAATTATTATAGCTGAATTACGGGGCCTTAATCTGCCTACTTCCGAAATCTCGCCGGAGATCGTCTCTAAGGTCTCAGTGTGTTCAACCCTAGGCCTAAGAGAGATCTGGCAGTTCGTTGCAGGTCTTGTATTGTATATATGGTTTCGTCTACCTGCTTAGTTAGTCAGGGGCTCTAGTCACGATACTTAAAGGATTAAGAGGATTAAGGATTACAGGCATTTGTTGTTACAGATAATGGGAAAATGAAATTTTATATTAAATTTACTGTATTTTGTGTGTTTGTAATGAAGACATAATAGGTTTACAAGTAATCGGAAGACGAAGACCATCATCTCTCTTATTTTAACAATCAGGACTTCTTTCGATCTCGATTGCTTCGCGAATTATTCTGGGTTTGAAGTTGTAAACAGGGGCTATTATTTTGGCATTGCCGAAGTCTATTTTTTGTCCTGTATGAGTATGATGCATGGCCAGCGCCGATGAGGGGTAAGATTTTCTAACTGCGAGGCTGTGTTCATATATTCTAATGTGGATCCGTCTATTTGTTTGTCCTACATACGTTCTGGAACAGTGAGAACAAGGAATTTTGTATTTCGTAATCTCCGTGAGATTCGTTTTTAGTGATGCCTACATCTAAGAAAGGCAAAGAAAAATTATTTCCATGGTTAACTGAATTTGGGGTTTGATGTTATTTACGTAAGGAAGGAAACGGTCTAGAGATTCTTTACCACGTGGCCAGAGAGCGGTGACTACAGACTGTGTATACATTTGCTCGGATAGTCCCCCCCCCCCAGGTGGTCTTCGGGCCCAGAGTTAGGATCAATGCTGGTTCAGGTGGGTGCTGACGCTCTTGCGGGTTTGTCCACGGCAACGTAGGTCGCAAAGGAGGTGGAACTTATGTAAGTTGACACTGTGGCACGGCGGTGAATGAGGTGGCGAATGTAGATTATGTAGATCCGGGCCTGCTATAGGCATTAGTAGGAAGGTAGTCTTCGATGCCCTAGATAGATAGACTAAGGTGGCCATGAAAAGCACTGGAGAGGGTGCCAGCGGGCCACTGCACTCTCAGAGGATACCTTACGATGGTCGGTGTCGAGAGAGATCCTATTTGCCATGAAGGCGGCGAGACTGAAGAAACGTTTTATCACTACATGTGTGAGTATAAGGTTTTTGGGAGTCTTCGAACATAATTGATTGGTTCAAGCACTCTACAGAGGAGCCAAGTTAGTTCCGTTCAGTGGAAGACCGTCATGACCTATATTTCGTGGTCGGGGTGGTTTGCTGGCGAAAACGATAGGAAATAGGCAATGGTTGCTGGATACTGGGGTTGTCAAAAAGAGCACCATTAGGCCCACTTGCCTGGCCTCCTCACCATTGCTGATGCTACTGCTTACTCAAATTAAATACTATAATCTCTAAACGTCACAACGTATAGGTACGACATTCTTCAAGGTTGAATTAAAAGCTTAAAAAATGCCTAAAGAAAGAAAATTATAAAACATATTTCTGCATTTTTAAAAATTTTCATATGATTGCTGATTCAGCTAACGAACTTATGCAAATTACTTACAAAAGGTATGCACCTGCTGATTATCATCAAACTCTGCTCATCATTTCATGATTTATCGGTGTGATATATATATATATATATATATATATATATATATATATATATATATATATATATATATATATATATATATATATATACAGGCTGGCGCATTGAAAACGAAACAGACCGATTTGCATCCAGAGAATATTGTTTTAGAAAACGCTGAAACACGTCAATTTTACTATTTAGGGGGACATGTTTTGACATAAAACTCAACTTTGTCACATTAGCCCCTTAAGGGTGGTGATAACAACCCTTATATTTTAAATAGGGAACATGGGTCGTGTGTTACATCATTTGAAAGCTCTTTCTTTTCTAAATTCAGTACACCAATTTTTTTGGAAGTTTTGTCAACTCGTTTAAAAATTATTCACAGTTGGAATTGCAAGAACGTATTTCATTCGGTGTGATAAGAAATGCACTAATTAGTCAATTTTTCGTTAAAAAAAAACCAAAAAAACAAAAACAAACATTCAAAAATGTTTATCTAGTTAAGTAAGTGTTCAACTTCTTGACCACCAGCTTCCATACAAAAGTACAAATTTTGTTAAAAGCGAGCTGTGATATTCTGGAGCATTTGTGGAGTTATTAGACGGCATTCTTCAACAATGCGTCGTCGTAATTCTTCCAGAGACTCCGGTTCCGTTGCGAAAATTCTACTCTTCAAATGGCCCTATAGAAAAAAGTCTAAAAGAGTTCAATCCGGTGATCTAGGAGGCCACTCAATAGCACCTCTACGCCCAATTCATTGCTCTGGAAACTCTCTGTTCAAAAACTTACGTTGTAAAAAATGCGGAGGAGCTCCATCTTGTTCAAACACCAATTGATTTTCTTGATAGCGATCATCATTTTCAACAATTTCAAATAGTAGAGGGTAAACGATATCTTCTAGTAACACCGAATACGTTTCGCCACTCAAATTGACATCAAGAAAAATTGGTTCGATTAAACGGTCTCCAAAAATACCAGTCCAGACATTTAATTTCTGTAGAGTTTGAGAGTGGACTATTCGTGCAGTCATAACTTCACAAAACTCCAGCCCCCGATCAAAATCATCTTCATTCAGTTGTTGTACAAGATGAATTTTATACGGATGAAGTTTATGATGCTTCAATATTTGCTGAATAGTTCTTGTTTTGATGTTTGAAACAGTGGCCAATTTTCTGGTGCTCAAAGTTGGGTCTGCAGCAATTTGTCCTAAAGCTTCAATCTCAGTAGTCTTATTTATAAAGGTTTATGCGCTTAATTCAGAAAAAAAAGAGCTTTCAAATGATGTAACACTAGACCCATGTTCCCTATTTAAAATATAAGGGTTGTTATCACCACCCTTAAGGGGTTGATGTGACAAAGTTGAGTTTTATGTCAAAACATCTTCCCCTCAATATTAAAATTGACGTGTTTCAGCGTTTCTTAAAAAAAATTATCTGGACACAAATCGGTCTGTTTCGTTTTCAATGCTCCACCCTATATATTATATGGTGTCTATTATATAAAGGTTAATCAGGGTTTTCCTGTGGACTGCTCAGAAATTTAATAACCCCTAAAACATGTTGATTTTTCATGCGAGGGGGACACTTTTTCAAACGCAAAAAGAATTTTTAGCATTCAACCCGTAGGTGTGGTAACTTTCACCCCGTACTTTGAATAGGAAAGGTAGGTCGAGTAGCACCTTTTTTGAGGGCTGGTTTGATTATCTTTTTAAAGCAACAATTTTATCTACCGATTCGTTTTTTTAATATTTGCTTTCAAATCTTAGGCTGCCATTTTTATATCTACTTATTAGTTTTTAGATATTTGCTGTCAAAACTTTAAAATAAAGGGTCTATAATAATAGTGGGCTTAAGGTTTGGACAAAAAATCAAGAGATCAGAAGACATGTGTTGGTCTGGTCGACAAACAAATCTTTACAAGAAGCGGATCTGCACGAAACATTCTCAATGGCCGTAGAATTAATTAGAAAAAATTATTATCCAACCCAATATAGTTTTATGACCCTATATGCAAAATAATTCGTAGATTCTAATATTTCATGATCCTGCATGCAGTAAATTTGTACCTTTTACCTTCGAGTCTCTCAGTCTTCAAGATGCAAACCGTAAAGATGGACTTGGATGACGATGCTCTCAGTGAATTTTTGAATGATGAAGTTGAATGAGACAATTCTACCTCTAATGACAATAGAGACACAGATGCTGGCCCTTTAACCCAGAGAAACGCGAACTCTCAATTTACTACTGATGAACCTGAACCCACAGAAGACCATCCTAAAGTATTATCCCGATGCTTTGGTCATAAGAACTTTCGACCAATGCAGTGGAAGATTATTAGTTCCTTAATAAATGATATATCAGAATGGAAATCATAAATGGAGTTCCATTAAAACAAAATGTCGATGCGGCAATTAAGGAAATCGACAAATTTTAAGGTCACAAAAATGTCTCAAAGAAATAGTACAACTTTTATTATTAAAACATTATTTTGGTAATTATTTTCTTACCAGGTTATTCCCATTATTCTTAATATATACCGGACTGTATAACTAGGTAGAAAAAAGTTTCTGACTTCAGACACTATAACGGTATTTGCTTACGCTAATGACTGAAATTTGTATATTTTGTTGATAAGAGTTATACAACTTGATTTTTCTTTGAAAGTCACCCATAAGAACATCCTTGAACTGTCACAAATAAAATAACTTTTATTATTAAAATGTCAAGTTTAGGCGCAACTGTATAAAATTATGTTTGTTTATGAATGTCATAAACAGTAATGTAAGATCACTTTACGGATAAAAGTCATTTATATATTTTTAACTTTTCCAGGTTGTTCCTTCAAAAGCCAGCTAATCCGGATCTTCTCTATATCATATTCTTCTGCCACACACAACTGACTGTCACTTTGCTGCTCTGTATTATATTCGGGAGTAAGGTAGGTAATCAAAAACATTCTCCTACAACCCCATTTTTGCCCTTTTGTTCAGTTTATATCTTTTATAGCTAGAAAATCACTTCGAATACTCTGAAATAACGATGTAGCTTTACGAATATTGAAAAAATACAAAACGCCTTACTTGATTTACGCTTATAAAGTTGGATTTGATTTTTTGTATCTTATTAGAAAAATGTTATTATGCTCCTACGTAATGTTACAATGTGTAATCTATAGCCTGGTACGTCTAACATTTTCTATTTTTAATATTTATTTAAGAAAAGTGCTTTATTAAAAAATAAATCTTGATAATTATCTAAAAACGATTTTACAAACTCGGAAAGTATGAAAAGCCTTTCTTTGAACAATTTTAGAGAGGGTATGTCCTATAATTTTTTTTCTATAATGTCTCATTAAAAAGATACAGGATATTGAAGTTGAATTTAAAAAAATAAAATTTCCCAATTTTTTAAAAAGTAGCACATACATTTTGCTGAAACTTCGAAAGTGTAGGCTGCTATGTAAGGCGCGTATTCTACCCTAACAAATGAATCGGCTAATCCAGCAGTGGCGCGCGTACCCACATGTCATTGGTTATCCCTCAAGAAAAAAACGTGTAATGTTAACGACGCGGCGCAAACTTTTGTAGACATTTTGAAAGAGTATATAAGTGAAAGCACATACACAATTAAACAGGACAAAAGAAGCTTAAAAAAGACAAAGTGGGTTACAGCAGGCATAATTAGATCAATTTAAACAAAAAATCAACTATACAGAACTATGAAACATGATCCCACAGATTATAACACAGCAAATTACAGAAAACATAGAAACCTTTTAAATATGATGATTAAAAGATGTAAATACAATTATTACCAAGAGAAGATAAATAATAACATAAACAATTCGAAGGCCATGTGGAATAGTTTGAGGGATATATATTCGGAAGACAAAAGTGCTGAAATTAAAGAAATTAGAAGTGAACAGGGCGTAATACTGACGGATTATGAAGGGGTCTCGAATGCTTTTGTAAACTTTTTCACTTATATAGGTGGTAATCTAGCTAAACAGATTAACAAATGTAACATGGTAAACGGGTACAGTAGGAGGAAGATTTCACGAAATTCATTTTTTCTGCAGCAGACAAATGAGGAGGAGGTAGTCCAGGTAATAATGCAACTCAGGAATGGTAAGGCGCCAGGTTACGATCAAATAACAGGAAAATTATTGAAGGAAATAGCGGTATATATAGCTTACCCGCTAACGTATATTGTCAATAAGTCCTTTGAAGTTGGTACCTTCTCAAAGATATTTAAAGAAATAATCATAAAGCCATTATTCAAGAGTGGTGATATACTCGAACTGACTAATTATAGGCCTTTATCAATAACAACAAATTTCTGCAAAAATAATTGAAAAAATTATAAAGAAAAGGTTAACAGATTACTTGACTAAATACAGCGTTTTGTCGGACAGTCAGTTTGGATTCAGAAAAGGTAGGTCAGCTGAGAATGCCATGGCTACCCTGACTCAGCATATATACAACGCGATAGATAACCGGGAACCATGCATGGGTGTCTTTATAGATCTAAAAAAGCATTCGATACCATGGATCACTCAATGCTGCTGGACTGTCTGGATGCAATAGGCATTCGAGGCATTCCATACGAATTATTGAAGGACTACCTGTATGACAGAACACAAAGGGTACGGATCGGTGATGCGTTTAGCGAGTATAAATCTGTAAGTTTTGGAGTTCCGCAAGGTACTGTGTTAGGGCCCGTGTTATTCATTATTTATCTAAACTAATTGCTTCTGCTTGACCTTGATGGTATTATCATAAGTTTTGCTGATGATACAGCTATATTTTTTAAGGACAATACTTGGTCAAGTTTAAAAACTAAAGTAGAAAAGGAACTTTCTAAAATAATGAATTTTTTTGCTGACAGGAGGTTGACTGTAAACATTGAAAAAACATATTTCTTACCATTTGCGTCGTATACTAATAATATGCCAGATTACTGTGAACTAAGAGTGGATAATAATTGTCAGTGTCAAAATACAAAAATAAAGATGACAACTACATATAAATACTTGGGTATATACTTGGATCAGCATTTAAGATGGGATAGTCAAATATATATTTTGACAAGGAAGGTACGATTCCTGACCTGGAGGTTCAAGAGCTTTCGTCAGATATTTTCTGTACAACAGCTGTTTCTTTTGTATAACGCTCTGGTTAAATCACATTTAACATATGGGATACTTCTTTGAGGTGGTGGTACAAACAATTATATATGCATGCTGGAAAAGGTGGAAAAATGGATCCTTAAAATAATGCTTAAAAAGAATATTACATATCCAACGGAGAGTTTATATACTGAGTTCAGTGTGTTCGATATTAGACAGTTGTTTTGCTTCTCGCTTTTAAGTTGGCAGCATAGAAACGTAAATCAAAGATTAGGTATAAGCTATGAGTATTTTACTAGAGGAAGTATTCAAGCGGTTTGTGTACCTAGAGTCAGGAATACGCTATGTCAACGAGCGTTTTCTTATCTTAGCCCAAAGATTTATAATACAATACCGAGCGAATATAAGAGAATAAATCGAATTAACTTGTTTAAGGCAAAAATCACAGAGTCGATCAAGGCTAAATCCAGAATGGAGATTCACAGTATCATAGATATAAAAAAATGTTTACTATTCTCAGAAAAATAGATATATTGGTGTATTTAATTGGGAAAATCAGTTTGCGTACGGTTAATAAATGATTAAGCGTCAGTATTTGAATATATGTGTGTGAATGGTCGGTGAATATGACTGATCGTGTGTGTTTATATTAGTGTGTGGAATATAAGTATACAATTGGGCAAGTGAATGCGTTTGTGGATGTGTTTGTGCGTGCGTGCGCGCGCGTGTTTTGAGAGAGTAAGTGAGGCGTGCAAGTATATGGGTGAGTATGTACGTATGGATGTGTGTTCGGGATGTTAATTTATAAAATGTACTAGTCTTGTAGTTATAAGTTTGGAATTAGGCTTAATACGTCCTTTTGGTGGTGATAAACTGTGGTTCGCTAGTCTTGGGGCAGTGTAGGCGACTGTCTCGCAAGAAAGAGAGATGAATTGTGGTCCTGGGGTTGGGGGACATACAAGCATTGCTTTATAAGACCTTCAGTCCCGGGGATTATACTACATGCCAGGATTATGCGTCTGGTTTTATATGTGTGTGTATATATGGCATACTTTCTTCGCATCACGCGTAGTTTTTTGTTTTGTTTTAATGTGTTCTTTGTTTAGTGTGCACAAGTCACAGACTTAGCACAGTTTTGTAATTTATTTATTTGTCCATTTTCTGATGTATGCTTAGTCTAAAAAGTTGTTTTGTGATATCTCTGCTATTTTGTACAGAGGAGTGAGCAAATAAATATTATTATTATTATATCGATCACTTGTATTCTACTCTTCTGCTGTCTGTTTAGTACCCAACTTTTACATCCATATAACAAGGTAGGCTTAATATACTGTTCTATATATAGATTTTTCGTTCTGTATGTTATCTGTCTATTCCTTATAAATCCGTAATTTAGTGCATGGTACAGCTGTGTTGCATTTTTATTAGTTCCTGTATTTCCGCTTCGTTTTCTCCATCTTGTTGAATTTTTTTTCCAAGGATTTAAAGATATTCGTTTTTTCTATTGCTATATTATCCAATACCACCGTTGACGCTGCAATATTTGTCTTTTTAAAATTATTTTAGATTTCCCGATGTTTGCTTTCAAATTTTTCCGTATTAGCGCTCGATTTCATACCTATAGACTGCTACAGTTCAACCTTATTTTTTTCACAAATCGACGATATGGTTTCCATGTTTTTGTATCCCCCTATTCGTTTATTCATTTTGCCTCTTACCTCCTTCATTACATCATCTAATACTATGCTGACCAGAGTCAGGCTTAACACGCCCCCTTGTTTTAATCCCTCCTTCGTGTCAAATGCCACCGAACGCACATTATTTTTTTGCACGTAATTTCTGGTGTTCTTGTAAGACTGTCTATGTTCTTAGTTGGTATTCTATCCTTCCCACTTCTTCTTTAGCTATCCCATATAAATTTTTTCGGGATACCATCAAATGTCTTCTCGATGCCTATGAAAGCCAAGTATATATTATCGTTTGGGTTTTTTCTATTATCTGTTTTATAGCAAATATATGATCTCGTACCCATCTACCTTTTCTAAAACCACTTTGCGGTTCTTCCCGCTGTAAGTCTATTATTACCTTTAGTCTGTTATCTAATACTATTTTAAACATTTTCAGTAAGGTGCTCAATACGATTATTCCTCTATAGTTTTTGCATTCTTGTTTGCTACCCCTTTTATGTATTGGCACTATAACTCCTATCTTCCAGTCTTTCGGTATTTGACTCCGTTCTGCAGCCTTATTTAGAATAACAGTTAAAACATTAAGTTTCCAAATTCAAGAGCATATCAGAAGTGATTTCGTCATATCCTGCGACTTTTTCCCTTTTTAGCATCTTCACCGCATCTCTAACTTAATCCACCCGAATTTCCATTTTTTCGGGTTCTCTATGTTGGTTTTCGTCATTTACTTTGTTAGTCTCTACTGGTACTACTTGTTCTGTTTTAAAAGCGTCCTCAATATATATTTAAGAAAAGCGCATTATTAAAAAAATAAAGATAATTACGTAAAAACGATTTATCAATCCAAGAAAGTATGAAAAACCTTGAATTTTGAAATACTGATTACTGTTATAGGCCTGTAGTTGCTGAAGTCAAGTCTATCACCAGACTTGTATAGAGGAATCGCAACACACACACACAAATATATATATATATATATATATATATATATATATATATATATATATATATATATATATATATATATATATATACCATATATATACCACACTGATAATTGAAAAATAATCGGCCGATTTTCATTAAGTTTGGTGAGTGAGTTCCTTTTGCAAGTGGCTTGGACAAGTACGTTAGCCAGGCAAATCTCACTAGTTTTCTTGCAAAATTTTGTGTTCTTTTTCGAAAAAAAAAAATGGTATCTCCGGAAATAATAAAGTTATGGCAACGAAATGCAGTGTGCAAGTTTATATTATAAAAGGTATACTAGATGCCAAAACGTAGATTAGTTGAAAGAAAAAAAGTTATGGGAATTTAAAGAAGAAAAAAATTAGATACCACTGATGACCAGAGAAACGCATAAGATTAAAATATTTTATATGAGTAACAAAATCTATTGTATATTACAGACCAGGATTAAGGTTTTGGGGCAAAAAGGTCAAGAAATACCAGAAAAAAGTTTTTGAAAATTTTATAGTTTTTCTTCTTAAAACGTCAAAGTCGTGATTTAGAACGTCAATATTGGAAACATTTAGGCAAAGCGCCTGAAACGAATACGGCTTAGGCAGAGAAAATATTGCAAGAAACGTGTTTAGCGAAGCCTCAACTTTCAGATTCAACCGTCATTGTTTTTCATTTCACTAAAATGTTTGCAAAAACATCATTCTAAATAGACCCTTTCTCCGATATTTTGGCAGTAGTTTTAATTATAGAGCGTATTTATAAATCGAACAACCCTTATTTTATTGCATCCATCGAATTATGATGCATGTTTGTAAGGAAAAAAGTTGATAGTGTTCATCGTTTTCGAGATATTTCAATTGTTTTACAACTTTTGACATTTTTGGCGCATATTAAAAAATATCATACGGCATTTTTACCCATAGATAGCGGATCCCACGAAAATCTTGATGCTTTCGTTTTTATTATTTATTAATGTTTGCTCTTTTTCAAACAATAATGTTATTTTGATGAAATGTGGTACCTTCTTTCTAGTATATAGGACTTGATATAGGATATACATTTCAAAATTAAATTTTGATATTAGATATAAATATATATATATATATATATATATATATATATATATATATATATATATATATATATATATATATAAATATATAATGAAGGCAACGATTGAAATTGAATATAGAATAAATAACTGGTAAAGTAAATTAGATTAACTTGATGTATCAAAGTTCAAATTGTCAATGTCGGAATGCTTGTTTTGAAGACAATAATGCTTGCAACCTACTTTAGATCACATTGCATTAGAGGAAATCAAAAATGTAGAGTTTATTTGCCATAATGTACAATTAACTTAAATAAATAATATTATTACTGTTATCAAAAAGACATAATAATATGTAGTTTATAATTTTAGTGAATTTTTATTTTAAAAAATCACTAATAGAGAGGTATCGATGGTGAAACTTTGCAAAAATTCAATGTATATATGTTTATATATCCAATATGTATCCAACCGATAACTCAAAAAATGATTAACCGATTTCGATGAAACTCGGTAAGTACCTTTCTTTTATTAATGACCTGGATGAGTTCGTTAGCCAAGACAATTGGACTAGGTTTCTCCGGAAATTTTTGAGTTTCCTTTTGAAAAAACATTTTTTCTCCCAAAATTATAAAACTAATGCAATGAAATTTTGTGCATATATTGTCTTGCATAAGTTATTCAAATTTTGAGTTTTTTTTCGAAAAAAATTTTTTTCTCTGAAAATTATTTCAATAAAATTTGGCGAATATGTTTCCTTGGGAAAGGTCTTACTACGTAACAAAATTCAACTTTCTAAGTTTATAGAAAATTGAGTTAAACCAAATTTTAAGCATTTAATAAAAATTCACTACCATAACGCACTTTCTGTGTCCCGAACTTTTTTTTTAATAAATACTCGTTACCGTAACGCACCTGCCACGTCCAGACTTTTTTAAATATTTTTAGAATAAAAGAAGCTGATAAATATGTTAAAAAGGCTTATTATTCAAAAGCTTAAGCTGAAACATATTAACAATATATTTTCTGATATGGTGTGATTATAATATTTAAAAGCAAATTCTGTTTATTTCTAATTAATTATCGATTACCAAAACGTAATAAGATCTTTCATAAAAAATCGCTTTATGGGAAAATATGATATGTGAGTAATATGTGGTATCAAAGTTAATCGAGGAATTGGCGCGTTCGCGAATATCCCCATCATCCTGGCAGATGACAGATAGAAAAAGTTCGCGAATAAATCATTTCGCCGTAATATTAGCGAACATTTCATCTCATACTCGTATACGCATTTCCGGAATTATAAATTGCCAATTGCAGATAAATTTATTTCCGGTGCTAAAGCAATTGTTTATGTTCGAACGAATCTTTCGCACCTATAGCAAATAAAAAGCTTGTTTTAATACTTCAGATGAAAAGAGCACAAGGTTTTGTTTACTTTAATCACAAATTTTAATGGAAAATATTTTGTTCGTTACAGCAATACACATATTTATGCAAGAATTTTTCAAATGTAAACCTCCAATATACAGATAACTCTTTTGTCGATGGAAATAATGCGTATTCTCCTTGATTATTAAAAGTCGTGCTATATTTTCTCTACATAACCCGTATTCGTTTCACGTTCTCTGCATAAATGTATCCAATTTTGACGTTTCAAATCAGCGACTTGACGTTTTAAGAGAAAAACCCCAATTTGTCTTTATATGCTTATAAATTCAATAAAATAAATAAATTCACCAAAGCTATTATTTCCTTAAAAAACTCTGTTATTTTTTTCTTACAGGCTACCGTTTACGATTCAAGAAACAGCGCAAAAATATTAAATTCAGCTACATAACTTTTGGCGAATTTTCCTAGAAAAAAACGCGTTAACATAGAGGCGCAGCTGTAACAGATAGAAGAGTTTACAAAGGGGGTGAAACCGGTCTTTAATATATATATATATATATATATATATATATATATATATATATATATATATATATATATATATATATATATATGTATATATATATATATATATATATATATATATATATATATATATATATATATATATATATATATATATATATATATATATATATATATATATATATATATATATATATATATATATATATATATATATATATATATATATATATATATATATATATATATATATATTGTGAGGGGTCAAATCTCGGGATAAGCTGCGCCACAGGAGGCAGCTTAGGGTGACTTGATCGTGACTAGACCGCCACCGGGTTCAAATCAACTCTCAGTCAGCCGTTTTACCAGTGCCCTCGCGCTCTCAGGAATCCTCCAGCTTCGGGAACGCAACCCCTTGTGCCTCCCTGAGGAAACAAAGAAAAGCTTTTCTATGAAGATTGAAAACGGCAATACTTCCCAATAATTACCGTAGGACGGTCGGGACACCGAGCATCGCCAGGCTGTTTCGATCGCCAGTAAGTGTGGAGACCTACTGCAGCCCGAAATATCCCGGCTGTCGTCCAGATCCAGGACCACAAGGGCTGCGCCAAGGGAGACGGCTTTGGGTGACTTGATCGTGACTAGACCGCCACCGGGTTCAAATCAACTAGCAGTCAGCCGCTATGCTAATGCCCTCGCGCTCCCGGGAAGACTTCAGCTCAGGAACGCAACCCCTTGTGTCTCCCGAGGGAAACAAAGAAAAGCTTTCCAATGAAGATTGAAAACGGCAATACTTCCCAGTAATGCCCTTAGGACGGTCGGGACACCGAGCATCGTCAGGCTGTTTCGATCGCCAGTAAGGGTGGAGACCTACTGCAGCCCGAGGTATGCCAGCTGTCGTCCAGATCCAGGATCACGAGGGCTGCGCCACGGGAGACCGCTTTGGGTGATTTGATCGTGACTTAACCGCCACCGGGTTCAAATCAACTCGCAGTCAGCCGCTTTGCTAGTGCCCTCGCGCTCTCGGGAAGACTCCAGCTCAGGAACGCAACCCTAGCTATCCCCCAAGCAGTGCTTCGCCCCACGAACGTCCAGGAGGCCGAGTCTCGCCGGGCTGTTTCGATTACCAACACTGTTGGAAATCTATCGCAGCCCGAAGTACCCTTACTGCAGCCGGTCACCGAAACCGTAGGGTCTGCTCCACGAGAGACCACTTTGGGTGATTTCATCGTGACTAGACCGCCACCGGTTCAAATATCAACTCGCAGTCAGCCGCTTTGCTAGTGCCCCCACGCTCCCGGAACGACCGCAGCTTTGGAATGCGAGCCCCGGCTCCCCTAGGTCGCTCCGCTGAAACCGACAGAAATGAACGATGGACTTATTTATGCGAAGCTCCGTTGAAGTCGTCTCTCTGAAATAAAACCACTGACAAACACAACAACATTCCAAACCTTTTCCACACCTGCACTTTCAACATCACCTCTGACGAAGGCCACCAAGCGCGCCAAGGTGCCCGCCGACAGAGAGCGAGGGAGAGAGAGAGAGACGCCGATCCGTGGAAAACCCCTTTCATACAGGCACTGTGCTACCGTACAGCTATAGGGACAGCGACCTATCTAAAAGAATCGAACAATGAGCGGCCCTCTGA
Organism: Tillus elongatus; assembly: GCA_964006375.1. Taxonomy (NCBI): domain Eukaryota; kingdom Metazoa; phylum Arthropoda; class Insecta; order Coleoptera; family Cleridae; genus Tillus; species Tillus elongatus. The sequence continues at coordinate 101,821,844 of OZ023269.1, read as the reverse complement.
AGACGGCGTTCTTCCCTGGTCACTGCTGTCAACACCCCTAAGCCGGTGTACCTAACAAGTGGCTGCTTCCTACTCTCCTGCGGTCGGCCTGCTTGATTCGCTATCAATACAATGCACACAAGACTAAAAGACACAAATTATAAACGAGAATCGGACGGTGGCTGCTTATTCTCTGGTACTGCCTCTGCACTCCCTGAAAAAGAACTAAATTGTTCAGCGGACCTTCTGGCTCTCGCTGCAGAATCCCGCACAGTTTCTGCGCTGCGAGGTGCGCGTAGGTTGATGCAGTCGGTCAGCCCATCTGACCCCGCTTTCGTCGCTTTGCATACCGAAGGCCCTGCTTGGGCGATCATACTCCGGTACTATGCCTGTCTCTCCACCGGCTGCCGCGGCGCGCGCTTAAAACTATATTTTATTAAATATTTGCGAATGTTTTAATAACAAAATTAAATTAAATTAGAAGCGGATGGAATTGATCTATTCCCCTGTTAATTAATTAGAATCTCTAATGACGATTAAGTCACTTCGTGGCAATATATATATATATATATATATATATATATATATATATATATATATATATATATATATATATATATATATATATATATATATATATAAACATATAAAAATTGAAACTGACCCTTGGTATGGGTTCTGGGGCCTAGTTCGCGCTCATTTGAAGAAATTTTTTCGAAATTAAAAACTCGGGATCTCCTCCCCACACTGCTTCTTTGATGTAAAGGGTACTCCGAAACTCGGTAAGTACAGATATAAAGGAAAGGAATTTGAAAAGGTTGTCCGGGAGTTAAAATATAGACGCAAAAAGTTTGCCTGTGATTCATCCCTCTCTAAGTTAACATATAGTTAAAATATAATGTATAGTAGCTAAATAGTTTCAAATGTTTCATCTGATGGCGCTAATTTTGTCATTCAAACGATCGTCAGGTTTTTAATAGACATTTTTTCAAATGTTTATATACAAAACAAATATTTCATTGTTATTAAAATTAGATAGACTACATATAAATCCTTCGAAGAAAATATCAACAGTGCAACTACTACTATGACGACGGAATCATATAACAAATAAATGCAGGCTTGCACCCACGTTGCCCAGGATGTCCATTTATAATATTGTTTGAGAAAATAAAAGTGCATATGGCTCAAAGAACTTCTATAAATATTTATTTCACTCTCGGTTTGGTCAAACAGAATAAACAAATAAACAGACTGTTTTTTAACTTTATGCCGCCTACTCCATAACAGAACAAACAGTTAATCCCCACAGAGAAAAGTTCAAACGGAAATCCGTACCAACTGCGAAATACACGCTCTAATTTTAGAAAAGTTTAGCCTCATTTTAAACAAATGTTCGAAATGTACTTATAATGTATTATTTTACAATATGCATACGTAGAGCAAAATATATAAGCGACAAAGCTTTGAAATTTTAGTTTTTTTTTAAATGAATTTCCTAAAATCTTGTACTATGAGAGATTACTTGGAAAATATTATGAACATACGCATATAATATCAAAATAAAACATATACGACAGGGTGGCCATCTAGGTGCGGAACCAGGTAGCATGTTGTCAAGCTAGCTCTATTTAAGACAAAATGTTATGGATAGTGACTGTGTACAATCAACTAACAATTTTATAAATTGTCAGCCCTGGCCCATTTCTTCCCTAATACAGAGGCAATGTTCTAGGAGGTTGGCTGGTTGGCTATCATAGCGGTATTACTCTATAGGTGTGATCTCGTTTGGGAATTATATAGCGCACTAACAAGCTCTAATTGGAGCGAAACCGTCTAATTACGGTGAGAATACATCTAGCCTTACATCTCTCTCTGTATTGGGGAAGAATTGGGCCAGGGGTGACAAACTGAAGATCAGATATATTTTTGTATTCTTGAATTTTTCATCGAATTCTGAATACAAGGTCTTCCACACTGACATTTTGGTTGATCAGTAGATGCTTTAAATTGTTTTAACATTAAATTGGTTATGAAAGAACTGTCAAACAGTAAGAACGAATTTGGTTGTTAAACTATGTGTTCAGTTAGCATGGCGCACAATTTTTGTTATATAACACCGTCCAGTGTTGTCAATCCTGTTTTCCTTTGGTGTTTGTTATTGTCGTTGTGTACTGATGGTAATGCTGAGTGCATCAAAATGTCCTAATTTTGCGAGGATATGGACACAAATAGCGTCTTTTTATAGACGTTTTCTACATGTTCGATAAACTTGATCCATGAACTCATATCAGATAGTTTGTGATTTTTTTTATTTTGATTAGAGTTTTGACTTTGAGAACTGGCTCATTCAGTCACTGTCAATCTTTAAAATTAACAAGGATGAAACTGACCTTGCTTTTCACAATGGCAAAACCTGTCTTAAGAATGTTAATCTAACAAGCTCTTTAACTTTTTTCTTTTTTCTTTTTTCTTTTTTTATCTCCCTATACACCTGCTGTTTACTAAAAATATATACTAAAATTAAAACTCGCACACATATCCACCCACGCACGTACGCGAGCGCATATACACACATATATACGCACCCACGTCAATAGGTCTTATACGTTCAGTACTTAACACTAGGTACAGGACGGAAAATGGAAATTATTTCTTCATGTGCACATAGGCACACATACATATGCATGCACACATCTACGCTACAAGTTGTTGCAGGAGAAACACTGGGACACTTTTCACACCAATGGAGCCTGTCATGGTGACTTTTTAACATACTGGGGAGGCTGCGGTCAAAAGAGGTTAACACAAGGAAAGACACAAAGGAACTCACTTTTATCTCTCTGACTATACATTAGTCTGCTAAGTTTATTTTGTATCCCTTAAGACTATATGGTATATTGCCATTAGTACAATATTTATTGGAACAGTCCAATTATCAGAATATCATCTTTTACTAAGAGCTATATAAACCTAGCTAACTTAGAGTCTTTAACAAAACACATGAAAGCTACCATGACACTTTTATTATAAACAGCTTCATACATAAGTGATGTCACATCAAGTGGAAAAGAAACATTGTATTCGATCAAATTACAAAATAATATTTTTCTTTGTTCATGATAAATAATACAGGAAAAATCAAATGATTTAAATCAGCTGGGCTGGTATTGTCGCATGAGCAACATGGATTATCTTCAACTTTTATTTTATACAAATGAGACTTAAAAGCACCATGGCTTATGATAATTCTGTTAAGTATCGTAGACAAGTACCTAGGAAGCAACAGGTCATTGTAAATGGCCTGTTTTCTTAGATTAGGGATGATACTACTGAAGTGCTTGTGACAGCTACTTTTCAACCTATTCCAATGATCCTGCCATCGTATATTACACACATGTTTTACTTGCGGAAATAGATCTCTGTTACTGTAAAAGTCATGTTTACAACCTGTTATCGTTGCTTTTTTGGCAAAATAGTCGGCCTTTTTATTACCCTCAAGCTTTGAGTGCCCTTTTACCCATTTTGTGATTTTTAAAAACGGTAAGACGCTACTAACGAATTGATCAGGTAAAAAAGAATCTAGATCAAAAGGATTAAAGCCAGTTACAAATGGAAACGTGAAGGTGCATGTGCTATCGGCCATTGAAGCAAATCCACAAACATAAACTCCCCATCTAGCTATTAACCATGAGATATGCCAGAGGTACGCTGTGAACACAAAGGAGTATGAGAAGCTAAATACCTATACATTCCATTTTTGCCACCAGCTAAGTGAAGATGAACCAGGCTACAGAATATAGTTGCAAAAACGTGCACAATAGATGTGAAGTAAATACAGGTTTGGTCAAAAAAGTGTATTCCCAGGTGAAGCAACATTCTGTTTAAATGGTACAGTTAACACAAATAAAAATCAAATTTGTTACAAAGATAGCTCTCGTTGAATATGTCAAGCGCTTACTTACTATTTGGAGAAAACTGAGTTTGGGCGCGGATGATAGGCAGTAATGTACTTAAACCTTTCTTTATTAAAGGTAATACCAATAGATCTATGAATTTGCATTTACTAAGAAACAATATTGCACCTCGTTTGATCAGGCTTTATACTCATGCAAAGAAACCATTAGTTCCTGCTGGGAACATATGGTATCAGCAAGACGTTGCGAATGCGCATAATTGCAAAATTGTAGAACAATATTTTAATAGAATAAAAATTTTCTGCATGATATGTAAGGCGAAAGAATACTATTAAATGGATTAGCGCGTTCTTCTGACCTAACGCGCTGATTCAAATAAAATTATCATTATGACAAACGAGATTATAATGAAAACACAAACTAAATGCGAAAAATGTATATTGTATCATTATTACAAAGAAATTAGAGCAAAAGTGTAAACTGAAAATAAAAAAATATTTATATATTTTATCATTTATGACAACGAAATTACAATAAAAACATTTCCGCAACCAAAATCAGAACTACGACTAATTACGTCTTTCTATATGAGATGTTGACACACACTGGTTGGGTGCAGTTTTCACAAGTGTACATTGTTTTTCGATCTTTGGTTCTGTTACGCATAAAACGGTGTCTAGATATCCGAGCAATTCGACAGTCTCTTGCTGTTGTTCACAGAACTATCTAAGATTGTTTAAGCAAATTATACATCGTAACGTCCCGCCCTTTGGGTGAGGCGTAAAGGCGTGGCACGCGTAGAGAGAAAGAGGGGGAGGAAAGGGTTTGATAAAATCGCCAAACTGGTGAGGTAAAACTGCTCCCTGTTGTCGGTGATTCGTAATACTTAAAAATAAGCCGAGGTTAAAAAGAAATAGAATTAAAAACACAGTTACGATCACTTGTTGCAAAAGCTTTTGACCCAGGTGAATAAATGGGAAAAATCATCGCGACACACATTTAACATGGAGCCTCGGTGGTCCAGGGGTAAGAACGTGTGCCTCTGAACCGAAGGGTACTGGGTTCGTTTCCCGGGGTATCCCTATCACTTTTTCAGTACAAACTGTAATATAGTAACATCAACCGAGGTTCTGGCATTGTATTTGCGCAAGTTGAATGCCTGCACGTTCAGTCTTACGGAGTAGGCGTAAAGCCGCGTGTCCGTATCCATGCGATCTTGGGCACGTTAAAAATACCTACCCTCTTTACAGAAGAGCAAGGGTTAGGCAACATTTCCAGACTAGTAAGATGAAACTGCTCCCTGGCGTCTGTGATTGGCCATAATCGCGGAAATAGGCCGATGTTAAATTAAAAAAAAAAACATTTAACATGCCTTATACAGTAAAGCTGCCTTTTTGTTGAGCTTTATCTACGTAGTCTACCCCAAAATTAGGGGTGAATATAAATATCAAATATACAGCTTATCTCTACTAAACATAAATTTCAGAAATATAGATCTTAATTAAACATTCGAAGTTATGTCTACTCCAGAAAAATTTAAACCCGATTAACAAAGTGTGTAGTATTTGGAGTTTCTTTGCATCAAATTCATCGTATTTTATTTAGCTGTTACTGACATCAAAGCAACCAACAAGTTTCTAGAACAACGACGGGACTTACAAAGACATTAAAGACGAACGCTTTTTAAGGCAAACTTCTTGAAAATTTTTAGAATTTGAAAAGTAAAGTTTTTGATCTAAGAAACTGTCAGCAAAATGTAAAATATAATTTAATTAATACCTTTAAGATATCGTTTATTTATTTTGTTAGCCACAAAAACCGCATTTTCAATTAATATTTAGGCACGCGCAAATAAATGGTCCTCAAAACTCTATTTTTTGCGTAGACTTGTTTGTATCAGCATTACACTGTTGAGTTTGCTAAAGTTTTTTAAAACAAAAAATCTGTGACTTTGTTTACATTCTAATTCGCAAGGTATTTAATTAGTAGATAGTGTTATAACAAGAATTGCCACATTTTTGTTTAAAAAGTGTGGATGCAGGAAGTGCGTTATGGTAGTAAATGTTCATAGAAATGATCTGGAACCAATACACTCATAACTTTTTTTTCTTGTCACATAGAAATATAGATTTTAGTACATGGTTTCCTTTTAATATCATTAAGTTATGTACCAAATATGGTTACCATAGCTTCTCTATTTTTTGATATAAACATTTTTTGCGAAAGAAAACTCAAAACTTCCCCGGGTAACCTGGGTAGATTTTCCTGGCAAATTCAGTTCTCCAAACCATTAACAAAAGGAAGGTATATGGTACATGCCAAGTTTTATCCAAATCTGATTATTATTTCTGAGTTATCGGGGTGATACACACACTATATATATATATATATATATATATATATATATATATATATATATATATATATATATATATATATATATATATAAGTAGGTATAGATGGAGAGTTCTGGTGCCTCCACTTGGCCACTGCGCGGCGCGAAGCGCCGGATTGAGGTCACTGGACGGGGAGCTAATAGGGCGCTAACCTGAGATGACGTAATCCAAGATGACGTCCAAGGTGGCCGACCAGAAGTGGAAAACCCGGGAAATTTAAACCTTTAAATGACTGATGGCACCACCTGACAAAATAAAAGGACCCACCATTTTGATTTTTGGTGGTATGACGTACGCAAAGATGGCGTTTTGCGCATGCGCAAATCCAACTTTGTTAATAGTAGATGTAGAGGTGTGGTGTTTGGCATCATGGTACTCGCCTTGGCGAGTAAAATGCAACGCCTCCGCTGCCGGAGGCGGTGGGAAGGCTGCAACCACGGTCAGAATCTGATTTTTAGAATCTGAATCAAGATTTGATCTAACCTGTCTAAATAAGAAGAAGATATGTCAATTTGATTTTTATGAATGTATGTAAAGATGGTGGTTTGCGCATGCGCAAACCAACTTTGTTGTTGAGTGATGCAGAGATATAGTGTTTGGTGTCATGTTACTCGTCTGGATGAGTAGAATTCAAAAATGGTATCTACCACCGCCGGAGGCGGTGATGGCGGCGGCGCAAATCAACTTGGTCAGTTTTTAAGTTAACCCCCAAGTGTTTGGTATCATTGTACTCGGCTCAGCAAGCAGATTTTAAAAATTTTGAATATGCGAATACCATACATGTTGAATATGAAAACATGGTAACAGCTGCAAACTGAGAACAACCTTGAGCTTTAAACAAAAATCCTAAGAATATGCGACTACGAGACATGTTCAATACCACATATAAAACAACTGATTTAAATACAATTTATTTATTAGGATTAATTTACAAGATTTACATACTAAAAATATTACATAATGGCTCTTACAATAGTAGTTAGAGGTTTATATTTAAATACACAATCGTGAATAAGTAAACAGTAAGCTTAAGTTCTATTTGGAAAATTGCCTTTGCCCATAAACTCCACTTTGATGTCCACCGTTGACGACTTGATCGACTCATTCTGGTGTTGACAGTCGATTACAAATAGAGCTCGGTCTTTAAACTCATTATAATTTAAGAGAGGCTCAGCCATTTTTTTATTACAAAAACTTTTTTGAAATTCTGTGTATATCTGGTAGGCTTCAGCATATTTAGATTTTTCGAAATCCCTATTCATAGATTCATACGGGTAGCAGAATCTGAATTTAGGAACACTAGTAGATCTACCATACCAATATTATCGAAAAAGTCACCTTTCTTGCTTACGTTGTCTTTTCTATCTGTTTAAAACGCTATAATCACATATCTAGATCTTTCTAAATTTGTTGCAGTTTTAACAGACCACACATCTTTATTAATATCTCTAAGTCAATTTGCGATATGCTAGAAATATTGATGTCTCTTTTGCAATTTTATCCATCAGTTCCAACTTCATTTTATCATTTGGAAATACATGTTTTGCTTTGAAAAACATGTTGGTTGCAGTAATCTTCGATCTTTCTGTGCCAGTACTGTAATAGCTGTTGGCATAATTTCGAGATCTTGTAAATCGGAAAGTATGTTTACCGCAGAGCACTCCTTTAAAATGATGAAAGAAACTGAAGAAAAACCAAATAGGTAGCAATATGTGAAACTTGTTGTCGCTTAAGGTGATATGATCTGACGATACATTGAATCCAGCATTGCTAAGAGATTTGGATTCATTATTGTTAAATGAAAGCAGGCTTTTGATGGTAGTTGTGGTGTATGGATCTCGTACTCGTTCCATTTCCTTGGTACTTAATTCATAGATCATTGTTTCAAACAGAGCTGCTTCTCCATTATTTGACATATAACACTCACCAACAGCATTTGCTGCTGCTAGAGGTTCCAGAGTACCTTCGACTATTAGAGCTGATTCTGCCAGACTTACTAAATCATCTTGTTGATTGATGTTTATTTCGACTTCACCACTGTAACCAAATGATTTAGTTGACGAATAGTAAGACCGAAGTTCTTCTCGATCGATGGAATCGTCAAACTCCGGGTTTTTGAATATTTATAGTTTTGATGACATCATAACCAAGACTTTTAAGGAATTCAATATTATCGGAACGAAGTGTACGCTTCAAAGTGGCAGACTGTACTAAACTAGTTTTGGTAGATTCACTTGCCTTTATATTCCTAAAGACTAGCATTCTAAGAAATCTTTTTAAGGGTCAGACGAACAGACTCCTCTTCACCGTGAAAGTTTACAGGAACTGAATCTTGGTGCACGATATCGATGCTTATATTTGAAATCTCTTGTTTTTTCACTGGTAAATAAATTAGATTCTCAGGTTCGATGTCGATTGCATAACCTGGATCAACCATCGGTGCAAACTCATATAACGTATGTGAATGTTTTCCGTTATAGTAGGAACCAGACAAAATATTAGTTTCTATGCGAATCTGTTTAACATCCACTATTTCAACAGGTAAATCAGATTCATGGAAGACACTTGGTCGAAGAACTTGCTTTGAAAGTCCCAGTATTCGCTCAATCGAATGATCAGCTTCAACACTGATACTTGTGAAACACTTTATTTCACATCTAATGGTGTTCGGATTCGGTCTCAGAATCAAAGCTAGCTGCTTTTGTTCACGTGTTGCTGTAGTACCAACAAATGTGTTATTTCATATGCACCAGTGGGTATCGTGATGGTTCTCCAAGCAGCTTCTTCTTTTACATAAAATTTATTTTTACCTTGATATATGTTAGGTATGTTGTTGTATATATGAAATCCTATCAAAGCAACAGCATAACTACCATCTGGATCCAATTCAAATGGTGGATTGTAGTCTGTTGACAGATGGGATCTGCGGTCTTTCAACACAAAGGTTTGCGACATGACTGATACACAGAGGCTACTGTTTGAGTCTTTTATTGAAAAATTTTCAACATAAGTGACCACAATTATAAGTATTATATGTTTGATACACATCATGATTATACACTATAGAACAGTCTTTAAGGTAACGTTGCAACTCGACTGGTGGCTTTTAAGTTTTCATATGAGTCAAGGTACTCGGATATGTTACCACGTTTCCTAAGTGCAACCCAATGATTACCAGGCTCCTTGTTGGTTAGTAAATTCATGATGAATGATTCATTTTTACGTGGTGTATGTCGAGGTAGAGCATCTCGCCTGTATATACCTTTAAAATAAGGGATTTTCATTTTACCAGCAAATTTCACAAGATCTTCATTTGTTAGGGGTCTTGCTGGTGAACGACCTATTCGTTTTTTTGGCTTTTGTAGTTACAGCCCATAGCCGTCGCGTTGTTTCTTCAGATACAGACATTTGCCGAGTCTGGTGCATTGATTGCATTAAATTATTACTTTCATTTTGACAACCAAATGCTCCCTGAAGGCCATCTCCAAAACCATAAATCAAATCATTGTCTCTTCATTCCTGGTTCCCAAATAAAAAGACTTTTAGAAGTAAAAACTAACTGACTGACTATCGACAAAGATATAAACTCGAAAATTAATATAATGGCTTGTCTGAAAACTAATAACTGGAAACAAGAATACACATATTAAGAACACTGTCAAATCGGTGTTTGAGTAGAATACTATTTTCACTTTAATTTTTTTTTCTTCTTTATTACGAAACGGTATAATGTAACAAAAATAACACGAGTGCTTGATTTACGAGAAATATACAGGGTATCTAAATAAAGAACAATTTCACAAATAAAACTGTTATAAATTCTCGGGAATACAATTGGTAATTGTCATGAATGGAACCCATTTATACAAAGATGTAGTTATCTAAACAAAACACACCCTCCAAGTCTTAATCTTGGATGGTTTTAAAAAGTTATTAAAAAACCAAATATCATTTTAAGATTCAACTTCTTGTATCTTTGAAAAGAAAAATATTTTAAACCATAATCACAAGAGAAAGTCATTATAAAACAATGTCCTTTATCAAACCCTTAACATAAACTAAAACACCGTAAATATTGAATTAGAAAGCATAAAATACAAACTGCAAGAGACCAAGAGCAGATTTTTATTAAGCTCTGGGAATTGCAATCAATATTTTTGTTACCATCTCTGATTCCCAAATTTAATAATGTTTTTTTTTCTGTGCAGGCGTACATGGTCTTCAAGCACCACGACCAAAGTGACGACAGTTCTGGCATGATGTCAAAAACTCCAACATCTAAATTCCTAGGAAAAGCTCGCTCTGGAAATTCTCAATACACAAGCACTAATTCCTCACTGGGAGGTCTGGAATACTCTAGATATACTGAGCAGGATGTTCAAGAAGAATTCGTAAGACTTTACACTCAACTAGAATTACTTAAAGAAAAAAACATGCGCGTTGGGAATCGTCATTTAGCTCAAAAAATAACAGCCATGCAAGACGCAGCAAAAAGCCATGACCATAAACAAGGAGAAAATTTACGCTCACTCGGAAAAATAAACACCTTGTGTGTGGTTCCCGAAAGGATTGCACAGGAAAACGCAGAAGAACCTACACCTGTCAAAACAAAACGCCAAAGCGTCTCTTTTGTTAAGGAAACTGAAGTTAACGGAGAACCAGCCAGCAAATGTGAAAAAATAGCAGAGGAAGAAACCTCGCCTGAAAAAGCGGAAGCTTCGGATTCTTCTTTGGAATTAAAGGCTACAGATGAAAAATCCGAGATATCAGACAAATCGGACAAAGGTGACTCTAGCTCTGGTGATAAAAATGGAAGGCAAATCAAGTCAGGTCATGCCAGGACACATGCAATAGTAATTAATTTGGATGATAAGAGCAGATTCACAGAGGAGGTGACAGTTTAGCATATTTTAGCTTAATTTGAATTTATCAGCTATAAGATAGTCAACAAAAGCGTTTTGCATCAGCTCTCATATGAGCCCATGTCAGCTGATCCGAACCTGGTTGTTGCTCCAACTTATTGTAATTTAGTGTTTAAAAAAAGCGTAATTCATGATTCAAGATGTGTCACCTTTAATGGAGTCATAGACATATCTATTGTAATTATAATTGTAATTATTACTTACTAATCATATAAATGGAATGTCTGTTAATTATTTTATACCCAAGTCTTTCCATTATGTTTATTGTATAATTATTGTAAATGTAAATAAGGCTATAGATGTATAAATATTAAATATTAGGATTACACATCGATTAGTGTAGCGATTTATCATTAGCCAAGTCAACGCAAATAGAAAGTCGTATATTAAATTGATGTGTAACCTACAACAAATTAAATTATACGTAAATTTTAAAACATAATAAATTATGTTATTTTGTGGCTGTTATACAAACGCTATTATCACATATACAGGTATTAAAATATGTGCTTGTTAAATGTAGCTCTTTGTTGTAAATAAGTAGGGGAAACATAAATAAAAATTTGGTTTTCTTTGAAGCATGTCTTTCATTTAACCTGTGATTATGCATACAATGTAAAAGACTTACCAAAAGAGTTTATAATTTGCTTAAAAATAATGTATTAAGGCATGGCCTAAACTTTTCTATTGAGCATCTTTTAAACATAAATTTTGAATTTTGCCTTCAGAGATTTTTAGGCCTAGGCCTCAGAGAGATCTTAGGGTTGAACACACTGTGACCTCGCAGACGATCTCCGGCGAGATTTGGGGAGAAGGCAGATTGAGGCCACGTAATCGAGCTACAAAAACCCGACTCAACTTTGTCCACCGCTCTAAGGAGTAGGCAGATTAAGGCCTTAGAGCGTCCTTACATATTTCCTTTACCCACCTTTGTCCACCACTCTAAGGAGTAGGAAGATTGATGCCTTAGAGTGTCCTTACATACTTGCTTTAGCCACCTTTTTCCACCACTCTAAAGAGTAGGCAGATTGAGGCCTTAGACTGTCCTTACATATTTCCTTTACCTCTTGTAAATCACTCCACAACAGGAGCCGAACCGTCGAGTTTTCATAAATTCTGGACGCGGTTCAACCCGAGAACCAAGTATGTCTCACATTAAAGACCGCGGAAATCTTTCTGAACATATATATATATATATATATATATATATATATATATATATATATCTGTGTGTGTGTGTGTGTCCACCCGATAATTAAAAATACTTGACCAACCAAAACCAAATTTGTCAATGACTTTCACCTTGTTAATAGCTTGTATGACTTCGTTAGACAGTTTTCACACTCAAATATAAATAGGAAAAAGTGCAAAAAACTGTTTAAAAACCCAATATCTTTGAAAATACGATAAGTGTTAAACTAAAAATTGCAAGCACGTAGATGTCGCATCAGTGTTCTTACTTACAAAATTTAAACTCATTTGGTTCAATAAATCTTGAGTTATAACTAGATATATAAAAAAATACGATATGACCTGAAATTACCTATGAATGGATGCCTATCATGTCAGACAATATCAGACAGATAAATCACGGTCCCGTTGCCATTGCAACCAAAATCCCCAAGTTAAGTTTCAACCGGACAAGCTACAAAAATATGTCACAATAAATAATCGGCGGGATTGCCATTTGCGATAACTCTCATCTAAATGAGTAGATATCAGAAAAATGTAAATAAATGCAAATTTTTATGAGAGTGATTCAATTTGTTTAAAATCAGTCGAGAACTACGTTTTATTATGTATGAATATTAGGCTTCCTATTTTCACGGTATTTAAAAGCCATATCCCTCTCCTAGTTTAATCTGACAACACCACTATTTGTCATTTGTTAACCGACAGGAATCATGAGAGAAACGTGAACGTTCTGTACATAACCTCGAAATAGACTTCGCTAATACGTTAGCACCTTAGAATATAAAACAACTACCTATATTAAAAGGTTAATACAAATAGTAGGTAAATAATAACCCAACTTTTCATTTTAACCTAACTTTAACAAATCCCTTCGGCCGTCGACTGTAGTATATTATGATTCTCACATCTAATCAAACAAATAAGAAAGTGGTTGTATGCATCAGATTCAGGTGCTTAATCAATTCATATAGAATGTAGGTAATCTATTACCAAAGTAAAATAAAATTATTTAAAGAAGAAATATACCTCCTCAAATTAATACAAGTATAACCTAGGTACTCATGGTTTTCTTTGCACTTAGCTTTACTCTTTATGTAGTGTATGGAGAATTTGAAGTAAATGAAACTACATAATATCATAAAGCAGTTTAAATTCTATAACCAGATGTTCAGTGTAAATTATTACAATTTTAGTTTCAGAATTTTGTATTGTTGATATTTATTTCATTTTCAGAAAGTAATACAGTAATAGTAAACAAGTGTTCAAAAAAGTTTAGGCGCAGCAAGTGCGTTGTGGTAGCGAATTCTCCTCGAAAATATTTCAGATGATGATAACTTAATTTCCCATTAAACTAAAATCTTCAGTTTTGATACATAGTGAAACCCATATAAAGGTGGCGTGGGTACTAAATTTAAAAAATAACAAAATGAGCTTCGCAGATAACTACAAATTTGTTTTAAAGAACTTTTTTTGTTATTCTGTTTGCAGAAACTGGTTTGATTGAGTTGACTAAAACAGGATCATCCAAGCGATTTTTTTTTGTTAGAAACATGCTTCGAACCCTATCTGGATACACATACCACAAGAAAAATTTCTTGCAAACAGCTCCCAAGATAAAGATAAAAAGGAAATGTGGGCGGAAAGTTCGACAAAAACAGCTTAGTTGAACCTCTATAAGCTGCCTTTTTCCCATTTTCAGCTATACTTCCTTAAAATCCTGTTTACTCCGCCCAGAACCCCTATTCACCGCAGGTCCCGTAACTTTCTCGGGGGTCGTTCCCAAAAAATTGTTCTTGTTTATACAGTGAGGATGCTTATAAACATGTAGAAGGGGAAGGAAAACTCCGCGATGAAGAAGCAGCGAACCAAGATTTTCAATTTATGTTTAAATTGTTACCGTATTTCATTTGTTTCAAATATTTTTCCAAAAATAAATTTGAGGTTGCCTTATTTGTCAGTCTCACATAGAGAGCTACACTATTTTCTCATTTAAAAAGAAGTATAAATACGGCAACAGTAAATAAGTGTTAAAAATGGTCTGGGTGCAGCAAGTATATTATGGTAGAGAATTTTCGTAAAAATACTTCAAATCTGATAACTCAAATTCCCACTAACCCCTTTCACACAGAAACCACTTACCTAATGTTTTTTTTCTATATCTAGACTGGTTTTACAGTAAAACTACACTTCCTACTTGGGTATTAGTGCGCCATCTATTGATCTCCATCGCAAGTTTGCAATTGGCGAACACTGTATTGCTAGTATTCGTTAGAATTTCTCAAAGAAACCACGTTTTATGAATGATTTCGTTTTCTATCTACATTTTCGTAAAAAGTGTAATATAACTACTCCGTTTTTTTGGACGATTGTGTTACTGAGTTACTGAGGCACTAATAGAAAGGTAAGAATACTTGTTTTACATAGTTTATTGTTTTTACTTTGTCAATCGGCTATGGTTTTGCGGCGAAACCAGTGTGCTTGCACTAAAGTAAATTTGTTTTTGTTGACCGGATATGGTTTCGCGGCCGAAACCAGTGTGCGTGCAATGCACTAAAGTAAATTTGTTTAGGTTAGGATGGAAAATCAAATTGATTTGTCGCAAGTGGTGAAAAAAACAAATCGACTTGTCAAAACTAACCTCGGATGAAGCTTACGCTCTGCTTGATGAAATTTATTCTGATGGAGAGTCAGTAATAAGCGAATATGAGGAAGAAGAGGAAGAAATGATTGAAACATCGTTGAAAATAATGAAACTACCGAAGCGATTGCTCAGGACACTATTTTGAGTGACGACGATTTGGCAATTGGGAGCGACATCGATGATGACCCAGGCGATTTAGAAGATGATATACCACTTATCCACTTTGTGAACTGGAGAAAACAAGAAATTGCTCCGAATCTAAATCATTTTCAGCAGCTAACTGGTCCCAGCTCTGAAGTATCACCTGATGTCACAAAACCTATAGATTTCTTCTTGCTTACTTTTGGCGATGCTATTCGTCTGGTTACAGAACAAACACACTTGTATGACACCCAGGAAAAAAGAAACTTTATTCCGACAACTGAGGAGGAAATGAAAAATTTTATAGCGGTAAATTTGCTCATGGGTATAAAAAAGTCTCCCTCCTTTCGCAATTACTGGTCTTCGTGTCCAGAACTACGTGATGATTTCATAGCATCAAAAATAGGCGTAAACCGTTTTGGCTCCCTGCTAACTAGCCTCCATTACAATGACAATACCACAATGGCAAAAAAGGGGAGCCCGGTTTTGATCAATTGTTTAAAATCAGACCATACATTGAACTCCTAAAGAAAAACTTCCAAAAATATTATTGCCCATCAAAAGAAGTGTCAGTTGATGAAAGCATGGTGAAGTTCAAAGGCCGAATAGCTTTCAAGCAATATATCCCAATGAAACCTGTAAAAAGGGGGTTTAAAATCTGGGCGTGCGCCGATAAAGAAGGTTATCTAAGTAATTGTGAATTATATACAGCAAAGCAACAAGATAAATCTGAGAAAGGTTTAGGTGAACGGGTAGTGCTTGACATGAGTAAGGGTCTCGAAGGATAAGGACACCACGCTCACTGTGATAACTATTTCACAACAACTGACCTTTTACTTTCTTTACAAGAAAATAAAATCTACCTGTGTGGAACTGTACGCGCCAACAGAAAAAATCTTCCCACTGGATTGAAAGGCGATAAGGAAATGAATCGAGGTGATTTTGATTGGGCAGTTTATAGAGACAAAGTATCTTCTATCAAGTGGAAGGACAAAAGAACTATTCAGATGCTCTCTACTTTACATTCTCCTACAGATCACACTAAAGTGAATAAAAGGGAGAAAGATGGAAGTATGACTGAAATCAATTGCCCCAAAGCAGTTGTAGACTACCGAAGATATATGGGTGGAGTTGACAAAGCTGATATGATGAAATCTTACTACGCCATCGATCGGAAATCCCGAAAATGGTACCACCGTCTATTTTGGCATTTTCTCGATACATAAGTATTCACCTCATATATAATGTTCAAATGGAGGACCAAAAGTGCTATTAGCCTTAAAATTTCTCGATGTGAAGTAATACGAAGTTTGATTGGGGCTTTCGTTTCAAGAGGCTCTTGTGGAAGGCCATCTTCTACTAAAAAAGTTGTATCCAGATTCAAGCCTTATGTACCAATATATCAACGGCGTGATCAAGGAAAACATCTGCCTGTACACGGAACATCAAGACGCTGTGCTCAGTGTAGTACGGCCGAAAAGCCTCATCGGACCAGATGGAGCTGCATACAGTGTAAAGTCGGGTTGTGTTTACTGGGAGAATGAAACTGTTTTCTAACTTATCATCAATAATATAAAATATATGTAATCTTTCCATTTTGTATGTGTTCACTTGCATTGTGGTTTCATATCGAAACTACTTTCAAAAGTTAAAATAAATTTTTTTTTGCAACAAATAAGTGTACTACATCATTTTTCTATACATTAAGATTATATATACCAAATGTCATTAGAATTGGAAATAACATTGAAATTGGTGCTTCAAAGGGTTAAGCTAGAATATTCAATCTTGAACCGTAGTAAAACCTATGTAAACGCAACGTACGTACTAAATTAAAGAAAAAAGAATATAATAAGCTTCGCGGATAACTAGAAACTTGTTTTCAGAAAACCTTTTTTGGTGTTTTGTTTGCAGAAACTAGTACGATTGGGTTGACTGAAACACCCAAGCAAAAAGGAAAAATAGATGCCATATTTATAATTTGGCAGGTACATTCCCTTTGTAAATAATTAATTTTCTTTTCTGGAAAACCGTTGCAGCTCTAATGAAATTCACAATATTTTTAAAAAGACTTGCAGTACTTACATATACCTACCAAATTTTAATTTTGTAGCTCCACAGCAAATATAAATCTGTTCAAATAATCGCTAACTAGGACCTGTCAACCCGATATCCGAGGTCCATTTGAATCTATAGGATTAGTTTTAATAATATACCTTACTAATAGTGTACAATTCTTATAAAAGTTCACTACTATAATCCACTTGCTGTTTTTTTTTCTCCCACCATATTATTTACTTGTTTTCAACAGCAACCCAGTTTTACCGGAAATCGATAATAGGTACGGATTTTTCCGAATACAGCAATACACCACAATGGATGGAAGTCTATAAAGTTAACAGTTTTTTAATGTAGAGGGTAATTTAATTTTGATATTACTATTTTTTGCCAATGCTTTTTATACTTCTGTTTCGTACCATTGCAAAAGTATTAAATAAACTATTCTGGCTTCATATTGTTTGCTGTTCATTGGGTGGTAAGATATATATATATATATATATATATATATATATATATATATATATATATATATATATATATATATAAGATCGCGGGTTCGAGTTTCTTATTTAGACATTAGTTTTTTTCTAGAATGTGGAAAAGCCGGCTTCTGGTGTGCACAGATGGTGTCCTTTGTTTTTATATGGGTGTAACGTCTCCCTGACATTTGGGTGCGGAATTTGCCTATTGTAGTGTTATTATCATTTATGTATAATGTATATATAACAATGAAACAGGCCAATGTCACCTAAATGACATAAGAATGTTCTTGTACGTCTACAGGTTAACAATTAAAATAACATAACGAATACAATCGTATAATAATTAATATTGTTTTTTATTATATAACCTATAAAAGCAAAACAAAAATAATTATAAAACACACAATAACGTTCAAAAGAAAAGTTTCAAGATACAGATCTAAATCCACTATTGGTTTTTAAACATACCAGGTACAAAAGGTTTATACCATGGTAACTATAATACTAATACGGAGTGCATGTTACTAAAAAAATTGAAAATAAAAGATAGTTTAGTGGTAGTTTATATGTAAACATCGCCCACAAAGTAGCACGTCTTGTTTGGGAAAATTGTTTTCACTCTCTTCTTGAAAGCTGGTAAAGTATCTACATTTCTTACATCTTCTGTCAATGCATCAAACAACGTGCAGCCATTGTAGAACAGTGACTTTTGGTACAGGGCTGTGCGATGTTTGTCAGTTTGCAGGTTGAATTTACCTCTTGCGGTATAGCCATGTTGAACTGCATTGCGTGTGTACTTGGTCTTGTTTGGAAAAATGTGGGCCAGCAATTATTATTTTTATTATTATTATTATTATTATTATTATTATTATTATTATTATTATTATTATTATTATTATTATTATTATTATTATTATTATTATTATTATTATTATTATTATTATTATTTATATTATTATTATTATTATTATTATTATTATTATTATTATTATTATTATTATTATTATTATTATTATTATTAATAATAACTTTCAGCATACATTCTGCACGCTTTACGTCCACTAAAATTCGCTTGCACACAAAAGCAAACTATATCTTAGTTTTTCATAAAAAGAATGATCTCGCGGCATGTTTTGAGTAGTCTTGTGCAGAAGCTAATCAAAACAAGTATTTAAAACAGGCCAAATAGCCCAGTTTGAAAAGCGAGTAGACTATAATTTGTATTATGAAGTCACGCGAGGTAAATGGAGCCCCAACAATGGGCCTTTATACTACAAAGTGGCCTTCCTACAGTCAGGATCGTCGAGTCAGCAGTAGACTTGGAGGAGCCCGCAAGTATGCAGGCTCAGACTAGCAAGTTGGACGGAATATCACTCTTGAGAATCTACATCAGCAGATCCTTTGTTACACCCAGAGATAATAGTGCCACGCCTGGAGTGTAGTGTATAAATAGGCTGCTCACAGGCATACAACCGTTCATTCTTGTTCCGAGTAGTTAGACTCTGCACATCGCGTGCTAGACGGTAGATCACATGTATGTTGATCGTTACTTTTGTCATTATTTTATATTATTCATTTTTGTATTAAGTATTTAAGTATTGATTGTTTAAAGTAGTAAATAAATTGTTTTAAAAATTCAAACGTCTTATCCGTAAGGTTAAGTCGCGTTCGAGTGCCGTATTCAGACAGTCGGTGTTTTTCACTCAAATGTAGAGAGCCCAGCTTCTAATGTGTTTTTTGTGTCATTTGTATTTGAGCTCCCTCCCCAAAAGTCAAATGCTTTTGGGAGCGGAGTTTGTCTACTGTTGTGTTTTTATTATTTAGTGTTATTATTACTATTGTCGACTTTAGCCTTAAGGGCACTGGTACTTCCTCAAAGGGAAACACTCACCGATCCCAGGCATCGCAGATACCTAAGGGAGCTCACATGCAGCCCTTTCCAAGTTATCGGGCCCTGAACAACAACGCGACACCCCCTCATTTCCCAGGCATTTCCGCCCGGTGTGCCCGCCTTCTGCAAAACCACAATAAAGATGTTCTTCAAAGCCGAGTCTCTTAATGCTCTCTTGAAGATTCTTAGGAACTGCACCAGTTAACTACATGGCTATTGGAATCGCTCGGGCACTGTCTGCCCTCAACTCTCTCATCACTTGTATCTCAAGGTCTCTGTACTTAATAATCTTCTTATTGTACTTTATCTCTAGATAATTAGTGTTCGGAATGGCCACATCAATCAGCGTCACTTGGTTGCAGCGATTATTATTGTACCTGGTTTGTTGTGGGAAACTCGTTGGTCTGTGAGCACGGTCCAATCCCAGTAAAACTTGTATTCTGAGTTCTCTGGAACGGGCTTAGAAGTGTATCTAAAGTAGAGCACCTTATTAAGGTTTAAAAGTCTTAGTTTCATAGCCAATTTTTGACAAAGTATTTTCGCAACTGCGTTGTGCTTCTATTTACACTCTGTTGCAGCAAATGCTTGATATCCTCTGCTAACGTGGTGGATAGCCGGATGACTGACACCCAAATTTGCATTTGTCATCTTGGACCGCATTATCTCCTACTATACACTTTAATTAGTTTCTTGTTGGGACGACCTGGTCTTGTATGACCAGCAAAAAACCCTCTATCTCTGGAATCATCTGTCTGGACACGAACCAGTAGTTCGACGCCGATTTGTCGATATGTGCTGAGAGGTATCATTCAGGTGTCGCTCATGGAGAGGCTTCTGCATCCAAAACTGCAGCTGGTCCTGATTAGTCCGATGATGACTTTGTATTTCACTTTCTCCTAATTGAATCATCTGCCTCGCATATAACACCGTGTAGTTCAGAAGAACGTGCCTTTTTTATTTGGGGACGTTGCCGGTGAGCTCGCCCGAGCAAGTGGAACCCCTGAAACTGCAGATAGTGTTCTGGAAAACGCTGTCGCATGGCTTCAAAGCAATATCTCATTGTTTATGCTTATGTTTATGTTACCATTTACCTACATCCCCCTTCCTCACTGTGATCTTTGTGAGATCAGGGGTTCAGTAATGGTTATATTTGGACTCATTCCCAAGTCTCTCTGTTTGGCCTCTTCCTATTTCGTATCTATTACCTCTCTGATTGTGGTATATACACTATTCCATGCTTCCTGTGACAACAATAGTTGTGACATCATGCTTTCGGAACGATAACTTCGTTGTCACTGTAAATTTCTGTCGAACAGCTTCCCATCTCTTGCAATTAAATAGCGTGTGCATCGCATCATCTATCTCTCCACAGTAGCTGCAATGCTCTGTGTCGGCCCGACGGAATCTATAGAGGTATGCTCGGAAGCAACCGAGTCCTGAAAGTGCTTGTGTTAGGTAGTAATCCACCTCACCGTGTGTTCTATCCACCCAGTGAGAATGATGATGAATTTGTATTTACTTTCTCCTAATTGAATCATCTGCCTCGCATATAACACGGTGTAGTTCAGAAGAAGGTGCCTGCTTATGGAAATATGTACGCAGGTCCAATATCTGCTGGTCCAGCTGTTTACAAATATCCAACATTCCTCCTCCACCTCGGAGTCTAGGTAGGGTTGCCCGGTCGATGGCACTACGGGGGTTATGCTTTTTGGATTATACTATTATTATCAACTTTAGCCTAAGGGGCATTTACACTCCCTGAAAGGGGAACATTCACTCATCCCAGGTATCTGAGATACTAAAGGGACTGCGCTCATATGGAGCCCTTTCCAAGTTGTCGGGCCCTGAACGACAACGCGACACATTCTCATTTCCCAGGAATCTCCGCACGGCGTGGGCAGTTGCAAGTATTACCGCCTTCTCCGTAACCCTATAAACATGATGCTCTACAAGGCCTAGTCTCTTAATGTTCTCTTGACGACTCTTAGGAGCCGCGACAGTTGACGACATGACAGTTGGAATCACTCGGAAAGTATCTGCCCCCACAGTCTCTTTATTTGTATCTCGAGGTCTCTGTACTTAATGATCTTTTCGTTTTACTTTATCTCTAGATTATTAGTGTCTGGAGTGGCCACATCAGTTAGCTAGCAGACTTATCCACTATTATTATATGTGGCCTCTTGTGGGCAACTCGTTCGTCTGTAAGCACGGTCTGATCCCAGTACAACCTGTTTCCTGAGTTCTCTAGAACAGGCTCATGAGTGTATGTATAATAGGACACTTTACTAAGATTTAAAACTCCCACTTTTAGAGCCAGTGCGCGATAATGTTTTTAGCAACTACGTTTTGCCTCTCTTTATAATCTGTTGCAGCAAACGCTAGACGTCCTACGGTGACGTGCTCGATAGTCTCTGATGACTGACACCCACATCTACATTTGTCACATTGGACCAAGTTATCTCCAACTATATACTTCTGGTAGCTTCTTGCTTGGATGACCTGATCCTGTATGGTCACCACAAACCCCTCTGTTTCTGGAACCATCTTTGCGGATACCAACCAATAGTTGGACGCCATCGGCATGTGTTTAGGAGGTCTCATTAAGATGTCGCCCATGAGGAGGATTCTGCATCCAAGATTGCAGTTTCGCAGTTTCTCCTGATCAGTCCAATGGTGACTTTGTATTTAACTTTCTTTTAATTGTAGCGGTGTTTAATCATCTACCTCGCATATGGCACGGTGTAGCTCAGAAGTAAGCGCCTTCTAATGGAGACATGTACGCAAGTTCACTATCTACTGGTCCAACTGTTTACCAACGTCCAACACTGCTCTTCCACCTTGATGTCTAGGTAGGGGTACGCGCTCGATAGCACTACGGGGGTGATGCTTTTTGGATTTTGTTAGGAGTGTTTGCATCTTCTGTTGTAGAGTTTCGATGTCCGAGTTGCTCCAGTTCACAATCCCAAATGAGTAGCTAAGTGCGGAAGATGCATATGTATTCAGAGCTTTAGTCAGGTTCTTGCCGTTAAGATGTGATCGCACCAACTGCTTTACACGTTCCTTAAACTCATTTGTCAGGTCGTTCTTCATTACCGAGTGGTTTAGTTTCCTCGCTTGGTGTATTCTCAGGTATTTTTATCTTCTACATACATCTAGGCAATTTGCTGGCCGTTCTGCATTTCATATACACTTGCTTATATCTTCCCCCCGACTTCACATAAGGTGCTACGTTTGTCAAGCCCAAACTGTATGTCAATACATGTGGAAAACTCGATTTTAAGGGAGTTGTTGCAGTTGATCCTTTGTGGAGGTCATCAGCTTAAGGTAATCCATTAACAGCAGATGATTTAGCCTCATTTGCTCACTGCCATTGCCATAAATATAATGTAT
This sequence comes from Tillus elongatus, assembly GCA_964006375.1. NCBI lineage: Eukaryota > Metazoa > Arthropoda > Insecta > Coleoptera > Cleridae > Tillus > Tillus elongatus. Next base: position 101,798,830 of record OZ023269.1, on the reverse strand, counting down.
TCTATTACTCTTCGTTTAGTGAATTTTTTTTTTTTTTTTAATAATATACTTTTCTCATTTTTTTCTCAATATCTTCGCGCAATATTTTCGAGAAAACTTTGTTTCCTAACCAACTAACCTTAGGTAAATAACAAATTGAGTTATTGAAATTCGAAGCATTTAATGAAAATTCGCTACCAAAACGCACTTACTGCGTCTAATTTTTTTTATTGCAAACATGCATCTTATTTCGATGTGTATCACCAACGACTTATGGGCCACCCTGTGATTGTCAAAATAATTTTCTAAGATGCAGCTCAAGGCAGCCTATAATTAGCGTATAAAGTAAACCCGGATATGGATTCTACGGGGCCTAGTGTGCGCTCATTTGAAGAAATCTTTTAAGCAAATTTTCTACAAAAATTGGCTAAAAATTATAAACCGTTAAACTATAAATTTAACTACTAAAACTACTTCCAAAGCATCAGAGAAAGTGTCTATTTGAAATGAATTTTCTGGAAATATTTTATTAAAATGAAGGGCAAAGAGGTTTTAAGCTGAAACTTAAGGGTTTACATAAACCGTAATTATTTCAGGTTCTTTGCCTAAATGTTACCAATTTTGACGTTTCAAATCGCGACTTTTTACGTTCCGAGGAAAACCCTAATTTTTTTTAATGCCTCTAACTTTTTTGTCTTTAAAGTTACAGACCTAAATTTTGGAAAATTATTCACCCTTCTATATATATATATATATATATATATATATATATATATATATATATATATATATATAATTGAAACTGACCCTGGATATGGGTTCAGGGGGACTAGTTCGCGCTCATTTGAAATTTTTCTTTCTAAATTCAAATGTAGGGATCTCCTCGTTAGTGATTTTTTTTAAAGAAAATTCCCTAAAACAAGCACTGCTGAAGCCACGGGAAAAGTCTACGACTGTAGTAAATATGGAACGGTTTCTCTAAGCTAGGGTAAGAACAAACAACCAGATATGCTATTCAAATTGAATTAAGTCTTAAAACTTTCATTTCCTTTTTATCAAATTTTTTTTCTACAAAAACTCGCTAAGAAATTCATCGGAATAACAATAATCAGGTTAGATAAATGTAAGGTAAAATAAGACTAAAAAAAAATTGTTAAAAAGCGAAGTCACTAACCAAGATTAGAATGCGTCATCTCGGAGTCGAATATTACGATGTATAGCGACCGCTGTTCACCTAGCCCACTGAGCTACGCATTATATGCATTTACCAGCAAGAATATCGTATTATTCAAGGTTTTACAATTTAAATAAAACCTTTTTGATTTACAATGGATTTTTTGCTTATATTTTAACGAAATCTAGAAAAATAACGACATAGACACATATCTAGGAGCTTGTTAGTCATTTCTTGTAGTATTTTTTACTCACATTCTGATCAATCAATTTTTACATTTTTAACTTTCTGGAATCACATTTAATTAATAAAAAATTAATTTACCTCTAACTTTTTTGTCTTTTGAGATATAAATCTAAATTTTGGTATATAAGATAATCTTTATGACAAAACCCAACGTTTTGTCATTTGTTTTCGAAAGAAAACTTGGGCACATTTTCCTGACTAACGAACTTATCCAAGACACTTTTATTTTTTGAGTTATCGGTGTGATACATACATACATACATACATACATACATATATATATATATATATATATATATATATATATATATATATATATATATATATATATATATATATATATATATATATATGTATGTATGTAAACATATAAAGACTGAAACTGATATGGGTTCTAGGGGGCCTAGTTCACAGTCATTTGAAGAAAGTAAAAAAATCAAAAGTCGGGATCTTCTCATTAGTGAATTTTTTTAAAGAAAATTCACTAAAAGATGTACAGAAGTTAGTAATACGTCCCCAGATTTAGTTGTCGGTTTCCTGCATTTACATAGTGAATTTATATATCAATAACGAACGTGAACTCCTTAAATAACGCGGCTTTTTGTTTTCAAGACCAGTGTCCTTTAAAATTTGATAGGTGCTCATAAAAAGAATAGGACAAGCCGTTAACCTTGTCCGTTTAATATAGACACAATAGATAAACGATACACCTCTGACTGCAATTTTTACTTTCATTTTCGTCGGCTATCTGATAGTTATATAAGCATAGGTGTAGTAATAATTTGGTTAGTATTTTCATCCTCTGATGATGCCAGCATTTGCTGGAGAAACGATCGTTAAGTCTTAAGAAATGTGTTGTGATGATTTTGGAGTTCTCCAAGTCTACATATCAGTACTTATCACAAGTTCCAGTCTTCACATAGTGCATAGTTAACTAAAACAAACTTAGCCATTATTAATCAACACAGTTCACTTTAAACTTTAAGTTAATTTGATGTATTTAAGGAAACCTTCCAAATAATTAAGACAGAAAATACTTCTTGTTACTTGGCGGCAACAACTAACACGTGAAGCGTGCTCAATAAGTGAGGTTATATGTGCCTGAAGACGGTACATGTAGTGGCATAACCACATGTTGGCCGGCTGACTTCTTAGTTCAAAAGCGCCTATGTGCACTAATTGAACACATTTATGACTTATTACACTAAGTATAACACATATGACTTTTTCAACTAAAATCTGCAGAATTTCATATACGTCCATTTTATTTTGTTATACTGACGCATTATTTGTGTAGATACGGTCAACTTCACTAGAAAACAAGCCGGGACGCAGCAAGTGCGTTATGGTAGTGAATTTTCATAAAAATTATCTCGCACAAAATATTTTATTATAACTTTTTTTTCTTGTAACATAGAAATATAAATTTTGGTGCGAAGTTTACTTTACTTTTTATATCTTAAACCTACCTACCAAATTTGGTTATCACAGCTTTTTTAATTTTTGAGTTATCGGTGTGATACTACATACATACATACATATATATATATATATATATATATAACTGACCCCGGATATGGGTTCTAGGGGTCCTAGTTCGCGCTCATTTTCAAAATTTTTTTCAAAATTCAAAAGTCGGGATCTCCCCATTAATGATTTTTTTCTACGAAAATTCACTAATAGTGGGATTGGAATGTACAGTATAAAATGTACATATAAGGTTAAAACAGGTAAAATTGCAGATACACCCTTTTTAACTAAAACGGCAGAGAAGCTGTGGGAAGAAAACTGCTGTGTCAGAGCCTCGGTGGTTCAGAGGTAAGAACGTGTCCCTCTGAACCAAAGGTTTCTGGGTTCGATCCCAGGGTTGTCCTTTCACTTTTTGAGTACAAACTGTAACATTAACATCAACCGAGGTTCTGGCAATGTATTTGAGCAAGTTGAATGTCTGCACGTTCCTCCCTTCGGAGGGGCGTAAAGCCGTCGGTCTCGTGTTCATGTGATGTTGGGCACGTTAAAGATCCCTACCCTCCTTACAGAAAGACAGGGTTCGGCCAAATTTCCAGGATAGTTAGGTGAAACTGCTCCCTGGCGTCGCTAATTGGCCATAGTCGCGGAAAGAGGCCGACGTTAAAGAAACAAAACGCACAACTGCTGTGTATCTAGGAATTCTATATCGCGCTCGATTCCAGAATTACAAAAAAATAAAAGTCGCGATCTCTTAATTAGTGAATTTTTCTATAAAAATTCGCTAATAAAATAATGCATAAGGCTTTGACACCATTTTTATTCGTGAGTAAGCGTCTTTAGAAAAATCGCTGACAGGAATACTTTTGTTATATACAGGAAATTTATCTGCTCCCGATACCTATTTATAGTTTGTTAATAGTGTGTCATCTACAATTCATTACCACAAACGTTTTTTCTAACAGAAATCTATTCACAGAATTACATTTCAGCATAGAGAAAACTGTAAGGAAAAGTATACCAGTTTTAGAGAGGAGGGACTAAATGCCGCTCAACGTACGGTAGTTCACGTAATGCCCGAATGGAGTCTCTGGTCGGTACAGAAATATTTTAGTGGGCTAGTGATGGGAAAAACGGTTATTTTCTATTAACAGTTGAAGCTGTTAACGTTATTTAATAATAACCGCTGAAAATAACCTCTTCAGTTATTTATCTGTTATTTTAAACTGGATAGTCGATCGATAGTATCCTACATTCCCAAAGCTGTGAGCGAGAGCGAGCACACTAGTATAAATGCATTGTATTTTTACCCCGTTATTTCACGTAGTGTATAAATCTCAAATTTTGTCGATATGAAAATGAAACAAAGGGTTAACAAATTATAATAAGCGTGTCGTAAATCTTTTGCCACTCTGAAGTGAAACTTTTAGAAATCAGAAAGGAGTCTTCTATAAGTATTTACTTAGATGTTTTAGGAATTATAAAGTAGGCATTTCTAACAAATTTATTTTATGAGGGGTCTTTACGTAAATGTCAATGCCACAGCAAGAATCAATAAATATCATTATTTATCACGTCTTGGGACGTTAGACGTTAGAACTTTTATTGCAAGGCAGCACTAGCTTCAGCAAATATATGCTTTATACACTACTACACTACACAGGCAGAGGGAGTGATTCTAAGAACTGCATAACATAATGCAGCTCATAAAATTGCGGTAAAGAAATTTGCCTTTATTCTGTACATATGGCTTGTTATTACAATATGCTTTTATTCTTTCTTAGAAAGATCTCTAGTTACATTTTCGGTTCACTGGTCATCTTTATCAGTCCACTTTTAAAAACTGTGCAAACAACAGCCAACAGTATAAAAAATTGAGTTTGGGTTTGTGTTAAAAAAAAATAGGAAGATATATAGTATTAATTGTTTATTACCACGTACTTGATTTTTCAGCAAATAATAACCACTCTGTAAATTCATGTGACATCGATCTGAGTAATATTTTATTTTTTTGTGATAAAACTAACATTTTTTATGAGAAAATCTCAGGACATCAAAAAGTTGCTAAATGAATCCTTCTTTTCAAATCATTTTTTTAAATAGAAAACAGTACACACAATAAAAAGTAGTGATAAAAAATAATGTAAGGGTAGGTTTTTTCACCCTCTTGTGATAACATTATAGGGTTATAAAATCCTTTTAAAACTCTCATTTTGTTAGCCTCATGCATCTGCAAAATTTCGTTTTTTTAAATTACTCCATAACGGAGAAATGTAATGAAAACTTTTTTTGCCAAAATTTCAAATGGCTGTAACTTGGAGGAGAAGGGGTGCCAAGAAAAATTTAATAAAAAGACACCCCTTATTTTTCGCCAAAGAATCACCCTGTAAAATTTTTCCCATCAATTTAGTAACACCCTGTATATATATATATATATATATATATATATATATATATATATATATATATATATATATATATATATATAATTATTTACATTTAATTTATTATATTTAAATGTATATAGATATTAAAAAATGTATCAATATATTTTGTTTATCAATTTGATAACTATTATCAGACAAACGAAAATGACGTGTTAAGTGTTTTCTTAGGTAATGTATATAAATTTAAATAAATAAGTACTTTAATTTCACGTGAAATAACCCTATTTTGCGTTGTCTATAGTGAAAGTAATAACACGTTTTTACAGACATTCATCTTTTCACCCAACATTTTTTATTATTAAATATTTGGCTTTACATACTAGTGGAAAACTCAACTCTTTCAAAAATAACAGCTTCTCAGTTTAACAGATTAACTCTGTGTAGTAGTGTCCGTATGCCGTATCCCCATCAACAACCGGTTAAAGTTAAAATTAAAATTAAACCGTTTGTTGTACCGAAGATCCTACGTTCCTAAAGCTGTGAGCGAGAGCGAGCACACTAGTATAAATAACGTGTTAAGTATAATGTTATGAAGTAAAGTCCCCTCTATACTGTATACCCATACATATTTAGCATTCCCAGTCTCAAGGCTATTCATTCCGTTAAATGGTTAAATAACAGTTGCCGATGAAAACCGATGTTTATTCATCGAACCTAGTTGCAGTGGAACTGAAACAGATACGACTCCGAATTATAGTTTAGTGTAAAAAGCGTTATTTTTTGAGCTGTTAATTTTATAAGTCCATAACTGGTGGTTACCGTTGCGGCTCGGCAACCGTTTAAAAATAACCGATAGTTAAATAACGACCCATCACTGTAGTGGGCTGATTTTGAACTCAGAACCAAACAAAAACAAGGTTAACCTCGTGCTCCGAATTCGACTGCTGAATCTAGTTTATTATATTCAATTTGGATTTACCTACTGTTATATTATATTATTAGCATGATACTAAAATGTTTGTTAGGCCGTAATTATATTATTCGATTCATAAATTGAGTAGCGTGTACAGTGCAAAATGCATAGATATATCAGTATAATATAGTATAAATGATAAAGCTCTACAGAATGTTCATAACATAATTATTCTGCGAGAATAATAATAATAATAAATACACCTACATCAATGATCTTTTACTTACGATATCATGGACCTATCTATTACTGTCCTCTAAACTTCAATACTGATAGCAAAATGCATGCAAATGTTCACATTACCATATATTATATATATATATATATATATATATATATATATATATATATATATATATATATATATATATATATATATATATATATATATATATATATACGTGGAACTCAAAAGTGCTTCACCCCCTTTAAAATCTTATTTAATTATTAAGATAATTTAACGAAATTTGGGAGTTTGCTATTAGACACATAACAGCATTTTTATCACATCAGGTTAGACCGGAAGTGACCTCAACTTTGGAATTTCAAATAGAACATTCAGTATATTTTTATACCTTCCTTTTGCAAGTGGCTTGGATAAGTTCGTTAGCCATAGGGAAATGAGCCCAGTTTTTCCGGGAAAATTATAGGTTTTCTTTTTAAAAATTTTTATATCTCCGGAAATAACAAGGCTATGGTAATCAAATTTGGTACGCAGCTTTATACAGAATGGTTTTAAAAAAGATGATACCACTTAAATGGGATCGAGGGTGGCGATGTTACCACTTAAATGAGATTGACTTTTATTTTAATGTGAACACATATACTATGTATACAACTCCAAATCAGACCTGACGACGGTTTCGCCAATAAAGTTAGCGTCATCAGAGGAATGAATAAAAAATTCAGTTTTTAGACCTGACGATGAATGAAGGTATGGATAAGCCTTATTCATCCCTCTGATGACGCTAACTTGGTTATAGAAACGATCGTCAGGTCTACAAGCTGTATTTGGATGCGTTGGGTTCTCCAAATTGTTAGAGCTCATCACAGGTTCGAAACTACACTCATTTCACACATAATCATGATCTACGTCTCCTTTGTTAATAAAATGACGTTTATGTAATAAATTATCTATACTTTTATTTCCTTCACTCTCTTGGGTTTGTTATAGTAAACTTTTTGCTGCAATGCGTTTCTTCTTTATGGAATCAAACGTTAACTGTTTTTTTTTTATTTATTCTCTTACTGAAAGCTTCAGTACTGGATTTAGAAATAAAAGGTACAGCTTTCTGACATATATCAATTATACTACTTCCTTTCGTTTAATTGCAATATATAAACTAGATTTATTAGTGGTCGGAGACCTGCACCACTAGCTTTCTAGCTCTCTTTTTGTTTGGTTCCAAGCTCAAAATGAGCGGGGTCAATCAAGAGAGACACCACTCGGATAATATCTGAACTAGCGTACGTTGAGCAGCCTTTAGCCTTTCCTGTTTTAGAGTCACTACACATTATGGTAACGTTATTGATTATATAATACAGTTTTTCCCGCCATTGATAGAGGGCGCTTGTAGTAAGGTTAACTTGGACATAATTCTTTAGCATGATTAGAAATAACGCGGGTTTTCCAATAGTTTCTGGCATATTTCCAAGTATGTTTTTCCTAGCCGTAATTAAAATTTTTCATATTCTTGGATTTCATGTCGTAAAACGTTATGTTTTGCTATAATCTAATAAAAAGTGTGACGTTGTCAACTTTGTTTTATCCAGGCAATTATAAATCATAGTGTCGAGCTAACATTGTAAGAAGTAATGCAGAAACAATGTAGTAGGGTTACAAAATTGACACATCATTAATAACCTTGTATCATAACTTGAGCATACCAGGCATACTGTTCTTTTTTCTCCTACAACATTTCATTAATGAAGTTGGTATCATTATGTTCTATTATATAGTATACAAACGCAATATGCTGGGTCAGATAACTCCACGTAATAAAAAAATCACAGTCATACTCATATGTTTTACAACTGGTTGATGACACTGATCGATATAGAATGCAATACGATAAAACTTTTTAGTGGCTTAGTGTATTTATTTTCAGTTACTATTGGTGCATTTTTATTAACAAAATCGCTAATTTAGAGGTAACGATTGTAAGACTTTCAAAAAAATATTTTCAAATAAGCGCAAACTAGGGCCCGTAGAACACATATCCAAGGTTCGTTTAAAATTTTATTTGTTTATATGTATGTATCTGAACAAAACTTCGGATATACCTCCATTTAAGTAAATTTATTTAACAAAATCATTACAAGGAGATCGCCACTTTAGAATTTGGCAAAATTTTTTTCAAATGATCGCGAAGTACGCGCCGTAGAACCCATGCCCAAGGTCAGTTTCAATTTTTATATGTCTATATATATATATATATATATATATATATATATATATATATATATATATATATATATATATATATATATATATATATATTGATATGGTTACTAAAGGGGGCCACATATACATATATACACATACATAAACACATTTTACCACAAATGATACTAAACACAAACAACAACTTACCTTTGGTGTATGCAATGTTTTTGCACTGTAAGGCAGGGAGAAACTAAATTTTACAGTTATATATGTGTTAAAAGGAGGCAAGGTAAGTGTAAATGTGTTGAACATTAGGAATGTATGACAAGTTTAATTAGATAGTTTAAGGTATTATTGTTTGCTAGCTGTTATGTAATTTAAGATGTTATTGTTTGTTAGAATTAAGGATATTGTTTGCTAAAAGTAAGAATGTCATGTAATCTAGATATAAGATACAAAGACTATAAAGCAATAGAATGTAAATAATGGACAATACAAACTGTATAAGTAGTTTTTAGGTAGGTTAAGCTGTTCATGTTGAGTCAATGACGTATAATACGTCGTTATGTTGAGTAGAATTAGGAAATTTATCGTGTTATTGTTGTTAGCTTTAAAAATAGTAAGATGTCAAAATTTGAGTGATAAATTCAGGAATGTCATGTCATAACCTAGATGTAAGTCAGCTGTTTTTTTATATATTTAGTACAGACGTCAAACTGACACTAAAATTATAGTGAGGTTAATTATTCTGTCATTGACTAACAACAATGAGAAGTATGTATCCGAGGAGATGATGGAAAAGGATTATTGTGTTAAAATTTGTTAGGATATTTTATTTGAAGCAGGCATAAAGCAGTTTTTTGATTAGTTACGCTGGTTAGAATGAAAAATAATAAGCAGAAGGTGAAAGTTTGGATAAAATCATCAGATTGAAATTTTTTGAGATGAAAAAAGTTTGAAATTGTCATTAAATTATTAGATGGGAATTTTTGGTAATAAGGATATAGTTTGAGAAATTAGATAGAAGGGGTTTGAAAAGGGATAGTAGCAAGAGGAGTATAAGAACCTTTGCTTTGTTTTCTTTAACATATATTTATAAGGATTTTGAGTAAAGATCAGAGGGGGAATACATTTCAAAATTTAAAACTTAATCATACTTTTGGAAATAATAATAAAAATTTTGATAGGACTTGAACCTACCAGCTTAAGAAGCTCCCTGATTTGAGAGTAAGTTCATCACCAAGGTGTAAGTCATATACATACATATATATATATATATATATATATATATATATATATATATATATATATATATATATATATATATATATATATATATATATATCTAATACACATATATTTAAAACACATTTTCACAATAAAATTTCAGAGAGTATTTTACAGATAAGACCTAATCAAAAACTAAGATATTTAATAATCATTATATAAAACCCAAGAATAATTTTTCCTATTTTAACAATTGCAACCCTATCGTGGGACCTAAAAACCTCAGCAAAAACCACATAACTATAACAATATATATATATATATATATATATATATATATATATATATATATATATATATATATATATATATATATATATATATATATATATATATAACAACACCACAGTAGATAAATTTCGCACCCAGAAGTCTTACACTTGTGCTGGGGGAGGACCCTACATACTTATTGTTTGCTTTACATTTTGTGATTTTTTATTATTTGTTTACGTCGACTGCAGTTTCTATGCCTGAAATTGTAGATCACACAGGAACGATCATAGTCAGTAGCGTGCTGATGATAAACTGGGAGGGTTGGAAACTGCAGTCCACGTAAACAAATAATAGAAAGTCACAAAAGTACAGCAAATAAAGTGTATATTTAAAAGTGATTACAGTGTAGTGCAACATTCCAGCAATATATATATATATATATATATATATATATATATATATATATATATATATATATATATATATATATATATATATATAAACTAAAACTAACCCCGAATATGGGTTCGGGGGGCCTACTTGGCGATAATTTACAGAAATCAATTTCAACTCGCGGTCTCCTCAAGACCGCATTTTTTCTACGAAAATTCACTACAAAAAATTATAGACTACTAAACCATAAACTCTTTGACTAAAACTACTGTCAAAGTCTCAAAAAAAGGGTATGTTTGAAATATATTTTCTGGACACATTTTAGTAAAATGAAGGACGCTGACGGTTGATCCTGAAACTTAAGCGTTTCTAGAACACTCTTCTTGCGACACTGTCTTTACATAACTCGTATTCGTTATATATATATATATATATATATATATATATATATATATATATATATATATATATATATATATATATATATAAATATATATCCGTTATTATACGGGATTATATTTTTGCTATATGCATTTTTTTATCGAAATTAGATATAAAGTCAAGCCGTACAGAAAAATGGGTTTAAAGTCTAAAGTCAAGTAAGTCAGTCATCTAGAGATTAACAGAACTTTCTTAGTAATAGATTTGCACCGCTTACAAGCTATATAGGTGACAGCAGATCTAATATCGAAACATTAAGTTGCAAAATATTTAAGTTTCAACTTACATTTATCCATGAAGTTGTAGAGTATAGGAAACTCATAAAATATTTAGAGCATATTGCTGAAGAAGGACAATATAAAACAAAAACAGTAAGAGACAACGTTGAGGTCCTTTTCTAAAACTGGATGTTATTCTAAAATGAGTTAGCATTCATTTATAGGAAATAATATATATCAGCTTTCTAAGTAGATTACAAAAAATATTATCGGTTGTTTAAGTAATAAAAAAGTACCTACTAATTTATTTTTGAAACTTTTTGAAAAAAAAAATGTTGCTCGAAATAAACAGATCGGGATACTTTTTGATTAATACATTTCACAGCAAAAAAGAACCCATCTACCTCGACTGAATTTACTATCCTGAGGCTTTCTGAGGCACAAATGATTAAAAGATTTTTTTAGATACAAAGAAATGTACCACCATTCTAAAAAGTTTGAGGTAAGTCAAGAAAGAATCGACACTATAAGTAAGTGTAACGTTTTTCAAGTCTACTTAAAAGTAGTTATAATCTTTACATTTGACCAAATAATAACAGCAGTAATGTAAGGTATTTGTAAATAAGTTTAACAAGAAATCACGGGATTGGTCATATTAAGGTTTTTAAGTCCATCAGAAACAAACTTAATAAGACAATTTGCAGCAGCCTCGAAGGTGCAGCGGTAAGAACATGTACCTTTGGATCCAAGGATACTGTATTCGACTCCCAACAGAGGACCGTTTTACTATATCATACTGTAAACTAAACATCAACCAAAGTTGTGGCATTGTATTTGAGCAAGTTGAATGCCTACACCTCCACCCCCCTTAAAGAAGATGTAAAGCCGTTGGTCCCTTGTACTATGGAGACTTTAAAAATCTCTACCCTCTTTAGAGGAAGGCAGAGGTGGAGAAAAATTTTAAGGATAGTGAGGTAAAACTGCTGCCTGACGTCAGTGTTTGGCCATAGACGCGAAAAAAGATCTACGTTAATGACAAGAAAACATTTTTTTTACTAATGGCAAACCAATTTTTGTACCAAAGAAATCAAAAATCATTAGTGCCATTCAGATCTGGTTGGTTCTTTATTCGCTTTATTTCATGTTTTTAATGATCAGAAATACCAAAATCAAAATGATTAGCTTAATTTCCTAGAAAGTTATTGTGTTTACAAAATCTTCCCATACACAAATTTCGTCGATACAACGATCTGAAAAAAAATCTCAATTTTAATATATTTATGTGCTCTTATTCAAATAGATGTAAAAAATTTTCGATTTTCAGTAAATACATACTGTATATCTATGTATTCTAATAAAGTTAAATAATTAAGGTTAGATACAGCCTTTTTACAAACTTTAAACTTTCTTAATTAAAATAATAATTACAACAATATTCTACATTATCAGAAACTCTGCTCCACTTTGACCTACCTGGCAAAAATAACTAAAGCTCCCACCGTACTATAATTTACTTTTCACTTTTAGCGAATATTCAGTAATGATATCAGTGTTTATACACACACTCACACTCACACACACGCATATATATATATATATATATATATATATATATATATATATATATATATATATATATATATATATATATATATATATATATATATACATTCTATCGATAACTCAAAAAATAATGGGCCGATTTTGATGAAGTTTGGCACATACTTTACTTTTGTAAGTGGCTTGGACAAGTTTGCCAGCCAGGAAAATCAGACCGGTTTTTCCAGAAAAGTGTTGGGTTTTCTTTCGGAAATTTTTTTATGTCCGAAAATGTCACAGCTATGACAACCAGTTTTGGCATTCTACTATCTTACTTACCCTACGTGCCGAAATTCACATCTCTAAGCTCAAAGAAAAAAAGTTATATGCATTTAAAGAAAAAACATTTGGGTGCCACTGGTGTTTAGACGAAAGCTCAAGAACAAAATATTTTCCGCGATTAACTAAATCAGTTAAATATTACATACAACGGTTAAGTTTTCGCTGACGCAAAAAGTCAAGAAGTAGCAGAAAAAATATTTTGAAAATGTTATAGTTTTTCTTCTTAAAAAGTCAAAGTCGCGATTTGTAACGTCGAAATTTGCAACTTTTAGACCACTCTGAAATAAATACGGATTATGTAGAAGAAATGTCGTAATGAGTGTGTTTTACAAAGCCTTAGGTTCCAGCATCAACCATCATTGTCCTTCATTTTACTAAAATATTTTCGGAAAATCCATTTCAAAGAGACCTCCTTTCTGCTGCTTTGGCAGTAGTTTAAGCTATATATTTTATCGTTTAGTAGTTTATATTTTAGCCAATTTTTTTTAGAAAAAATTCGCTATTGAGAAGACCGCGACTTACGAATTTTCAAAAGATTTATTCAAATGAGCGTGAAGTAGAACCCCTTAAACCCATATATCGGGTCAGATTCAGCTTTTGTCTGTTTACACATATACGTGGTGACGCATTTCTACAGTAAAGCTCAATATATCCGTTATTATACAAGCTATGAGAAAAAATATTATACGTTAATTATAGGGTGTCTGGAGCTTTATCTTACAAATATCTTTTAACAATCACAGGGTGGTCCATAAGTTGATGGTGATACACACTTTTCTTTTTTAATAGAATACCCCTTATATTATTGCATTTTTGTATTTATCATCGAATTATAATGCATGTTTGTAAGAAAAGAAATTGATATCGTTTATCGTTTTTGAGTTATTTCAATTGTTCTGCAACTTTTCATCTTTTTGGTACATATCACGGATACATATCAAAAACTGTGATACGGCGTTTTTACCAATAGATAGCGGAGCCCCATGAAAATGACGCATTCACAGAGCCGTATACAGGCACTCTCAAATAGTGGTTTAATTTGAAAAGTTTTCGCAGAAATGTTTTTAGTGTTTCCTTTGAAATAATGTTTTGTAAGATTTTTGTGAAATGTTGGTAATTAATAATAAATGTTTAGTAAGTTATTGTAAAAAAAGTTGCCGAATTTTTGTAAAAATTTAATTTAGTGCAACAGCACTGAAGACAAGTTCCGTAAAAAAATTGGTGAATTTTTGTGTAAAAGAAATGTTTGCAAATTTTCATAAACATTTTTTGTTCAAATTTGTTCCTAAAGCTGTTTCTAAAAAGTTGTATCTTGGCAGGTGGGTAAATAGCTTGAGAGGTTCGTTGGCCAGGAAAATCGGACCCGATTTTCCTGGAACTTTTCAAATTTATTTTCGGAAAATATTTGTACTTTTTGAAACAACAATGCTATTGAATGAAATATAGTACATTGTTAGTACCATATACCTTATACTGCTAACCAAATGTCCTTCTTTTAAAAACAAGACATATTTACCATTAAAAACATTTTTTCTAAAATTCGCTACCATAACGCACTTGCTGCGTCCAGCCTTTTTTAATATTTTTTTAACGTCGGTCTATTTCCGTGAATATGGCCAATCGCCGACGTCGCGGAGCAGTTTCACCTCACTATCCTGTAAATTTCTGTAAAGAGGGTAGGGATCTTTAACGTGCCCAACATCGCATGGACACGGAATCGATGGAGTTACGCCCACACGAAATGGCGGAACGTGTAAAGACTCAACTTGCTCAAATAGAATGCCAGAATTTCGGTTGATGTTAATATTACAGTATACACTGAAAAATTGAAAGCAGATCGCTAGGATCGAACCTGGTACCCTTCGGTTAAGAAGCATACGTTCTTACCACTGAACCACCGAGGCTCTTTTTTTCCTCGTTGATACAAGAATATTAAAATAAACCTTTACAAGTAATAAACCACATCCACCTTTTGCTGCTCTGACAAGATCATCAACGAGGCTTGGCTAAATTTGCTCTGTTGTACCTACGATACGCGAACAGCAATACACACTCAGTTCCTATACAGCACCAAGCGCAGTCGCTTGTAGTTTTCACTAATGAAATGGAGACATCTTTTAAAATAGTTATATTATTTTGTTGGATCGGATTTTTTTATGTAGAACGAGTCACCCTCCTGTCGGAGTTTTAAAATGCTGCCACTGCGCATTTTATTAAAGATGTTTTCTTTACTTTGTGGGTAAAATTTTCAACTGAGTTTGTATCCACTAGCAAATGTTTTCCCATTATGACTATTACTAGCCAAAAATATTGTGTTTTCCTATCAGTATGTGACCTCTAGAACATTGATAGCTTGCTTTTTCAAAAATATGTCAATTTGTTGCGATCATTGAGCTCTCATTAGATTAAAAATAACTGCTGCAAACTTTTTACTTCTCCTGAAATATTATTTCTAGAGCAATTCATAGTTAATTAGGAAGCATGTCCTACTTTTGCCTATTTGTTCAAGTAGTTAAAAGTAGTTACCCGTTTCCAATTAAACAAAATTTGGTACTTTGAATAATCGTTCAAATAATTTACAGCTACTCGCTAATTGTTTCCAGTTCCCTGTGAGAAACCGTGATTAAACATTGCTAATTAAAATATGTTTAGATCGATAGTAAATAAAGAAAGAAATTACTATAAGGGGGGAATATTGTTGGCACTGCTTGCAATAACAGTTATTTGGGAACTGCGGCTTTTGTGTTTATGATTACCAGTGTGAAATCAAATTTTAAAGACGTGATACATATATCGCCCACGTCAATAGTCACCCATGATGTACGCCAAAAATTAATTAAAACGGTTATTAACAACTTGGATAAAATGGGATTTAGTGTATTTTGTGTAATTAGCGACAACAATGCTATTAGTACAAGTACTCTTGGAGAACCCAAATCTCCACAACACATTTAAAGACCTGACGGTCGTTTCACTAACTAAGTTGGCATCATCAGGGGATGAAAAATTCTAACTACTTTAAAACCTAACATCACCTTATATACCGGAACTTAGGTAAAGAAGACCGAACTGAAATAGGAAAGTGAACGCAGGCAAATTCTGCAGTGTATTGTATTTTTATCGCCGGACGGGGTCCTTTGCACTGTCCCTACTACGTTATCTAAAATGTGTCCATCTTTAATAATTTGGGAAGGTTCAGCGACACCAAAATTAGCCTAACTTACTTTGTCGAAACTATCTGTATTATTATGTTATCTCTGGGACGTGTTAAAAACGTATGAATTTTATTTAACGAA
This sequence comes from Tillus elongatus, assembly GCA_964006375.1. Classification (NCBI taxonomy): domain Eukaryota; kingdom Metazoa; phylum Arthropoda; class Insecta; order Coleoptera; family Cleridae; genus Tillus; species Tillus elongatus. Next base: position 101,782,489 of record OZ023269.1, on the reverse strand, counting down.
GCAATCGATCAGGTGACTCGTAATCGGCGGTGGTGCCACGTTCATACATTTTTTGTTGTAACTATATTTCGCAATATATATACTTTCGAAGGCGTTAAGCTGTCCGGGTTGTCTAACATTTTTTATTAATTTCAGACTCAAAATATCATCTACGTAATGAAACCACTCTCTAGGAAAATAACTACTTTCACTTTCAAGATCTGTTTCAAATCTGCTCATGAAAAGGTCTGAAATAAATAGCGATAGCGGATTGCCCATTGCCGTACCTTGGATTTATTCACAAAATTCATTGTTGAACTGAAAAATATTTTGTTTGATACAAAGGCTTGTTAAAGTTAAATATTCTTTGCAGACATTTTCATTTATGTTATTCTTTTTTAACAACTGATCTTAATACTTAAAAGTTTGCTCAATGGCAACGCTAGGAAACAATGAGGTTACAGCGAATGAAATTAAAACCTCGCCTTCAGTCAATTTAACCTCTTTAATCTTTTTAATAAATTCAAGTGAATTTGTTACTGAAAAACTTTTCTGTTTGACCGGCAAGGCTTTAAACTCATTTGCCAGCCACTTTGCAAAATTATATGTCGGGGAATCTATAGCCGAAACAATAGGTCTAATTGATTTTCCCGGTTTATGAATTTTTGGGAGACCGTACTTCTTGGGGACTTTCGGATTAGAAACTTGTAACTGTCTTCCCAAATCTTTTGATATGAGGTTGTGACAATTTTTTAGACTATTTTTAACGTCCGAAATTTTTGGTAGCGGGTTTTTATTTAGTTTTTTATACGGTCTTGTCGCTATGGCGTTATAAACTCTATCCTTATACTCGTTTTTGTCCCAAATCACTACCTTATTGCCTTTCTCTGCTTTAACATATAAACATAAAATTGACCGAAGGCGAGGTTTTAATTTCATTCGATGTAACCTCATTGTTTCCTAGCGTTCCCATTGAGCAAACTTTAAACTACTTAGACCAGTTGTTAAAAATGAATAACATAAATGTAAATGTCTGCAAAGAATATTTAACTTTAACAAGCCTTTGTATCAAACAAAATATTTTTCAGTTCAACAATGAATTTTTTGAACAAACCCAAGGTACGGAAATGGGCAATCCGCTATCGCCATTTATTGCAGACCTTTTCATGAGCAGGTTTGAAACATATCTTGAAAGTGAAAGTAGTTATTTTCCTAGAGTGTGGTTTTGTTACGTGGATGATATTTTTGCAGTCTTTAACACAAACATTTGCGAAATAGAAGATTTTATTGCCAGATAAAACAATAAATTTGATTCTATAAAATTTACCCACGAATTAGAAATTGATAATAAATTACCCTTTCTAGATGTACTAGTTATCAAGAATAAAGACAATTTAGAATTCGATGTCTATAGAAAGGAAACCATCACTATAAGCTATATTCCGAATGACTCACATCATACGTACGCACAAAAAATGGCCAGTCTGAATTTTTTAGTAAATCGGTTAATTAATTTTCCTTTAAACAAAAGTAGATATACCAAAGAATTAAATTATATTAAGAACGTGACCCAATATAATGGATACACTGCTTGCCTAGTGGAAAAACTAATCAACAAACAGAAAACAAAGAAAATGTTAACGGAATCAACGACGTTTAAAAGAGAAATCGGAAACAAACTTTGTTTGCTTACCGTTTGAACCTAGAATCACGAGGGGTCTAGATAGCATTTTTTTTAAAATCAACTTGCAGCTAACATTTTCGCCAAAAAATACCTTAAAAAACTTGCTAGGTAACCCAAAAGGCAAGGATAGCACGGACAAAATGTCGCAAATTAATGAAATAAGTTGTAAAGATTGTAATTTTAAGTACGTCGGACAAACAAAAATATCGATTGGGGTTAGATTCAAAGAACACTTAGCCCAATTACGTTACGGTACTACAGATAGATCTGCTGTCGCCCGACATATTTGAGATAATAATCATCACGTTAATAAAGAGAATCTGAAATTAATAAAAAATGTTAGACAACCAGGACAGCTTAACTCCTTCGAATATATATATATATATATATATATATATATATATATATATATATATATATATATATATATATATATATATATTGCGAAATATAGTTACAAAAAAAATTGTACGAACGTGGCACCACCGCCGATTACGAGTCACCTGATCGATTGCTTCGTTAAATAAAATTCCCACGTTTCTAACAGGTTCCAGAGATAACATAATAATACAGATAGTTCGGACAAAGTAAGCTAGGCTAATTTAGGTGTCGCTGAACCTTCCCAAATTATTAAAGAGGGACACATTTTAGATAACGTAGTAGGGACACTGCAAAGACCCCGTCCGGCAATAAAAATACAATACACTGCAGAATTTGCTTGCGTTTACTTTCCCATTTCAGTTCGGTCTTCTTTACCTAAGATCCGGTATATAAGGTGATGTTAGTTTTTAAAGTAGTTAGAATTTTTCATCCTCTGATGACGCTAACTTGGTTAGTGAAACAATCGTCAGGTCTTTTAATATGTGTTGTGGTGATTTGGGTTCTCCAAGTGTACTTGTCAGTGCTCATCGCAGGTTCCAATCTTCACTTAATGCTATTGGTAGTAGAGCATTGAGTCACTTTGTACCAAAAAAAGCTAAGCATCGTGTATCCACATCCTTATCACAAAAGCACACCATTGTTTTACTTATGTGAATCGGTAAGTTTCCTAAAATATTTAAGAAACAATTGTCTAAATTACAGACCTGACCAAATCTTGACGTTTTCTGATTTTGTAACCGGGGAACAAAAAACTGCTATATTCAGTTCATTAAAATTGCTTCATGAAATGGAGCATGATAAGCTACTCAAATTTGGTTATTCATTAAACATCAAAGCTTTGTATCCCACAAACTTAGAAAGACAACATGTCGAGTTGATGTTACAAATTTTTAATCCCTTTGTTATCCAAGCTTTATTGCATTTTGGGTCCAACATTGAAAAATATAAAAATACTGCAGAAAATATTTCTATCATACTTACATGGTGGAAAATTGTCGATGTGAAATGTCCTCTTAAAGGTAAACGATTAAATGATGTATATCAAGAACCCATTACCGCTGCAAACTTATAGGATTCAAAGTTAATCTTTTTGGACAAGATGGTTAATTGGCTTGATAATTGGAAAACTGACAGTTTTTCAAAAAAATTTACACCTCAAACACATACTGCTTTACGTCATACAATATATGGAATGCTAGACATTTGCAAAAGCTCTTTTAATGAACTACAAATAAATTATATATTATTGGGAAAATTTCAAACTGATCCACTTGAGCATCGGTTTGAAAAATACAGACAAATGGCAGGTGGGCAGTGTAACAGATCCTTGGGACAATTATATGGAACCAAAAAGAGACTTCGAATTCAATAATTATTAACTATTAAATCGCGACGTTACAGGAATATTTATATCAACATATTTTGTGACGGTGGGGATGATAACCGCATAGATGAGAAACATGAAAATCCATTTAATCCATTAATTAATATTGACACAAAAACTATGGAGCACGTTAAAGACGAATTGTTACCTGTAATAACTTATTCAGGTGGTTGCTGCTGCTATATTGTGTTAAGAAAAATTAAATATGAGGAATGTAAACATGGGTTAGTCTATAATGACGAATTAGTAGTAGAAGATCGTTAGGATTTAATTAAAAGTTTGAGCCGTGGTAGTTTGCTATATCCCCACGATGCAGTAGCAAAATTAGTTTTACTGCAGTTTATTATATTTAATAAATTTCTGGAGGATTTTGAAGAACAATTTTTAACTGTTTACAATTAAAGGAGCTTTGTGGCAGAGCTATTTGTGAAATATATAGCAAAAGAAGGATGTTTAAACTATTTTTGGTGGTTTTATCAATTGAGCAGTGATGAATAAAAATGTTTGGGACGCAGCAAGTGCGTTATGGTAGTGAAATTTTATTAAATGCTTCAAACTTGAATAACTCAATTTTCTATAAACTTAGAAAGTTTAGTTTTGGCATGTAATAAGGCCTTTGCTAACGCAAGATATCCACCGAATTTCATTAAAATAAATTAGTAGGATTCGGAGAAAAAAAAATGTTTTCCAAAAAAAAATCAAAAATTGAATAACACAATTCTATAAACTTAGAATGTTTAGTTTTGGTACGTAGTAATGTCTTTCCCAAGGCAACATATATAGTAAATTTCATTAAAACAGATTTGTAAAAAAAATCGAACATTCAAGCCATTAATAAAAGAAAGGCACTTGACGAATTTCATCGAAATCGGTTAATTATTTTTTGGGTTATCAGACGGATACATTTATATATATATATATATATATATATATATATATATATATATATATATATATATATATATATATATATATATATATATATAAACTTATAAAAATTGAAAATGACCCCGGATATGGGTTCTAGGGGTTCACCATCGATACCTCTCTATCTTCTAAATAAAAATTCACTAATAGCGAATAGTATAATAACTCAGGAGCCAACACATTAATTAAAACTTTGGACGCAGCAAGTGCATTATGGTAGTGAATTTTCATAAACATGTTTTTAATAGCAAATATGTTTTTTTAAGAAAGCAGGCACCAAATTTGGTTACCAGTATAATCTATATATTAGAAACAATGTGCCATGTTTCATCAAAATAACTTTATTATTTGAAAGTGTACAAAAATTTCCGAAAGTAAACTTAAATTGTTCCCGAAAAAACTGGTTTTCTGGTCAACCTTATAGGTTAATAGCAAATTGAATCAAAATTTGAAGCATTTAATAAAAATTCGCTACCATAGCGCACTTTCTGCGTCCCGAATTTCTTGTATTATATTTCGATGGAAAATACAAAAATGCAATAACATAGGCGTGTTCGATTAAAAAAATTCACTAAAAAAAAAAAGAAAATTTGAATCACCAACGACTTATGGGCCACCCTGTAATTGTGGAAATATTTTTTAAGATGTAGCTTAAGACACCCTACAATTAATGTATACAACTTTTTTTCGTTACTTGCATAATAACGGATATATTACGCTTTAATGATTTTTTACGAAAATTCGACAAAAATGATATACCATTATACGATAAACTCTATAGCCAACACTACTGCTAAAGCATCAGAGAAAGGGTCTATTTGAAATGAATTTTCTGGGAATATTTTAGTAAAATGAAGGACAGTGACGATTGAAACTAAGAGTCAGGCTTTGTAAAACATTATTCTTGAGATATTTTCCTTCCATAGATCATATTAATTTCAGGTTCATTGCCTAAATATTAACAATTTTGACGTATAAAATCGCGACTTCGACGTTTTGAGGAAAACCCAAAATTATTTTTCTTTAAATGCCTGTAACTTTCGTCCTTCAACCTACATCGCTAAATTTTGGTAGGTAGCTTACCTATAATGATATAAACCCGTGTACCAAATTTCGTTGCCCTTACTTTGTTAATTCCGGAGATATATTTTTTCGATTTTTTTCGAAAGAAAACACAAACTTTTCCGGGAAAACCTTGGCGGATTTTTCTGGCTAACGAACTTATCCAAGCCATTCGCAAAAGAAAGGTACTCACCTAATTTTACCAAAATCGGTCCATTATTTTTTTAGTTATAAGTGTGACACATAAATATATAAACACACACATATATATATATATATATATATATATATATATATATATATATATATATATATATATATATATATATATATATATATATATATATATATATATATATATATATATATATATATATATATATATATATATATATATATATATAAACATATAAAGTTTGAAACCGACCTCGAATTTGGGTTCCAGGGGTCCTAAATAGCGCTCATTTGAAGAAATTTTTTCAAAATTCAAAAGTCGACATCTCCTCATTAGTGAATTTTTTTAAAGAAAATTCACTAAAAATTACTGTGGGAAAATTAATAACAGTTAATTACTTATAAACAGTTATGCAAAACATGTAAAAACAAAAGCTAAGTATGTTAGAAACGAAATAAATTGATGCAAGATTGCTTTGAAATTTTGTTTTCCTTTTCAAAAAACCGAACGGGGTGCGACGAAGGGCTCAGTTCACGAATGGCAGCCACGTCTTCACAGGAAGCCCTTATTTTAGTAATCTTTGAATACGTGTTAACATCAATGTGTAAACACAAAAATAATAACAGAGTGTTAATCATATGTTGGGCAATGCTAGGTTTTTCTCTTTTGAATTTGAAATTAGGTATGTGCTCTTTGAATTTTGTTGTTATTGATCTCCGCGTTTGCCCAACATAGATTTTCTCCCAATTATTACAAAATATTTGATAAATCCCCGATTTTTGTCGGAAATCAATAGTATTCTTTGGCCCACCCAAAAGGTTCCTCAAATTACCAGCTTTATAAACAACTCGCCAGTCGTTATTTTTGAGTATTTTCTTTAGCCTTTTTGTAAGAAAATGATAGAAATGAACTAAAGCGAACTTTTTGGGCGGCTCATCGGATTCGGGCTTCAATGTCGTAATGTTACTTTTCGACATTTTCCACCTAGGCTTAGTAACTAATCTATACACAAATCGCAATATCTATAATTTTGTTCATCTCTGAATTGTATCGCTTACTGCTCATAGGAAAATTGAGTAACCTCCAAACAAGAAAGCCCAAACTTGAGATGTTGTGACCAAAAGGATGATTTGAATCTGATGGTATGAAGCTATTTGTAGAAGTTTCCTTCCTACAAATGTCAAATTCTAACCTATACATATTTTTGATGACAAGAGTATTAAGTTAAACATAGAAAAAATATCATCGACATATCTCAACCATACCCTCGGAAATACGCCACGGCCCCAGCAAAGTCACTCTCAAATCGGCGCATGAAGATTTCGGTGACGAAGAAGGAAAATGGGAATGGGTTTCCCATTGTCGTTCCCTCCGTCTGCCGATAAAACTTCCCGCCGACTCGAAAGAAACTCTTAGCCATGCAAAGTGAAGTTAACTTAACATATTCCTCCACCTGCATATCCAATAGATGGTTATCATGAAGCATGTTCCGAAGATACTGGAGAGCTATATCGATAGGGATCCCGGGGAACAACGGCCTGGCATAAAAAAATATCAGTACTTCATTTCGTTTTAACTAAATATATTTGATAATATTAATGAATTCAATGGAATTTTTCATCGAAAAACTAGGAGGTGGAATTTCCAATGTACTGAGCTATTTCTATAACCATTTGGAAAGTTTATATGTCGAGGAACCAATACCTGAGACTATTTCTCCATTTTATTCCTCGGCTTAGGGACCATCGGGAAGCAATACATACAACGTCCCTTTTGGGTCGGCCAAAGGATACTATTGACTTCCCACAAAATCGGGCATTTATCAAATATCTTGTAATAATTGCGAGAAAATCTATATTGGGCAAACGCAGAGATCAATAACAACAAGATTCAAAGAGCACGTAGCTTATTTAAGATTAAATACACCAAAAAAATCTAGCGTTGCTCAACATATGATTGACTCGGGACATAAGGTAGGCGATAGCAATCTTAAGTTGTTGAAGGCAACCAGGGATGATCGCAAGTTAGATGCTTTTGAAAGTTCGGAAATCCACAGAATTTGATGAATTCAGACATTGGTCCGGTCAATTCCGCACTTTTTGAAATAGCACGAAATAATTCATGTTTGCTTTCAGTATCGACACAACTGGTTGGGCGTATCCACTGACACAACAATAGTCCTTGAATTACGTCACCCTGTGTTCCGTCATAGGGTGTTACATCATACGATACTGAGGCATCTAATATTGCATTATACAGTGCTGCATCATCCGGTATTTCATCATCCAATATTGCATCGTCCGGTATTGCATCGTCCGGTTATGCATCATCATCCGGCATTGCATCATCGGGATTAAATGATTTGTAGTGTATGTAAATACGATAATTTTGCCCATACAATTAGTTAAGCGACAGCTACTGATGAAGACAACCTAGCTGTCGAAATACATATCTAGCGCATAACTCTCTGTTATTACTTTTGTCTTTTTTGGGGCAATTCTGTTTTTTGTTCTAGTTTCCAGCCCCAGGGTCCAACCTCAGTCTTTTAGTTAGTATTTTACATCCTAGGATAGTAGTAGGAGAGTAGTCAATTTAAAAGCAACTTGCATACTGTATTAAATAATATTTTAGACAAATGAAGCTGTGATTGTGATTAAATTATCTAAAGAAAAGTTAATGGTTAGGTCAATTAAGTAGCCCCGATGTGACTCCAAATTTAAAATTTTCTGCTTCACTGTAGATTTAGGGGCTATACTTCCAGCAAATCTTTATAAATTTCCCAAAGAGTTTTGGTTCCAAGAAGTTATCTCCAGGGGAATTATAAAAATTGTTATTTAATTGTGATGTATGCCATTTTCTAACATTTCGACGCTAGGAAACAAATCTACTCTTTCATCGTTAAACCTGCATTGCAATTATCTTAAGGACTAAGCCAAAAGATTAAACAACTTTTGTTGAAGCCGGTTATAGAGAAAAACAAAAACAGAAGATCGGGTATATTTTATTTGAAATGAAAAGCCGGGAACTTTTCTACGAAAATTGTAGGTCTGGCAATATCTCTTTGTCATATTAGTGAATTTTTATTTTAAAACAATCACTAAAAGAGAGGTATCGATGGTAAGACTTTGCAAATTGTTTTTTAAATGAGCCCGAACTAGGACCCCTAGAACCCATATCCGGGGTTAGTTTCAATTTTTATATGTTTAAAAAATAAGTAACCTATTTTGATGAAACTCGGCAAGTGCCTTTATTTTATTAATGGCTTGGATAAGTCCGTTAGCCAGGAAATCCGGAAATATTTTGAGTTATCTTTCGAAAACATTTTTTTCTCCGAAAAGAAAAAAGTTATTTTAATGAAATTTGACGGATATATTGCCTTGCGAAATACCTTCCTATGCACCAAAACTCAATTTTCTAAGTTTATAAAAAATTGAGTTATTCAAATTTTTTTTTTTTTTTTTTAGAAAAAATGTTTTACTCTAAAAATTACGTAGCTTTTTTAATGAAGTTTAACAAATACGTTGCCTTAGGAAAGACCTTACTAAGTACCAAAATTGAACTTTCTAAGTTTATAGAAAATTTGGTTAATCAAATTTGAAGCATTTAATAGAAATTCACTGCCATAACGCACTTGCTGCGTCCCGAACTTTTTTTTACACTCTGGTATAGACAGTTTAAGCAAATTAGAATTAAGGAACTTAAAAATAATCAACTTCAAAAATTCATGGACACATAATTATATGATCGTTTCGTCAAAATAAATTAATAAATTAAAGTATTATTATTTTACATCACTTATTTTGTCTCCATTTTGTTTCGCATGGTGTTGTAAAGCACTGTTCAAATAAACTATGTTTCTAAAAGATAAATTAAGTTGTACAAACAACACTTTTAAATGTATTCACAATTTTCCCCCTATGGCTGATACACCAACTAAATACCGTGTAAGCGATTCGTACGTCGTCATTTGAAAACCATCTTCCATTTATGATCTCCTGGCCAAAATATATCATATCAGCATAACCTTTTAGTTACTTACCAACTACAGTAACCTAAAATTCTTGTAAATTACTAGAAAATTTGTTATACTTAAAGCGATTATATATTTTTTAAGTCGTCGAAAAACTAACATAGTTTTAATACAATTTATATTTTAGAATTCGGGAGTATTACAAAGTGTTATGATTTTTCCGATAATTCAGTAAAACCGTTGTAACTGTTCGCAGCTAACCACTAAGTAGCTTCGTCATTGACTGCAAAACGGCGTCGTTTTCACAAACAATGCATTTCTTCAGAGCCACGGTATTCACCAACAGCCGAAGGCGACGCTTGGTTTATTAAGATAGGGATTCAATTTTTATTTAAAAAAAATCACTATTAGAGAGGTATCGATGATGAGACTTTGCACAATGTTTTTCAAATGAGCGCGAACTAGGACCCCTAGAACCCATATCCGGGGTCATTTTCAATATATATATATATATATATATATATATATATATATATATATATATATATATATATATATATATATATATATATATATATATATATATATATATATATATATCCGATAACTGAAAAAATAGTTAACCGATTTAGATAAAACTCAGCAAGTGCTTTTCTTTTATTAATGGCTGGAAATTTTGAATTTTCTTTCTAAAAAAATTTTTTTTCTACGAATATTACAAAGCTATTTCAATAAAATTTGGTTGATATCTTTCCTTAGGAAAGGCCTTACTACATAATAAAAGTAAACGTTTTAAGTTTATGGAAAATTGAGTTATTTAAGTTTGAAGCATTCAATAAAAATTAACTACCGTAACGCACTTGCTGCGTCCCAAACTTTTGTCCTTAATTCAGTATTGTGTCGTTCAACGAGATGACACGCTTAAGTTTAAAAAAAATAACATGGGTACTTGCTCAATTATTGACCTTCATTTTTTTGGTTTTATCTAAAATTGAATATAATGTCACATCCGTCTCTATGAGAATAAAGTCTATGAACTTTGTTACTTCTATGGCCACAGGCAGGTTGTAAGGTGTATGGGTAACAGCCAATTCTCTAGAGTTATATTTGGAGAATGAACTAGAAATGCCATATTGAACAATGTAGAAAGGTCTAGAACTACTCTATGGACAATATAAATAGGCGAGCCGATGATAGAGGAGGTCACTCAGTAGTGACTTAGTGTTGGTGCATCATAAGAGATCATAGAAGGCGTATAATGAAATATAGTCATATGAACATTTAGTAATACAGATAAATAGTTTAGTTGATGGTGGTATTGGAAAATTGTAGGTCGTAATAAATTTGTAGTTTGAAAAGCTGGGTTTTGTTAGTCAACAAATCCAGAACTACGAAGAACGTAACCATAATATGCGGAGCCTAAATTTCTTTTCTAAGTTTACCCCGAGATTACAGAACTGTTGTGCCTAAATGTTTAGTACTATTTCTGTGTACTTATTCGCAAACTATAAGCACTTCAAAGGAGTCAGTCAACTGGCTTAAAACGAGTTCTGTGTGCTTAGATTTTCTACATATATCTTTTGCTTTCAAATGCGTTGGTGAACAGCCAAGGCTTAAAAGTATTCGCATCAGCACTCTAAAACCTATTTTTGTTAACATTACAAATATTTCAATGTACAATTGTGCAACCATTAACATTCTACCTGTATCTCTAAATTATTGACATTACTTCTAGAATGTTCCAGGCTTGTCATTTGCCCACACAAGACACAAGTTTTGTGAGTTTTAAATTTGTAAATAAACCAACTTTTGTCATTGCTTTTCAATCTAATAGTAGGAGCGCGCTTTCTGTTTTATACACGCAGTTGCAAATCTAGTTTGATTGGCAACCTCTTTACGCTTCTGCTAGCTTGTTACAAACAGCTAGAAAACACTACATTACTATAACTGGATGCAATGCTTGGTATTATTAGCTGGGCTTAGAAATTCTTATTAACAGTTCCATCTCATTCATTTTTGTTTCCTCCTTTTTCTCTCGCTCCCTCTTCCTTTTATTGCTTGACACAAAAATATTAAAACTGAGTTCTACAATCACTGAACCACATAAGAATTTTTGTTATCCTGTTAAGACAAAGCAAGTAACTTTGCTAAGCGCATACTGTTGTGCGATTAGCGAGAATAATAACTACCACCAATCTCCATACTCGGTTCTTACAGCCTTAGGCGCTCTAATTTTCGGTTTCAACTTATAGCCACAAAGAGTTTTTTTATGTTTTTGACTTTTCGCTGGTTCAGATTTAGTTTCAACGTAGAATACAGCAGCTTTGAAATGCTCCCACTTAATGCTTCTGTCAGTTTCTATAGTTTTTCTCACAATAGCGCAATTTTTGAGCTGCCATGAGAACAGCAATAATTGCTGCTCTCAGCTAAACTATTTTTTTGCATTAAATGCACTATCTTTTAGAGTAACTTCTGTTCAATGGAAAACCATTTTCTATTTTGGCTAAGCTGCCGCAAGTACCTAATGATTCATCCTCAATATCACTTGATTTTGTGCTTTTAATTATGAATTACACTTATTGTTAAATACTTTTTCACTAATTCTGCTGGCCTGCTAGTAGCTGCATTGAAATATTGCCAACTAAAGCGTGTTTGTGTCAATAGAATACGAACGTCTATGGACTCTTAACTATATTTTTATATAAAAATGATGAAAATGGGGAAATAAGAAAAAAAATTGAAGTTTTGCTAATCTACTAGTATGGTGACATAGCATTGACACAGAGACAATATATTAACTGAATAGATAGCTCAATTAGGTGTAGCAAATCAAAGACAATATTGATTTGATTTACCGCAAGCAAAATCTGCGCAATTTACAAAAAGCAACACCAATAAATATTTAATTAACTGGTGTGTTTTGTTTTACTACCATCCATATTACAATTTGTAACTAAAATCTGAGTCCTGAGTCAAATACAAAACTATTATTTTGTTTTTTTAGAGATTCTTGGAAACTCTGGAATCAAGATCTTAGAGCTAGAATTATATTTTAAAGTACTCAGTGTATACTCTCTTATTCTTGCTGTTAGAAGTCGTAATGAGATATTGTCTGCAAAAGCGTGTTTTTTTCACAATAGTACGAAATTATATGGATCCTTAAATATTTTTCTTAGTAAAAAATTAGTGTGTGTTTTTGTTTCTTTAAAATCGACCCATTTCTGCGATTATGGCCAATCACCGACGCCAGATACCAGTTTCACCCCACTATCCTGAAAATTTTGCTGCACCCAGACTTTCTGTAAGGAGGGTAGGGATCTTTAACGTGCCCAACACCGACGGCTTTACGCCAACTCCGAAGGACGAAACGTGCATACATTTAACTTGCTCAAATAGAATGCAAGAACCCCGGTTGATGGTTAATGTTACCGTATGTACTAAAAGTGAAAAGAGAACCCTGAGATCGAACCCAGTACCCTTCGGTTCAGAGGTATACGTTGTTATCACTGAACCACCGATGATCTTAAAAAATTTGGAACATGGGGAAGCACTAAGCGTTCTATATTTCAGTTTTGTCTTGTAACTGCAAAGCTTTTTTTTTAAACAATTTTTCATGTTGTTGGTTCAGATTTAGTTTTTGCATTATCCGGTTGCAGCTTTGAGATGCTGCCTTTTATCGCTTTTAACAATGACTATTGTCTTGTTGTTGGTATAATATTTGTCCAGATTTGTGTTCATTGCAAACACTGGATTTTACGTTAGGTGTTGTAACTTTATCATCAGCTTAAGACTTCGGTGGTTTTTTTTACCGTCCTCGTCTTCAGTGACACTATAGCTTGACCTATATAACTTTGCGCTTAGAACCTTAAAAACTATATTTTTCCATAGTCTTGTTCAAAATATTGGGATCTCTATGCTGTTATTAGGTTAGTAACAGTGACTGCTATGATTTCAATTTTTCTACGATCAACATGCATTATTCTTTAACGCAATTCTTGTTCGATTGAAAATCTTTGTTTACCTCTGCTAATCTGTTGCAGGTAACTAAAACGTTATAACAATTTTGTATTTTGAAATATGCACAAAACTTATTGCAAACTACTCACTGATTGATTCTGCTGCCCTGTTAGAAGCTGTAGTTAAATATTGCCAACTTGAGCGTATTTTCGTCAGTGCAAAAGTTAATATACGGGATTCCTATCAAACTTTAAACATGTTTTTTAGATAAAAATGAGAAAAATGGATTAAGAATTGAATTTACATTTAGTTAAAATGAAACATTAATGACACAAAGAGAATAGCTAACAATTAAGTGCTTAAATTAATAATATATTATTTATGTGATTTATTTACAAGGTTAGGTGCACAAATTTTAAGAAGCGACACAAGCTACAAAATGGATAGTTAGTACAGCGGTGTGTTTTGTTTTACACTGTATGCTATTGGACCTTGGTGTAATTGAGTTTTTAGCTTAATACAAGACTTATATTTTGTTTTCTCAAAGGTTATTCAAAATATGGTGGAATAACTAAATGAACAACGATCCTAAAGCTGGAATTATGGAGTAAAGAACTGGGTGTTTACTTCTTTCTTGTTCTGCTTTCCTGTTAGTAGTGGTACTGAAATATTGCCAACTAATGGTTTATGTGAGTTTTGTTTTGTTTTTAAGTTACAAATTATCAAAATGACAAGTAAGCAGTAGCGGCTCGTGCCTTAATGCATTGGAGGTGCGAAAGAAAAAAAAGTTCGGGATGCAACAAGTGCGTTATTGTAGTGAATTTTTATTAAATGTTTCAAATTTGAATAACTCAAGTTTCTACGAAGTTAGAAAGTTAAATTTTGGTGTGTAGTAAGTAGTAGTCTTACCCGGTGCAACATGCCCACCACATTTCATCAAAATAGCTTTGTAATATTCGGAGAAAAAAATTTTTTCAAAAGAAAATTTAAAATTTGAATAACTCAATTTTCTAAAAATGAAAAAAGTTTTAGTTTGTAGTAAGGTGTTTTACAAGGCAGCATATCCACCAAACTTTATTAAAATAGCTTTGTAAATTTCGGAGAAAAAGATTTTTTTTGAAACAAAACTCAAAATTTTCCCGGAAAACCTTATCCGATTTTTCTGACTAACGAACTCATCCAAGCCATTAATAAAAGACACTTCCCAAGTTTCATCGAAATCAGTTGCTTATTTTTTTAATTATCGGTTGGATACATATATATATATATATATATATATATATATATATATATATATATATATATATATATATATATATATATATATATATATATGTATGTATGTATGTATAAACGTTGAAACTGACCCCAGATATGGGTTCTAGGGGTCCTAGTTCGCGCTCATTTGAAAAAAAATTTGCAATGTATCTCCATCGATACCTTCATTAGTGAATTTTAAAAATGAAGGGCTTACCTATTTTTTCCCTGAAAATGTATTATAAAGGAACTTACTTACTAAACTTAATAATTATTAACTATACTTACCAAGTTTTCCTCTAGTAAGTTATAGGTTATAGTAGTTAAAAAGTCCCTTAAAAAGTTTACCTTTAAATTTAAAATACCCACTGAATTAATCACCGTATCATAATTATTTTGTCCACTTATTAAGCAACCCGAACTAGTAGCCCTCCTAACAATAATAATTGTCTTGTTAGAACATGTAAATAACAACGAAATGATCTAATTAAAATTAATCCGACGCGCAGCACTACACGAAAATTACTAAAGACATGCTAGACACAGACACGCTCTGCCAAAATTCCACTACAAACTGCAAGTGTGTAATTTGAGAGCGCACACCAGATTGCTTATTCGGTCGTTTTAGACGATGATACTTGATCATTTCGGACAAAAGTATCGCATTTCCTCAAGAGCGCCGAAAAATACACACCGCTGGCAACTGATGTATTTGGATATGGATGTATATAACGATAACGTCTGCAACCATCCATTAACACTATACTTATTTTGATGCTGTATTAATGGCTGCCGACTCTGCGATCCTCGATCCTCGATCCTCGATATACTAATTATGTTTGTTGAATGGAGGAATGTAGGTGATAAAAAAGCAAATAAAAATTTATTAAAATATAGCATAGCAAAAATATTTTTTTCCACGGCAGGCGGTAGTGCGCGCGCACGGGCGCACTTATTGAGGAGCCGTTCCTGCAAGTAAGCCATTTCAATTCAATTCAATTTCTTCAATCCACCGATACACGTGATCATACACAGAGCTTAAGATTCTAAACACTTCCAAATACCAGAAATTTCTTAATACAACTAAAATATATTTCCTTGGATACCTAAGTCAACATGACATGTTTGTATCCTTTACAGCTAACTTCACATAATCGTCAGTACATTAATTAAACCGCTTAATATCTATAATATTTACTTTTTTTCCCGCTTTTTTTTGTGCCCCTATCTAACCAGATAAGCCCTGATCCTCAAAAGATGAGAGATGCGACTTTAAACCAAAAGAATGTCATAGGGTTAACTTCAGCAGGGGAATCAGCATATCCTACACTCAATATAGTTCATTTTGTCAACCCTTAGTCTCCCTTTTTCATATCTTTCTTCTGCATATATGATAACCATACAACCGACTTAAACCAATTTAAATCCATGTTTTTGTTTAATAAAATGCCAGCAGCCAAACTTGAAATTGAACAAAATGAAGAGGGCAATTAAGCGTTCCGCTTTAAGATCCTCATCAAATTTTAAGAGCTGTGTTGCGTGGTGGTGACTTCTGTCATCGTTGCTGATGTGGGAAAGGGGTGCCATGTGGGATTTTACGCTGCTCGGTGCTGAATTTATAAGTGAGAGGAAAATGCAGAATTGTATGATAAAAAACAAGTAATGTTAAAATTAGTATCAGGTAGTTCTGTAAAATGAAACGAAACTGGTTTTTTACATTTGCCCCAGCTGATCAAGTTAGTAGCCTCTTATTACGACAAGCTTCCTTTGGACCTCTTTTTCATCAACAAACTCATATGAGAGTAGGACCAAATAAATAATATATTAAATGATCTATTCATATCTCTAATTTACTAAACGTCTAGTTTGTACAAATCTAAAGCTGTAACAGAAATAGAAACAACGTATTAAGTTAAAAAATGTATCTAGCCTTGAACAACTCTTAGATTTAAGTTTAACTAACGCTTAGGTATGAAACAAAAAATATCCCTTTTCGTCAAACAATACTCCAAATTTGTGTAACATCAACTATAATCCTAGTTTGAGAAAACATCTCTTTTTCTCGTTATTTTGAAAATGGTTTTCAGTTATGTGGTAAATAAGATTGGCAAGAATATTTGCCTATACACTATTTTTTAAACTGTAACAATGTTTGATGTTAGCTTAGCCTACAATTTGTTTTTAATATTTCATCCGTCTCCCTTTATAATTGTCTCTGTCTCACGCTCTTTTCTTCTCTCTCTCTCTCTCTCTCTCTCACACACACACCCCCCTCACTCCTTTACATACAGGGTTAGTAAACAATATGGAAAGGCCAATATGGAAAGGCACTTGTATTTCCCAAGATACTCGCTATTAAAAAAATTAAGCAAACAGTGCATTTAAGCAAACGTTTTTCGACATCTTTTCTGCTACAAACTGGCGATATTGATTTTTTCCTAGCGCAATTTTAGTAAATGGCTTACTACATAAGGCTAGATGCATTGTCACCACAATTAGAAGCGTAGACCGGTTTCGTTTTAATTAGAGCTCGTCAGTACGGCCTACTAATTGCAGTGAAAATACACCTATAAAGTAATACGACTATAGTAGCCAGCCTTCCAACACTAAGGGACATGTAAGACCCGAAACACGTGCCGACACCTCGGTTCGAAATCAAGTAGTATGTTGTCACGGCAGCTCCAAGTAACACAGAATGTTGAAAAATGGAGGCTGTATACAACCAACTAACAATTTAGTTAATTGTCAGCCCTGGCCAATTTTCTAAAAACCCCTGACAATTTACTAAATTGTTAGTTGGTTGTATACACAATCTATTTTTTAACATTCTGTTTTATTTGGAGCCATCGTGACAACATACTACTTGGTTCCGCAACGAGGTGGCGGCACGTGCATCGCGTCTTACATCTCACTTAGTGTTGGAAGGCTGGCTACCATAGCCCTATTACTTTATAGGTGTATTTTCGCTGAAATTAGTATGCCGTACCGACGAGCTCTAATTAGAGCGAAACCGGTCTACGGTTCTAATTGTGCTGAGAATGAATCTAGCCGTACATACTTTGTCCTTATATTAGGGTAGAAATGGGCCAGGGCTGACAACTTACTAAATTGTTAGTTGGTTGTGTACAGTCTATATTTTTTAACATCCTGTTATGTGGAGCTGCCGTGACAACATACTACTTGGTTCCGCAACGAGATGGCGGCACATGCTTCGTGTTTTAGATCTCACTTAGCATAGGCAGTACATTATACCTTTTGTGTCGGGATAGTAGAAATAACAAATGGTTTGGTAGGAATATTATAGTTTACCTGCAATCAGAGTTACGAGATATTATAGAGATAAATAGCACTACAGTGAATGTAATTATTTTAACAGAGAAGTCATAAAAAATCGGTGATCTGGTTCATTTAAGAGAAGTTGTCGCATATTAAAGAACTATGTAGAAGCAAGTATTGTAGATATTATTTATAGAGGATTAGTAAAAATATGGACTTCTTCAATCACTTTAAAGGAAACCTGCTAATGATTTAGTTAATAATTTAAAATTTAAGTTTATATTGTACAATTTAAATAAAGATTTTGTGGAGGCTTTTCCTGATGTCTTTCTGGTGACTCAATTATTAATTGGAAATATTAAAAGTTTTACTAAAGTGGATACTTTCTTCTTCTGGGTTGATTTTGACCAAAAGCTCAAATTTTTCAGACTTTTAGTACATAAGTCTGACACTTTAGATCGATAACTTTTAGTTCGGTATCTCCATATTCACGATAACAATATAATGTTTATGCTGCTAATGAGCTTAATTTAAACTTGGTAAGGACGTTTGTCTCAATAACACACAAGAGTAAAACACAAATATAGTTTTAGTGAATTTTCTTTAAAGAAATTCACTAATGAGGAGATCCCGACTTTTGAATTTTGAAAAAATTTCTCCAAATGAGCGCTAATTTGGCCCCCTAGACCACATATCCGGGGTCAAACTTGCTTCCTTTTTGGCCAGAAAAATTTAGGTCAGATGAAAAAAATATATTAGGAGATTTATTCAGTTCAAAAGAGACTCACTTGTAGCATCCAGCTTAATTACCATTGTTGCCAAAATTGAAACTCAAGATAGAATATCCAGCTTCTATATTTAATTGGAGTCAACACAAAAATTTCAAATCCAAGATAAATTTACAAAACTATTAAACCAAAGCCAGAAATTGGAACTCAAAACTCCAAAGCTAAAATTAATGAACGAAAGGTTAGCAACGCAATTTGGCAACTAATGCCCGACATCTAATATCCAAAAAAAATTTTATTCGTCAACACCTGTCCAACAATTTATTTGTGAGCACTTGCCCGACGGTTTTTTTTCACTTGCCCGACACTTCTGTAACTAAGAAATAATACTCTAAAATTCTTTAAATTCATAAAAATGAACTTTTAATGACTTACCATCATCCCCGATGAGAATTTATCGAAAGTTCGCCAACACATTTTTCTCAGCTTTTATTGCGGCACTATTAGAATATAATGATTGTTACCATTAATTATATAGGAGTTTGACTTTACTGTGCAATCACTTAAGAATCTTATCAGCCGACTGGAACATATCACGATGCTTCTTTACCTCTCGAATCATCACAGTGACCGCAGCTTTGATTGATTTCGTTGAGTAACAGATTACGTGGCCGTCTCAAACGACATTTACTGATTCCCGGTATTTTAAACAGACGTTTGAATTCTATTTTTTCCTCTCTCGATATTGCGTGTTATTCTTAAACTTGTAACAATCGGACCCTTCTTTGAGTTACAACATAAAAAATTCAAAAATCCTTCTTTATTTGAAACAACATTGTAGAGAAATATACTTCCATTGCTTACTTATCCTTGAAATAATTTAAATGTGCGTCATATGTGATCATTTTTTTACTTCAGAATCCATGGTTTCATGTATTTAATACGTTAGGAATTTTATCCTTTTTACTGTCAGCTAGTAATATTCCTCTTAAAAATTTCCAGCAGAAGACAGACGGTGTTTTACGAAGTAGAGAATTTCCATTTATCTGTATAATGATTTTTTTTTCCGCTGATTTCCAAACAAAAAATATAGCAGGCATTAACAATTTTCAGAGAGTTGGTAAACTATTTGCTTAGATTACTAAAATATAAGCAGACTTGAAAAGTCGAGCGTAACATCATTTCCTGAAGGTATATTTCCTGCTCAACCTATAGCATCATCATCAACGTCTTTTTCGTCGGTTAGATTATCAACATCAGGTGGTATATAACAAACATCAGTTTCGTCATTGCAAATGGCCTCCTACGATCACCACAAAACCACATTGCTTCCAATTTCGAGCCACTTACCATTTTCTTCAATTAAAAATTCCTGAAATCTTAGAATGGACCAGGTTATTTTGTTTACTATCGCTAACCACACTCTGTCACAGTGTAAACGATTCTGATACTGATGGCAAACCAACACGCGTAAAACCTAGTTCAGACATTATGTTTTTGAAGTTTCACTGTTTTTCCCAATGCTCCGTTTTCGCAAAGTTGCATTTCAATGTGATTCTACAGATATTTTTTGAAAGTAATTATTCAATTTCTTTAGAGATATCAATCCGTAAAATATGTGTAATACAAAACCCATTCCAAATTAAGAAAAAATATCTCGAAATTCAGGTTTTCTACTGGTCACATTGACAATACAATCTTATTTGCATTTGAAATTTCAAATTTTCTCGGGGCTTAGGGCTATTTTAAAATCCATATTCACACATTGTATAGCGTAATACTGTCGACAAGGCATCGGAAATATCGATCGTTGAATAAGCAAAAAAACATTTTTGTCGACGTTGCGTTGACGCAACCATAGGTATAAATGGATTAGGTAATACGACAGTATCTACTAAAAATTAAGACCTCTTACGGCTGGACTTCATTATTAAGTTTCTTATCAAGTCACTAATTGAAAAATGTGACTTTTTACAGCTGTCAAATGCAAACATTGTTTGTTGTCAATTATCTGCAATTTGTCATAGTTTAGAGAGCTTCACGTCATAAAATTAAGAACTCTTACAACTTAGTGATGATTATTTTCTATTATGACAGAATTGAGCAAAACGCTAGGATGTCAAATATTAATGATAGTGGGCTACGATGACAGGAAACGTAGTAGTACATAGTAATAGTAAGTGTGGCTTAGTAATATAGAAGTGAGGATTCTTTTTATGAAGTGTATCCTATCGGTCACAAATTAATGAACGGTATGTTTCCAAAGTATTAAAAAAAAGAAATATAGATGGTACAAGAACTTGTTGATGGCGATTTTGAAAGGCATGTTGAATGTAATGATATTCTAAAGCTACTTTTATTGCATTGCATGGATTTGTTGATAAATGAAATTTTAATTATGGGTCTTAGCAAAATACGCATAGGATAGTGGAAGCTCAAACACAGCGACCACGAAAAATTTCTGTATGTGACGATATAGGTACTAGACATCAGTATTATTGACCCGTTCTTCATTGTGGGAAATCTAACGCTTGAAAAATATGTAAATATATTAACAGAAGAAGTTATTCCCGCTGTGTTTCCAGTTTGCCTAGTCATTAAATTCGGTTTCAGCAAGATGGAGGTCCCAGTCTTCTTGGAAGACGCTTCTGGCAATATTTGAATGAATTTTTCTAAAAAAAAAAAGGACTGAACGCAGTGGTGCTCATGAGTGGCCTGCTCGCTCTCCTGATTTGACGCAATGTGATTTTTCTTTGGGGGTCACGTGAAGAGAGTCTTCTAGGAAGACAGGTCCTTGAATCTGGAAGACCTAAAAGCTAAAATTATTGTCGAAACAGGACGGATTTTGTATTCCAGCTTAATTAATATAATGAATGCCCTCGCAACGCGAGTTGAATTGTGTATTGATATAAATAAGCAACACTTCAAACATTTAGTTAGTTAATAATTACTATTGGTGCTTTATTTTAGTTTGGTTTTGTCAGCTTCTTTTAGAATAAAAATTATTTTTTCCATTTTTTCCCGATGGGACCTGATTGAAATTTTATAGTGGCTTATCAAAAAAGAGACGTTCTTTCCGAAAATAAAAAAATCATACCTTAGAATATATAAAGAATATTAAGTTGCCATCGAAGCGGGGTTGTTTATGCTAGGAAAAATAAATATCGCCAGCTTTTAGCAAGAATTTGTCGAAACATTCTTGTAAAAACATTTTTTCTGAATAACGAATATCTCAGGAAATAGAAGTACATTTCCATTTATTTTATTATATATACATTCAAATGTTTCTGTTCATCACTTTCTTTCTCAGTCTATCTTTGTCCCCACCTGACATACAGTAATAGAATTTCTACAACTCTGAGACTATTAACGCTTTCTGCTTTCCCGTTAAGTGCAATCACGAAACGTTACCAAATAAGTAATTAAATGCTGCAATTATTATTAAGAATAACCTATTAATCATTTGTCATTAACTACGAATATTTCTCAAAACTCTTACAAAAAATGATTTCTACGGATACAATAAAAAAAAATCTGCTAAAAAGTTTTTAAAGTTAGCGCCTGTATATGGAGTATAGAGTTTTTAGACGATTAATATAAACGAAAACCCACCTGAATGCGTCATGATTATCGGATTCTGCTAATTGGCAAACACGCTGCTCACAATTTTTGATGTGCGCCAAGAACGTGAGAAATTAAAATTCCTCGAAAGCGATGAACAATATAAATTTTTTTTCGTCGCAAAGGTGCATTATAATTCGATGGAAAATGCAGAAGAGTAATCAGATAAGGGAAGCTTTATTTAAAAAAAAGTAAGTTTTACCAAAGACTTATGGGCTACCTTGTCATTGTCGAAATAACCCTATCAATAACAAAATATGTAGTTTTTCATCGTATCTCGTATAATAGCGGATGTATTGAGATTTACCGTAGAAATGCGCCACCTTGTAGAAAGGTAAAACAAAAACTTTAAGGGGCCTTGGCTATGAGTTCTAGTGGGGCTAATTTACGCTCTTTTAAAGAAATCTTTCCAAGATTCATAACTCGTCGTCTCCTCAATAGCGAATTTTTCTACAAAAATTCGCTAAAAGTTATATAGACTATAAATGATGAATTCTATAACCACTGAAACTACCGGCAAAGCATCAGAAAAAGGGTCCATTTGAAATTAATTTTCTGGGAATATTTTAGTAAAATGGCCATTCAAGCTGCAACTTAAGGCTGTTTAGAACACACTTCTTACGATATTTCTTCTACATAACTCGAGATCGTTTCAGGTTCGTTGTCTAATAATTTCCAGTTTTGACGTTTAAACTCACGACTTTTACGTTCTAAGAAGAAAAAGTATAAGATTTTCAAGGTAATTTTTATGCTATTTATAGACTTTTTGCGCAAGAAAACATCGTTTATTATAATAAAAAAGTAATAAGATTCAATCCTACTAAGTCAAAACGTAGAAGCACATGGAAGACGATTTTTATAGAAGAACGTCTTTTTGCGAATGAATGACGGAAATGTTAGATAACAACATTATCGTACTAGAACATGTTTTGTTGTCTGACGAGTGTAGTTTTACACTTCATGGCCATGCTAGTCATTAACATTGTTGCTACTGGTCTAAATAAAATCCACACTGGATAAGAGAAGTACATACGCAATACCTTGAAATGGTTATTATTTGGGCAGGAATAGCTGAAAATCATGTCACTGGTCCCTTTTCCATTGATACCAATTTGAACGGATATAGTTATGATTTAGCACTGCTCCATGATAATACAGTGTCAACTTTAGCAAACTGATATCCTGATCGAGCAAATTTACCAGTTCCAGCGAATGTGATATGATTCCAGCAGGATGAAGCATCAGTACCTCGACCTAATATTTTTAAATCGGTGGATACGAAAGCGAAGATTATTAGAATGGCCAGCACATTGACCTGATCGTACGCTATTAGACTTTTTCTTATTATGGGGATTTGTCAAAAGTATGGTATATAATACTAAATCATGCGATGTAACTGACTTAAGAAAAATAACCATTGCGATTGCAGGTGTTGATTAACTTTAAAAGACATTTTTATTGGCGATAGGATACTGCGAAGACGTTCAAGACATGCATTCTGAAGATCTCCTACCTAACGATTGATATGGTTTTTTTAATTATCAAGTGCGAAACGTTATTAGTTATTAATTTTTTTAGTATGCGGCAGCGAAGTTCGTCAATCAGTAGACTTTATTTTTTACTGTTAATTTTTTGTATAAATTTTAAAACCAGCATAGTTTGAATAGGGTATAAAATCGTCTTATAATTCACATATTACAAGCTCCTAGTCTCTATTTGAAAATTTGGGAGTTGCAGTTGTCACCCGAAGGGAATTGAATCGGGTGAAGTTTTCAAATTGCATGATGTGATTTTTTACACTGAAGTTGCCTTGTTTGGGTATGATTTTCCTTATAAATATGCACAATAATTGAGATACTGATTTTACCACACTTGGCTGTCCCACACTGTATATGACAGCGGTCTACAAACACAAAATAAATTAAATGATACTTAGATATTAAGTGAATGTTAAAATGCCAGAGCTAGTTCCTGAAAATTTTTGTTATTACATATAAAATTAGATTCTATGCCTGTGATATTTATTTGATGACATATCGGTAACCATTAGAGGCCCAGGTGGGAAAGCACACCAGATGAAAGAAAATCTATTGTAGTTTATAAATCTAGTTCAATTTTAATACTTCTATAGGAGAAACATTAACAATTTGAAAAACTACCTTAAGTATTTTGGAATTATTTTTGAATTTTGAATTTAAGATAAGAAGTTATTATAAAAAGAGCCGAAAATTTACACTGCTAGTGCAAATGTAACCAGCAGAATGAAAGTTCCAAGTTACTGAGTACCTACCAAAATTAAAAACGTGACAGTAGCAAGATTTGACAGTTCCATTTAGGCCAGTCACCGTTGACAAAAAAATCGCGTTAGGTCGGAAAAAATCTCACCATTCTGATTTTTTTTGGGATGTTGCTAGCATATATATAAAGCTCGAAACCTTCAAATTTTTTTCGTTTTTTCCCTTGTAACTTGTAAAATGTACATTCTACGGCAAAAGTTAATATGTATACTTTTAAAGTGAACAAAATTACCAATTTGAGCGCAATCGCAGATACGTAGGTCCAACAGGTCCTCAGATACGGCACACAACAATTGGCCATTTTTCCAGAAAGTATTAAATTGTAGTTTTAGCCCTCTGCCGAACAGAATATTGACAAAGATACCCATTACATGAAAAAAGTTATCAGAAACGAAATTTTAGAGCAGTTATTTAGCTTTAATTTAAGGTTGATGTAGACCATCTCACAATATTCAAATGGCTGTTTATAACGAAAGAGTTTGAAGCCGACCTAAAACACCATTTTACATACGCACCGACCCCATATTCCATGGCTCGATTCTCCGAAGAGGGAATGCGAAAAGGAACAAAATCATCGATCGTTTCTGTCAGGCGTCTCCCAGAAAAGTTCGCTGTTGATCAAAGTACGTGTGTTTTGGTGGACGAAGGGTACTTGCTTCACAAGGTTATATCGCAATGGAACAGCTTAGTGAGGGAAATAGTAGCTGCTTACTTACATGTCCAACAATTTTGGAAAAAAGTGTCAGTTGTATTCAATGGCTACCCAGAACAGGGGGCTGCTAGGAGCACAAAACAACAGAGCGGCCACGTCGTTATGCAGCCTCTACATGTAGCGAGATCATGTTTTGAGAAATCGATACTGATCAAAGTGCGCCAAGAAAAGTTTTTGTCCAACCAAAAAAAAACCAGCGCTTGATCAGTTTCGTCATGCGTTCCAGGAGAGCTCTCATTCCACACTGGAAAATAGTTGTTACGACACCGCCTTTACCCTTTTCTGGCAAGGCAAAACGAAGATGTTGGCCGTCTTTTCAAAACAGCCAGACCTTCCTGACGCGGCTACCACGTTTCTCAACCAGAACTCCACTCATGAGGAGAGCTTCTGCTGGCAAAAATGTCTCGTGGCGCTGTATGGTGGAGAAGACGACTCTCTCCATGCTCTGCGTTACGGGATATTTGTTCGATCTGCTGCTAAGGCCAAAGTCCACCTCTCTGGTCTGCCCCCAACTAAAGAGGCTGCTACCTAACATTCTTACAGTACCTGCCAACAGGTGCAGAAGTAGTTGGGGATAGAGAAAGAGCCCAACAACTGGGGCTGGACACGGAGCCACCAGGGGCTGACAACAGTGACCTCAACCACGAAACCAGCGCCGCTAACTTGACGACGTCGACGACACTTCACCACTAGTATCTGGTAGTATATATTCACCCGACAACGAGGAATCTCCGAAGCCTCAAGGACAGCCGTCTGATAAACCTGGGTCTTGCAAAAGAACACAACTCTTTCGCAAAGTGCGCAAAGGTAAGCCTTATATTACATACTTACCCCTCCGTTGTAGTTTATTATTACTGATTTATATCACTTCACGTTCAACATTTCACGTGCCAGGTCCCCCAAATTATCAAAATATTTTTTTATATTTGGATGTAAGCTTGATAAATTTATACCTTGTTATTAATTTTACTTAATTTCATTTTGCATGGTATAAGTCATTTTCCACTGACTTATGTCGTTTTTATCATTTACAAAATTCCTGTAATTCGTCAGGCTCTAGTCCTTGAAAACTCCGACTTCCTTCATTTTTATTTCTTTCCTGATATTGATAACGTAGGAACTATTGGTCCTACAGGGTTCCGCTTACGCTTAAATTAAATCTAGATAACAATTATCCAATTTCATCTCCTGACTTTCCACATAGAGTAGTAGCAGTGGTGGGGAGGCTCACGCCAGACAAGTAGGCCACAATGGGCCCTTTTTGACAACCCCGGCACATAGGGTAAGTACATTAGACGATATTCGGCTTGCCACACGGCTAAAACAACAATTTTGAACTTTTTGGAAAAAAATTCTAATTTTTGAAGTTATGTTTCTCGAGAACTATTGGATATAAAGAGCTTTGGTTACACTTGGATTATGTTAAATTTTGTCTGCTTTAAAAGCGCATGGGACAACTTTTTCCTTCGCATGCATATTTTAGAAGTTATAACCCAAAAACTGAAAAAAGTCCGAAAAGTTTTAGGCTTTTCGAGCACTACGCACTTATCACAGGTCTTTCGAAGCTGCAAAATTGGTTTTACATTTTTGTTTATAGTCAAACAACATCCAAAAAAATCAGAAAAATGCAATTTTTTGCGACGTACGATGTTTTAAATGACTGGCCTATTTAGGCAAGTCTGAAAAGTGTGTTAGCGTGTGTCGTTTTTCTAGTCTCTAATTTGCGCTTTTTTTTTTCTCCCTCAGGACTGGTCCGCGGCTTTGCCGCCCCGATAGCACTGCAATCTTTGGCTTATTGCGCATTAATTTGCGCTTACTTGGGAAATTATTTTAAAAAGTCAATAAACCCCAGATAGCAATTCACTTAAAGCTCGGCACAGTTTAAGTAATCATATAATTGTACATTGACCACCATATATTGATTATATCTGGTCTAATAGTAGCGCGCACAAATTTCTCAGTAGGCTGCTCCGTTAGAACGTGCTAGTACCAGTTTAGTTAGCAACAGGTTGTCAGATTTATCATAGTTTCAACAAGTTTTTTGTACTGTTAGTGATTTAAAAATGGAAAATGGTGAGGGTTTTTACGAAGATATATCAGATTTCCCATCTGACATTTTTATACATCTATTTGCTGAAGACAACAGCTCCAGTTTGAGCGATTCTGAATCCGAAGGCGAACGCAGTGCCAGCCACGCCGATTATGAAAGCGAAGAAGACGACAGCTCCAGCTACAGCTCTTCTGGAACCGACAGTGATGCTTCTGGAATATTTATAAAGTCAATACTTGTACGACGCAATCCTCCACGTATCGCCAACCCACCTGCTGCTGCAAGTACATTTCAAACAATCATGTGGATACTCTACAATTTATGTCCACAAAGATGTCTAGATGCTATTAAGTTTGTACTATTTTTCTTGATAATTTTGGTTGCTGTTTTGTTTGCGTGTCTCTATATTCGTACAATATTTGAGGAGAAAAATAGGCTGGATACGTTTTCTGAGAAATACTTTGCAGAATGGAAATGGAGGCTGAAGAAACTAAGTGAGTTGAATAGGTATCACCATGAACTGAGATAAAATGCAATCAGAGTACAATTTAGACGTTCTACAAGTGGTAGTATTTACCCCGTTATAGCATTTTCAGTTTTTAATTCAATGTTATTAAAACAATGAGTAATAATTTTCTTAGTGTAATCAAACAAGGGAAGTTGTTAATGTGTGTGAAGAAAAGGAGGAAGTGTTTTGTTTGTACGTAGCTTATTAGTCATTGATTATCACAGAAAATGACTGAATGTAAAAATCGTCATCTGCAAAGCAAGTTAATTTGTCACCGGTTTAGATGGAATGTGGCCATTTGGTTTTATTATCGTCGTGCTAGTAATACAGTGTGTTTCTTTGTGTTATAGCATTTTGTCGTACACAACTAAATTTAGCTAACAGGTAACTTTGGAATGTATTTTTTTTTGCAAAAACATGTCAATTCTAACATTTATATATTTATAATAATGGTCTGTTTGTGTATTTAAGGTGAATTTAACACTTGATTATTTTTCATGTATTGTATTTCAAGGTTCAATAAATCAGATAAGAACTGTGTTTTGTTTATCTTGTTAAATAAATCTGGACGTAGCAGGTGCATTATAGTAGCTAAATTTCATAAAGAATATCCTTAGTGTGTGAGTAAGTCAATTTGGTTTTAACCTAAAGCTTTTAAATTTGGCAGATACCTTAAATTATGTGCTTCAAAATATCTGTATTATTTGCAAAGATACAAAACTTTTCGGACGACAATTAAAAAAAATCTGATAAACTGTTTTGGTTTACAGAACAAAGAGCTTATCCAAGCAATTTACACAAATAACGCAGTTGTCAAGATATAAATATACCAAAAACGAATTTTAGATAAAAATTTCGCAAAAAAAGTTGTAATAAATTTGATGAAATTAAATAATTTAAAACAAAATTTCACTAAGATTCAAACTTGTCCTATTAAAACCTAATGATTTCTAACAAAACTGTGGTTACAAACGCATCAATATATGCAGTTGTAGCCGCATCTATGTATCAAAGAAAAAACTCGGGACGCACCAAGTGCTTTTCTTAAATATGTTTTTTTTTATTGCAAATATTACTTTTTATTTAAGAAAGCAGGCATCAATTTTGGTTACCAGTAAAACCTATATAGTAAAAACAATGTGC
Source organism: Tillus elongatus (assembly GCA_964006375.1). Taxonomy (NCBI): domain Eukaryota; kingdom Metazoa; phylum Arthropoda; class Insecta; order Coleoptera; family Cleridae; genus Tillus; species Tillus elongatus. Next base: position 101,753,378 of record OZ023269.1, on the reverse strand, counting down.
CATGTTTCATAAAAATAACTTTATTGTGTGAAAATGTACAAAATTTCCAAAAGTAAACTTAAAGTGTTCCCAAAAAAACTCGTTTCTTGGTCAACCTTATGGGTTAATAAAATTGGGCTATTCAAATATGAAGAATTTGATCAAAATTCGCTACCATAACGCATTTGCTGCATCCAGAATTTCTTTTCTTACAAACATGCATTATATTTCGATGGAAACTGCAAAAATGCAATAACATAAGGCGTGTTTGATTAAAAAAATAAGAAAATTTGTATCACCAACGACTTATGGGCCACCCTATGATTGTAGAAATATTTTTTTAAGATGTAGCTCAAGACTCCCTATAATTAATATATAAAAAAAATTCATATCTTGTATAATAACTGATATATTGAGCTTTATTGATTTTTTACGAAAATTCGACAAAAATTATATACCATTAAACGATAAACTCTATAGCTAAGGCTACTGCCAAGCATCAGAGAAAGGGTCTATTTTAAATGAATTTTCTGGAAATATTTTAGTAAAATGAAGGACAATGACGGTTGAAACTAAGACTTTAGAGTTTGTAAAACATTCTTCTTGAGACATTTTCTTTCCATAGCCTGTACTAGATTCAAGTTCTTTGCCTAAATGTTGCCAATTTTTGACGTTTTAAATTGCAACACATTTTGAGGAAAATCCCAATAAATTTTTATTTAAATACCTGTAACTTTTTTGTCTTTTGATCTACAGAGCTAAATTTTGGTAGGTAGCTTACATATAATGATATAAACCCGCATACCAAATATGATTGACCTTACTTTGTTAATTTTGGAGATATAAATTTTTTACAATTTTTTTCGAAAAATTCAAAATTTTCCGGGAAAACCTGGGCCGATTTTCGTGGCTAACGAACTTATAAAAGCCATTTGTAAAAGAAAGGTACTCACCAAATTTAATCAAAATCGGCCCATAATTTTTTGAGTTATCGGTGTGACACACACACACATATATATATATATATATATATATATATATATATATATATATATATATATATATATATATATATATATATATATATATATATATATATATATATATATATATATATATATATATATATATATATATATATATATATATATATATATATATATATATATATATATATATATATAAAAAATTGAAACTGACCCCGGATATGTGTTCTGGTGGGCCTAATTAGCGCTCATTTGAAGAAATTTTTTCAAAATTCAAAAGTCGGGATCTCCTCATTAGTGAATTTTTTTTAAGAAAATTCACTAAAACTTGTTTAATATTTGTCGTGTCCATAAAATTTCATGTAGTTTTTAATTTACATAATAATAATAGTAATATTTATTGTTATAAATTATATTGTGTGACAAATAAGTTACAAATTTGTGCTGGTCTATTCAATGCAATTTTCGAATATTTAAACCAACACTTCCAAAGCGACATTTCAGACTAGGATTTTGTCAAAACAAAATAATATAATTTTCTTTAATAGTTATTCATTCCACATATAATTAGTATCACTGTTTTCATGTATACATTTGCATTTACACTTCCGATGTTGACTAAGTCATTTTTTCTTCTATTTTTCTCCAAGAGCTCAAACAATAATGGGTTTCTATTGGTAAAATTTGGGAAGTATATACTTGATTTTCGGGTAAACCTGAGTCTTGAATTTATTAAAACTCGACCTCTCGCCTTCTGTCTTCAAGCTATTTGAAATAGGTTAAGAAAATATGAAAGGAAATTAACTCTACGGCCTCTAAGTGCTTACACTTTAGATCGTAAGATAAGGGTAGGTTTGGTTGTTGTAGCTCGGTAATGGTATCTCAGTGTGCTTGCTCCTTAAATCTTACTGGAGATCATCTCTAAGGTCACAGTGTGTTCAACTCTGGGGTTGAACGACCTCCAGTAAGATTTGAGGAGTAGGCAGATTCAGATTCCGTAATCGAGCTGCAACAATCCAACCTACCCTTATCTTACGATCTAAGCATTAGGCAGTTTGAGGCTCTAGGGTTCATTTTCTTTTAAATTTCTCAACCGTTGGCCTCTTGAAAATGTTTACAAAACTGGAACAAGAGCGTGGAGTTTAAATCGATTCTAGGCGCAGTTCAACCCGACAAACAGGTATTTCTCACACTAACTACCGCAGAAATCTCTCGAAACATGTGTAACGTGGCCCATTAAAACGAGCTGGCAGGCATAATAACCAGTAAAAGATTTTGTCAAAAAAAAAAAAACGAAACAGGTTAAGTTTACTTGTGAGGGAGGCAATTTTTGACGTAAGCACAAACTTTAACCTCCTAAGCGGGGGTATCATCCCTCAATTTTGTTCAAAGGACGCTTTGCTTTTTTACTTTTGAAATTCGGTCTATAGTATAGCCTAGACTTTACCCTCCCAAGCGGGGGTGTCATCCCTAAAATTTTTCAAATGTATATAGGGGCCGTTGAAAAGAGCTTTTGATTCCCCTTCCATTGCATTTTCTCAAATTGGGTCTATTCATTTATAATATATGGATTTTTGAAGTATCACTAATGCATTTCCCGAGAAATTCTTAATGCCTGAGTCAAAAAAAGTCATTTAGATTAAGGCACTCCGAAAAAATCCTCAGCAAAATATGTCTTGTGATAACGCAAGAATGCGTTACAGATGATAACAAAATTGAGGGGCGGACACTGCTGCTTAGGAGGGTAAGGTTTGTTTCACACTTTTGCGTCACAAGTTGCCCCCGTCAAAAACAAGCTTGGCGTGTTTCAGGTATTCTTCGACAAAATATTTTCCTAGCAGTGACGGCCGCCAGCTTGTTTTCAATGGGCCACTATGTATATATATATATATATATATATATATATATATATATATATATATATATATATATATATATATATATATATATATATATATATATATATTAAGAAAATATTAAAAAGACTATATAATTTTTTCTCCAAGATGCTGTAGTATAGAAAAATAAAAACCGGTAGAGGAAGCTTAAAAGAAATTATAAATAAGCAACCGTCGTCAGACTTTTTCTAAAAAGTCCCTAATGTAAATTTTTCAAGTTTGACCTTATAAAGAGAGTCAGAGTTGGTCATAATTACAACCCAACAAGAAACTTGGCCAGTCGTCGTTAAGTGCGCCTTTCTAAATACCTACCTAACACACAAAAAACTAAATTATAATCGGACAAAAGATAAACATTCTACTTTGATGCTAATCATTCACGTGGACACATTGTCTATATATATATATATATATATATATATATATATATATATATATATATATATATATATATATATATATATATATATATATATATATATATATATATATATAAAAGGCGCACTTAACGAATGGCCAAGTTTCTTGTTGGGTTGTAATCATGGCCCACTCTGACTTTCTTTATGAGGTCAAACTTTAAAAATGTACATTGGGGATTTTTTAGAAAAAAGCTGACGACGGTTGCTTATTTATGATTACGTTTAAGCTTCCTGTACCGGTTTTTATTTTTCCATACTACAGTATCTCGGAGAAAAAAATTATATAGTTTTCTTAATTTAAAATAATTTATACAGAAATTAGTATTAGCCAGGGATTTTTTTAATTATTTTTTTTTCCTAAATTGTGTGGCAAATAGGCATTGAGTCTGAAGCCAAGAACTGCTACACACACACACACCACACAGAGGGATTTTTTAGGCATGGACTCTTATTTAGAATCCCTTAAAAGCTGCCTGTACCAATTTTCAATGTTCTAAAATACAGGGTCTTTGAAGAATAAAAAAGCCTGGACGCAGCAAGTGCGTTATGGTAGTGAATTTGCATAGAAATGATCTGGCACAAAATATTTTATTATAACTTTTTTTCTTGTAACATAGAAATCTAAATTATTTTAGTATATAGTTTACTTTTGATATCGTAAACGTACCTATCAAA